>JASPKZ010008447.1:0-275301 GCA_030220185.1 Diploptera punctata
TTATTATGTTATTATTATTGTTATGATTATTGTATTATTATTGTTATTATTATTATTATATTATTATTATTATATTAATTATTATTATTATTATTTTATTTATTATTAGTATTTTGCAAGAAGAAAGGTTACCCAAAAAACAATGGAAGGTGTCAAATGGAGAGAAAGGTAGGAATGCCGCGAAAATCTTAGATACAAGAAATAAGAACTGGATGGGAGAGAGGACGGGATGGCAATGGAGTGGATGAATAGAAACGGTGGAGAAGAAAAATAAACTTAGACACAAAGATGTGAAAGTAAGTAAATCCGTATTTAAAAAAATATTACAGTCTATTACCGTTACTAATATCTTATTATTACTATTTTTATTATTATTATTTTATTATTATTATTATATTATTAGTATTACTGTTATAATATTATTGTCCTATTACTATTATATTATATTATTGTCACTGTTATTATTATTAGTAGATTATATTAATATTATTATTATATTATAGTAACGTGATAAAAGTGTAAGTCTGTTAAATATGAATTAAGTTGAGTAATTTGTCATGTTAACCAAGTGTAGTCTCCTTTTTGCCAGGACAACCACCAACACTCAGTCGATCATGGCACTTCGAGCTGTCCTGCCAGTTTTGTTATTTCTTTACATGAAAGTTGGAATATGATAAAACAATAATGGGAATGAGTATCAATTTTACATCGGGGGTAAATGGCTGACATCTGTGTGAATCAACTTTACTTTATTTTGGCCAATATTGTCTATTGTTAGAGGTTGAAGTCAAACCCAGGCCTCGGTGCCGCAACTAAACTACGAAATTGAGGATAGAAAATACTAACTCCACAACGCGTCAGGCCTAGACGATACTTGGGCTAACGGCAGGCTTCTGGCCTTACATCCCCATGTGTTATTCAAAGAGGTTGACAATCGTTCAAGCAGTATAAGGGTGATATGTGATGAACATGTCGAGCCCCCCAGCCTTTACAACTGGTTTTTACAACCTGGAGCCGCTATTTACCGTAGCTACCCAAATTACTGACGTTGCTGGGTAGATACCGGTCCCATACTGATCGAAATTCTATGAGAAAATTGTTTCTCCTAAAGGAACTCGAATGAGTGTAAATCCTATCGCTCTGCAGCGGGGCATGAAGCCTTTAACCTCTTGGTTAAGGAATGAAGAATAGAAAACAGTGCAGTGATATGTAGAATAGAATAGATTTATTTAGCTTGGTGGAGTTAAGGCCATGTGGCCTTCTCTTCCACTCACCAGGACAAACATATGTTACATAGAAATACAAAAAAATTACAATAACAGTCATACTAAACAATTAATTATCTGTCAAATTGAATAATAATGAAAATAATGTCTAATAATACAATGAAATTAAATAGAATTAAAATTAGATGTAAGGTACATGAAACAGAGTTAGTTCAGATCGGGTGCAAAGTTTATGAAAATAAATTGTAGATTAAATAAATAACTAGGATTTATATGATTGCTAAATAAAAATTTCCCCCGCCTTTATAATCTAGGAACCCAAGTTACGCTGAGGGGACTGTACTATGACTCCAATGGTATAACATGCACATTTGTGCTAGTATAAAAAAAACTCCACGCCCTAGGCATAAACAGAATTCATGCTCTAATCTCGAACGAGGGGGTCTTCGTTGAAAATAATACGCAGAACCAACCATCTGCCGACATATTTCCTGTTAAATCATTTCCTGTTCATCTAACACGTTGTAACACCTGGGATCCACTTTCGCTCGAATTGTTCGTCAGTTCGCTGAAATAACAATTATTCATTTCTCAGTCAAAAGCGTTCGCTTATAGCCTATTTTTGTTATTGTAAAGTTGGTACTACTTAGCAACACTGTCTTTCCCCCCCCCCCATCATTATCTGGTTTTATTGTTGGCCGAAGTAGCTAAGGCCGACACGGTGTCTCAAGCATCACAGTTTCGAGCCATGGCAGCGGGGTAGAGGTTTTTCTTCTCTCATTCGTGTACTGACACCCTGGGAATAAAATTAATAAGTTTGCTTGGGGGTAATGTTAACCCAAGATTAAGGCTAGTCATCCTACCTCATTTTCTTGCTCTCGACTAATGTGAATCGAGAATCCTTTTGTCCACGCCCCAATTGTTGACTATACTTACAATCTGTGAGAATATATAATTATATTGTGAAAAGAAAAATTAATGACTGAACCAGGCATCGAACCGTGGACCTCTAGTTCTCCAGACTAGTGTGCAGCCCACTACACCATTCCAGACCTGGCACATCCATTAACAATTCTTTCCACATATACAAATCTATAATTCTCGTTTCGTCCGCTGCCACTACCATCGCCATCGGCCAGCTTCGTTTAGAAGTATCCATATTTGAGAATTTTACACCACTACTTTTATAAGCAGTAAACGATGTTATTTAACATTTTACAATACTGTTATTTTAACACAGTTCCAATAATGGATCATATTATAATATTATAATGATATTGCGAAAAGAAAAATTAATGTCTGAACCAGGAATCGAACCGTGGACCAGAAGTTCTCCAGATTAGTGTGCAACCCACTACACCATTCCAGACCTGGCACAACCATCAGACATTAATTTTTCTTTTCACAATATAATTATATAGGGTTTCCAGTATAAAACCGGACACTCTGCGGCTGGCAGAGTGAAATGCGGACGGGGAGAGAGCGCAGCCTGACGGGTGAAACCCCGTGAGGCGTGTCCGGTTTTATATTGGAAGCCCTGTATTATAATATGATCCATTTATTGGAACTGTGTTAACATAACGGTATTGAAAAATGTTAAATAACATCGTTTACAGCATATAAAAGTGGTGGTGTAAAATTCTCAAATATAGATGTTACTTCTAAACGAAGCCGGCCGTTCGCGATTGAGGTGTCACCTACCTGACAGCGGACGAAACGAGAATTATAGATTTGTAAATGTGGAAAGAATTGTTAATGGTTGTGCCAGTCTGGAATGGAGTAGTGGGCTGCACACTAGTCTGGAGAACTAGAGGTCCACGGTTCGATTACTGGTTCAGGCATTAATTTTTCTTTTCACAATATCATTATAATATTATAATATGATCCATTATTGGAACTGTCTTAACATAACAGTATTGAAAAATGTTAAATCTGTGAGAAGTATACATGATTTACAGCTTATATACGAGGGCGGATTCGAAAGTAACGCACAATAATTTTTCTGCCTTGGTATTGCAGCTAGAATGTTGAAATTTCACAGAGATATAGTTTGAAGTTTTCACTACAGATGGTATTTTTTTCTCAGGTGCACCTCTTGCGAGAGAAGCTTGAACTATGCAACAAAGATGGCGCGCATGCTACAGTCGTCCACCTGTGAGGAACAGAGAAGTGTTGTTCGATTTTTGTGGGCCAAAGGGCATAAACCCAGTGAAATTCACAGGGACATGCGTGGCGTGTATGGGGATGATTGTATGGACCGTAGCAATGTCTCCAGGTGGTGTACATTCTTCCAAGAGGGACGCGTGAACCTTAGTGATTCGCCACGCTCCGGCCGGCCGACAACAGCAGCAATCCCGCAGAATGTCAGAGGGGGACTTTGCTGAACACGGGACCACTGTGAATGCTGCGGCCTACATTAAAACTTTGGTGAAGTTGCGTCGTGCCATTCGTGACAAACGTCACAACATTAACGTTAAACTTCTTCATGACAATGCTCGCCCCCATGTTGCTGCTGTCGTTCGTCAGAAAATCGCCGAATTTGGTTGGGAGGTGTTCCAGCATCCACCATACAGTCCGGATCTTGCACCATCGGACTTTCATCTGTTTGGTCCCATGAAGAAATTCCTGGCCGGCAAACGCTTTGAGACAGATGTGGAAGTGAAATCAGCAGTGCGCAGATGGCTACACTCCAACCAAACGGACTTCTACGAACAGGGCATATTGAAACTGGTAACACGATGGGAAAAATGTGTTGAGAAAGTTGGTGACTATGTCGAAAAGTAGGTAAAAGATGTAAGTTCATTTGTGATTTTTTCCTTTTTTTACTATTAAACTTTTTAAAAAAAAAATTATTGTGCGTTACTTTCCGATCCGCCCTCGTATATCTGGCTGTTGAACAGTAATGTTTTGTTATCTGAACCAAAGGACTTATGACTGATGCTGACATCACCCCTTGTATCATATATCCTGTAGTGATATATACTTTTGAACACTGAAAGCAGTAGAGGGCCAGTGAGAATTACAAATCTCAATCGCATAATTACATCTCATGCACTATACAGGGTGTTACTAAATTCCCATTACAGACTATGAGGACATGTAGTGGGGACCAAGACGGTTATGCTTAGCATAAAACCCATGTCCGGAAGCACGCCGTTTTCCCGCTACACGCAAAATACCACAATACATGTAGCTCTCTCTGACGCCTGCTGCTTGTCTTCTGGTCCACTTACAAGAAGGGCTCAATGTGACGACCATAGATGTCAACACAAATACGGCACCTCCGTACGATGTTCTGGTAAGCACGATCACGAATTATTGGGCCTCTAACATCCGTGCAGCCTAAAAAAGTAAAGTTAAGTGATCTTACTACAGGTCATAGGAGACCCTTGGGGTAGTGGGAGGTTAAAGCTCCCACTTTTTCTAGACAATCGGCACTTGATGTCAGCCGGGTTGTCAGCCCTGCGTGACGGCCGCCTTTACCCCCAGAACAAGCGTCTGGTACTCATTTCCGTTAGAGGCTGAGTCTACCCCAGGGCCATGGTGCCACCAGAAGGTTTGGGTCAGTTTAAAAATCCTGACCCCACCGGGTCTTGAACCCTTGACGGTTTGTAGCGCACTGCCTTAACCACTACAATACGGCGTGCCCCTGTCGCAGCCTAAACCGCCGTCATTAGGTCTTCCTAGCATGCCACAGTGGTCTCGTAAATCAAGGATTCTATGTGACTCCACAGATAGTTTAGCGGGGTCAAGTCAGGAAAACCTACAGGGTCTTTGGGGCAGAAAATGCCGGACAGTTAAACGTGTTGTGGTACGTACTTTGCGTGTAGAAGGAGAACGCTGCGTTTCCGGACAATAGTTCCTACGCTTAACCAGATCTTGGTCCCAACTACATGTCCTCGAAGTCTGTAATGGGAGTTTAGTTACTACCTGTAGTTTGTTTATTGTTTATTCATTATTCAAAGTAGCTTTAGTTAGGCCCATATTCGATACCAGAAACCATTTTCCCATAGATACGATTAGTTAAAGTTAGGCTTCCAACGTTCTAATGCACAAAAACTAGATATTGTGTATTCTGAAACAGATTTTGTGACGATTTTCATTTTAAATTGCTTTGGAACTCTAGTAATGGGCAAGTTAATGTACACCATATTATTTTTTTACATTTATTGGATAATCTGGTGTATCATAAGGAGAAGTTGGCTATTCTGTTTGCACAGTAGTTAATGTAGGTGGACACTTGACATAGAATCCTTACAATATTTTTATAGCAATCAGCATAGATAGGACCTACAATTTTCCAATAGTTACTGGAGATACCGTATATAAATATGTGTATGTGTGTGTATCACTAATATATAAAAATGAATGATTGTTTGTTGGTTTGTTGATTTGTTGTTTGTTTGTTTGTTTGTTCTTACTTTATGCGCGGCCATACCGTTGATCGGATTGTGATGTGGCTTTTTGCAAAACGTTCAGGAGATTCCTGGGATGAACATAGACTATAAGAGAGTTGTTATACTCAAATCCTACACCCTTAAAAATCGCCCTTTGTAGTGGAAAACGTGAAAAAAGTAGCTCTTCGGACGCTTTAATGGCTTACGCTGCCTAGACCATAACAAATACACAAAATTAATGTACACGGAATTGCATATCACAAAAAACTCTCCAAAAATTCCGCGACAGCATATGTTTATCTTTTACGGATAACTCACAATAACGACTTTTGTCTTTTAGCTCATTTATGCCAAGAAGATCGAGATTAGTAGATTCCCGGGCAACGCCCGGTAATCAGCACGGGGAATCTTGAAATTATTACGATATACATTTATAATTATTTATCATTTTACTTATTCAACTAATCGTAAGAAGTACATGAAGTTTTACTTTTAGCTCATTTATGCCAAGAAGTTCGGGATGAATAGATTCCCGGACAACGCTGGGTAAAAAGCACGGGGTATCTAAAAAATAATTACGATACACATTTTTCCTTTCACTTAATTAACTAAACATAAAACACATTAATTTTCGTATTTCAGCATTTATTTCGAGAACACCAGGATAAGTAGATTTCTGGGCAACGCCGGGTAATCAGCACGGGGTATCTAAAAAATATAAATTTATAATTATTTTTCCTTCTATTTATTCAACTAAACATAAAAGCACATTAATTTTCATTTTTTTAGGGGTAGCAGCGCATGCCGGGTATTAGCTAATTTATATATATATATATATATATATATATATATATATATATATATAACCCACTTTCTTTAATTCTGTATGAAAACTATTTTGGGAAAACGTGTAGGCTAAATTAAACTTAGACACGTAAAAATTGAAATTCAAATAAAATTACGGGAACGAAGTGGCAAGGATGTGAAGTAAAACTTAAAAAAAAAAAAAAAAAAAAAAAAAAAAAAAAAAAATATATAGTGTATAAACTCGTTAATTCTTTCAGAAACATCTGTGATCTAAAAAAAAATAAGAGTACAGCATACGTAGTTTCATAATTTTAAAACTTTTCCCTTGTTCATTTAATGGGTTTAACTGAGTATATAATACTACAATATAATAACAATATACTTACTTTTAAAAATTATATACAATTAAAATTCTATAAAAATATGGCAATACCTATGTTAACACATGCTTGCGAAAATTGGCCACTTAATCTAATACATAAAAATAAATGTTTGTTTGTTTGTTGGTTGTAAGTTTGTTTGTTGGTTTGTGTTTTTTTGTACTTTATGCGCGGCCATACCATACCGTTGATCCGACTGTTTTGGGGCTTTTTGCAAAATATTCAGGAGATTCCCGGGATGAACATAAAGAGAGTTGTGATACTTAACTCCTACAACCTTAAAAACACCCTTTGTAGTGGAAAACGTGAAAAAAGTATGTCTTTGGACGCTTAAATAGCTTACGCTGCCTAAACCATAACAAATACACAAAATTAATGTATACATAACTGAATATCTCAAAAAGCTCTACAAAAATAGTCCGCGACAGCATATGTTTATCTCTTACGGATAACTCACAATAACCATTTTTGTCTTTCATTGATGGCAAGAAGATCGAGACAAGTACGTAGATTCATGTGCAAGCATAGCAGCACATGGCGGGTACTCTTTTACGGATAACTCACAACAACGAATTTTGTCTTTTTGCTCATTTATGCCAAGAAGATAGGGATGAGTAGATTCTCGGACAACGCCGGATAAACAGCACGGGGTATCTAAAAATATTTACGATATAAATTTTCCTTTTACTTATTGAACTAAACATAAAAAGTACATTAATATTCATTTATTTAGGCGTAGCAGCGCACGCCGGGTATTAGCTAGTAGATTGGATAAAAGGAAAATAGAAGTAGCTGAAATGAAATTCTCACATTCAGTGGCAGGCTATGCATTGTTAGATAAGAAATATGATGAAGAAATGAGAATCGAATTAAACATTTACAATGTTATAGATAGAATTCAAAATTCAAGATCTAACTGGCTCCAACATAATATAGAGAAAGGTACACTCAACATACTCCCACAAATTTTTATTCACTATCAACCCAAGTAAGAACAAATATTGGCGCCCCATAATTAGATGGAGGGATAAAGTCACTTAATGTTGAAACAGGTCCATGACGTAGAAGATGAAGTAGAACTGAGTACCTATATGCTTCTGTTAAATGTCTAATCAGACAGGGGGAGTGAATTCCTGCACCCTAAGGCTTTACCAACACATGTTATCCACATCAGAGGATGTTTTTTAACATGTCACACATGTGTGTAATAAGCAGGGCAAGGACTTATATGTAATTAACATGCCTAAATATGTATACACATGGACAAGATTCTCAAAATATGGAGTAAAATATGGACAAACTTTTTATAGAAAAGGTGTAAACCTTTTTTGTTTTTAATCACTACCATTTGTGGTGCCACATATATGGCATAGGGCATAGCGGGTGTGATTCTCAACTCGCAGGCCCGGGATCGATACTCGGCAGATTTATTTTTTAGCCCCGCGACGTAGCCCGTACTTAATCAAATTACAGCTTATTATTATTATTTTGATTGCGGATGAGCCCATGTAGGACTACGCAAAATACTTAGAGGCGTTTCCTTTGAGCCCAAATTTCTTTCATTCTTTTGCTAAGAGCTTCTTTTCTATCATCTGTCCAAGTTGTTCCAGTTTTTTCTTCGGTTTGTCCTCTTGGTCAACTTGCCACTTATTCACCTTAATTCTAAATATATCTCTGGGATATCTTCTTTAGTAATTCCTGCAAATTTTAAGTCCTTTTTGTCTTCATCAATCCACTTCATAGTATCAACTGGAGCTTTACTTCTGTTTTCGTAGAATTCCATTATCTGTTTTGTAAGCCTATTTGAGTTCATTCGTTTAATATGGCCATAAAATCTTAACCTTCGTTTTCTAATATCACTATGAATGTGTGTGTGTGTGTGTATATATATATATATATATTTATTTATTTATTTCCTTTTTACTTCTGAGTCTAAATGCTTCTCCTATGACTTGTGGACCTAAAACTTTATTATTATTATTATTATTATTATTATTATTATTATTATTATTATTATTATTATTATTATTATATTATAATATTATTATTATAATATTATTATTATATTATTATTATTATTATCGATATTATTTTTTCTTGTCTACTCAACATTGTGTAGCCTATGCTTATTATGTATTATAAATCAACCTGTAGATAATTCATAATCGTTATTAAGCCTATATGTATAATTTAACCCTGGTGAAAGGGAAGAGAAGACCTTACGGTCTTAACTCCATCAGGTTATATAAATAAATCGCCCAGTGGTTAAGAGACTTGCGTTGGTTTGAGTTTCCCATGAGGGAAGAAATTTTCTCAGAGAATTTTGGCATGTATGGGACCAGTGCCCATCCAGAATTGTGAGGAATTTGGGAAGCTATAATAAGTAGCGGCTCCAGGTTGAGAAAGCCAGCTACAACGGCTGGGAACCCGATATGCTCTCCACATAGCATCTCAGTACTTGCTAGAAGAAAATCCACCTCTTTAAGTGACAAGTGGGTATGAGGTCAGCAGTCAGCTGACAGGCCAAGGACCTTCTGGACCCTGTCTTGTCATGGAGTTGATTTGTTGATAATCACTTGCATACAATCGTAATTTTACAAATGAAAATTTGCAATCTGGTTGTAAATCAATTATTTAATATACCGAATTAACAAATATAGTATCATCCACACTAAAGATGCATTCAAAACTCAAACACGACTGTTGAGATAACTGATTAACTACGGAATAGAATAGGCCTATGTTAAGCTAAATCTTTGATCCTGTGACCTATATATAGTGTTATTTTAACATTTTCCAATACTGTTATTTTTAACACAGTTCCAATAATGGGTCATATTATAATGATATTGTGAAAAGAAAAATTAATGTCTAAACCAGGAATCGAACCGTGGACCTCTCGTATTCCGTACAAGTACTTACTTAGTCACTGGCATTATCAAACCCGTAGGTTCATGGCCGCGCGGACATGAGCTCTCTATACATCCCTATCCTGAGCTAATGCTTTCCAATCATTCCCTGAATAATCTACTTCCCTCAAATCATTGTTAATGTTGTTCTCCCACCTCATTCTTAGTCTACCAACTGGGCGTTTTCCTTCTGGCTTTCCTACAAGAAGTTTCCATGCATGTCTTTCATTCCCCATACGCGCAACATGTCCTGCCCATCGCAGTCTATGAGACTTAACTGTTCTTATTATATCTGGCTTCCTATAAAGACCATGTAGTTCATTGTTATGTAGTCTTCTCCATTCACCTGTCTGCTCATCTCTCTTTGGTCCAAAAATTTTCCTAAGAACTTTATTCTCAAATACTCGTAATCTCCTTTCCTCCCTTAAAGTAAGAGTCCATGTTTCGCATCCATATAATATAACTGGTAGAATAATAGTTTTATATATTTTCAGCTTAACGTTTTTTGAAAGGAGTTGGGACATCAAAAGTCTCTGCAATGCATAATAGCATGCATTTCCCGCATTGAGCCTATGTTTAATTTCTTTGTGCATCTCATTCCTATTTGTGATTATTGTTCCTAGGTATTTGAATTCAGCCACTTCCTCAAAATTTCCCCCATTTGTCATTAGCTGTCCATTTCCATTATATACTGAATTTATACGTGTGGCCATATATTTAGTTTTACTGATATTTACTTCCAGTCCTAATTTCTTAGTGTTACTCAATGGTGTTTGCGTGTTGGCCTTTAGTATCTCCTCGCTATCTGCCAGTAGTACTACATCATCAGCATAAACTAACAGCTTATTAATACCATTCAGTTGTAAGCCTTCCTCATTCTCTAAAGATTTAATTGCATGCTCTAGTACAAATTTAAATAGTAGAGGAGATAATGCATCTCCTTGTTTCAACCCATTCTGGATTTCAAAAGTGTCTGAAAACTGTTTGCCTACACGCACCCTACTCTTTGAGCCATTTAGACACATTCGTATAGTTGTGCAAGACAATTCGAGACATGGTACACACATATGTGGAAAGAATTCTTGATGTTTGTACCATGTCTCTAATGGTATAATGGTCTTGCACACTCGTATAGAATACGAGAGGTCCACTGTTCGATTCCTGATTCAGACATTAATTTTTCTTTTCACAATATCATTATAATATTACAGCGGCACTGCTAATGGCCTGGACCAGATATGTTGTGGAAAGGTATAAGATATTTTATTGTAACATGGGGTTTACTGACATTGTCAAATCGGAGACTCAGCAATAAAGAAAAAAAAACATTACCACACAGTTTATTTTCACCGTTCCATTGAAATTCAATAATCCATATTTGAAATACATATATTGGTAAAATAAATTTTATACGATTGTCCACCGCTATGGTCTCGAGGTAGCGTGCTGCCTTGTCACGCAGCGGGCCCGGGTTCGATCCCCGGTCGTGGCAGTTTTCTGGGTGAGGTTTCTTTATCGGGGTTTTTCCTCGCCTGTAAGACAAATGTCAGGAAAACTTTAAGGCCCAAACGGTCCCCGAAATCATATGGCCATCATCATCCTTATCATTATATCATCATCATCCTTCACCGGTGTGGAAAGCAACGGGAAGCTACCACACCTACAATTCCCTAGTAAATCTGCAAGCATAACATGAAAATGCTATGATTGCCGTGAAGGACTGCCTTCGGGCAGATTAGTATGGATGGATCTGATATGAATAACTATGAAACCCGTAAAAAATGCAACATATCTAAAATTAAACGTTCAGTTATGTAAATATATGTGATTTTTCTGGTATAAATAAGTACTTTCCCCCTGAAATGTGGATAAATATGAAAAATCATATGTGTTTTAAAGCACTACAACTAGCCTACCCTAATTCGTAAACATATAACGATATTTTAATTTTAACTAATATTTAAACATATTTATTTGCATAGAAATCCAAGCCCTGCTATTAAGGAATGAAAGAAAAGTTTTCCTACTAAGGATGATCCGTCCTCGAATACTGTTAACCGAAAAATATCAACTTGGGGTAAAGACGAACTCGAAACTAAGAACATCATGGCCGATTGAAAACTGGTGGTACACGTTATAGACTAAAAGATTTAATCTCAATTTCCTGGATTATACACTGCAGCTGTGGAATACCGCGAAAAATAAATAACCAGGAAGTTCATCCAACCAGCATTCAATAAGCGATAATGTAATACTAACTACACCGCATTTGTGGTTGAGTTGGGAAACCGACTATGATAAAACACTGCAGCGACAATAATTTCCATTCATAAGTGGCTTATTGTTAATGGGAATTTATGTACACCGAATTTATCCCTTGTCTTGTGAAGATATTCCCAATGTCCTCTGCTAACCACATATCAAGAGCGGCTCGACATTGTAATTTGGGATTCAGAGTATGGGGATTCTATGCCACCATGCTAACAACAAATTTAAATGAAACGGAAAAACACACACTTCATTGTTGCGTTATATGAATAATTACCTGAGATAAATATATATTGATTTTTTTCCAAAAATATGAACAATTATTTGAAATAAAGCGAGAAGTTGAGCTCTAAGTAACCTAACACAGCATATTTGCAACGTAAATGTGTATTTAGTCTTACTCAGATAGTGTAGCTAACGTATCACTAAAACCCGCTAACAAACAAGTGAACGTTAAAAAAATAGCGCTAACTGGCCCATAAGACGCTAACTGGCCCATAAGACGCTAACTGGCCCATAAGACGCTAACTGGCCCATAAGACGCTAACTGGCCCATAAGACGCTAACTGGCCCATAAGACGCCAACTGGCCCATAAGACGCCAACTGGCCCATAAGACGCCAACTGGCCCAAAAGACGCCAACTGGCCCAAAAGACGCCAACTGGCCCAAAAGACGCCAACTGGCCCAAAAGACGCCAACTGGCCCAAAAGACGCCAACTGGCCCAAAAGACGCCAACTGGCCCAAAAGACGCCAACTGGCCCATAAGACGCCAACTGGCCCATAAGACGCCAAATGGCCCATAAGACGCCAACTGGCCCATAAGACGCCAACTGGCCCATAAGACGCCAACTGGCCCATAAGACGCCAACTGGCCCATAAGACACCAACTGGCCCATAAGACACTAACTGGCCCATAAGACACTAACTGGCCCATAAGACACTAACTGGCCCATAAGACACTAACTGGCCCATAAGACACTAACTGGCCCATAAGACACTAACTGGCCCATAAGACACTAACTGGCCCATAAGACACTAACTGGCCCATAAGACACTAACTGGCCCATACACTAACTGGCCCATAAGACACTAACTGGCCCATAAGACACCAACTGGCCCATAAGACACCAACTGGCCCATAAGGCACCAACAGGCCCATAAGACACCAACTGGCACATAAGACACCAACTGGCACATAAAACACCAACAGGCCCATAAAACACTAACTTGCCCATAAAACACTAACTTGCCCATAAAACACTAACTTGCCCATAAAACACTAACTTGCCCATAAAACAGTAACTTGCCCATAAAACAGTAACTTGCACATAAAACAGTAACTTGCCCATAAAACAGTAACTTGCCCATAAAACAGTAACTTGCCCGTAAACACTAACTTGCCCATAAATCACTAACTTGCCCATAAAACACTAACATGCCCATAAAACACTAACTTGCCCATAAGACACTAACTTGCCCATAAGACACTAACTTGCCCATAAAACACTAACTTGCCCATAAAACACTAACTTGCCCATAAAACACTAACTTGCCCATAAAAAACTAACAGGCCCATAAAACACTGACAGGCCCATAAAACACTAACAGGCCCATAAAACACTAACAGGCCCATAAAACACTAACAGGCCCATAAAACACTAACTTTTCCTTTTCCTCGTCATAACTTGCCCATTAATGTAGGTGGACTCTTGGGATAGAATCCCCTTATATGTGAGTAAACATGTTTTAATTGACACTAGCGGGAACGTGTTGTCAAATTGGCTAATACAATTCCAAAAGTCACTTGTTCTCCGATCGAATATTCACTGATGGCATAGAATAACCTAAAGTTTTGTTCCTTGCCTACGGACTCTGACATTATCATAAGTAATGCCACAAGTGATTTCCAAATTATCGATAAATTCACGACTCACGAAGTGAAGAGTGAAATTATCTAGAGAGTTTGGAAATCAAGAGTGGCATTTGTTAGGACTATTTAACGAATAAAATTAAGCTGTTTACTCACAAATTATTATTTAACTATAGTTATTTTAAAATATTTATATATTTAATGTAAACGGTGATGTTTGAAAACAAATGAGAAACGATAGGTACGCTTCTACTGCTTCTTTTGTTTATCACTAACCAGATCATACTATTTACTGCCAAAGGAACGCAATATTGTAACAATGCTCTCTAGTGGAGAAAAAATGAAATACATCAAACTATATATTAATTCATTTCTGATGTATGATATAAATATGACAATTATATTTTTCTGGATTATTACCTGGGAAAAAATACATTTAAAAAGTGCAAACAGTGGTTTCTTTTTTTGGTGGTATAATAAATTGCTACAAATGTTTTTATATTAACTCCTGCAAGCGCTATGTGTTGACATCCTGCACTATATATATGCAATCTGGTAGCCGTATTTCTTGTGGGCCCAGTCACTGCAAAATAATGGTCAGACCTGTTCAGAATATTAAAAAGGAGGAGCTTACTTTAATATGGTAAATATATCGCTGATAAATATTTCGTGAAACACGGCTCTGATTGGTTGTAAAACAGAAATCATTGAAACTTGATTGGTCATTGACTCCCATTTGGGGCATGAGTTAAATAGTCATCTAAATCTTATGACAGGTGTAAATCCAACAATAAGGAGAGATGCTAACACAAGGACGAAAATAATTTACAGGAAGCTGTCACAAATAAGGCATTTTATATTACAGCTATTTTTTTTACCACGAAAACAAAATGACAAAAATATTTGTTCGATATTATTAATAACAGTTCTAATGTTCCATAATACAACGAATGTCCCTTAAAATGATTTCCATGGATTAGGCTCCATTATTAATGTTGCTGATAGTGATATAATTTTGAAATTTGATGGGGCAGAAAGTGGCAGGCCCCTCCAGAGTCGGGGATTGTGCAATGCTATATACTTCAAGATACTCTATATTATTTATAAGTTATAACCAAGAACCGGAATATGTACCCATATATATATATATATATATATATATATATATATATATATATATCACGGCTTATTGAGTGAGCAAAGCTTTAGTGACGTCGCCTGGCTACATTTCACATCTCTTTTCCTGGTGCCGAGGTACAGGAGTAACAGCATTTCTGCGGAATTCCGTGCACAGTAAATGCATTGGAAATTAAACATTCCCTATAGATTTGTAATACGCAGGATTTTCTGAAACCTGTACCTATATATCAGTCCTACTTATATAAACAAATAATCTCTATTAACTTAGCACTACCAATCCACTCTTTTAATCTTCGCCACGGAGCAAGTTATTTCGTCCGATGACAATACAGCGCGCAGTGATATTTTACAACTACTGTACTCTTCGTCTGATGTTTACTTCGTCTGATCGACTTGAAACTTTGTATACTTGTAAAGGACCCGTGACAATACAATAATTTCATATTTATTTCTAAAATCCTGGCCAGAATCATTAGAAAATCAAACAAAACAAATGTCTTTGTTTCTATGTAACGGAATTTTTGAACACGATTCTCACCCGCTTAGAAACATTGGATCGACTTTAAACTTTGGCAATACAATAATTTCATATTTGTTTCTAAAATCCTGGCCAGAATCATCAGAAAATCAAAATAATGAAAACTGATATAATAGGTGCGGACTTCTCGACTTTTTAGTCAATCGTTGCAAGAGCTCAGTTGGTACAGCGGTGAACTGTAGTGGTATATAATTTCAGTAATCGATAGGTCGCTGGTTCAAATCCAGCTGGGAGGATCTTTTTTGAACAGTATTACTTTTAGCTCATACTACAATAGTATCGAATTTAAAGATATTTACATTTTTATCTTATTCTGTAAAACATTAAAACTAAAACATAAAAAAATAAATAATAGTTTTAAAAAACTAAAACAACACGCTTTATTAGAAAACCGAACTCAAAAATGAAAAATAATTTTAATTTCCAACACGTTTGGAATAAAATTAAAGTGGTCAACCAAAAAAAAATCATCTCCAACACATATAGAATAAAACTTAGAGTTATCAACAAAAAGAAAATAATTTTACCATCAAAAGCGTGAGGTGCTCTATATCAATTAATATATTTGATAATAAACAGATATTGGTAAAAGTAAAGTCTCTACGAAGAAAATGTAGAAATCATAAAAAACACCCCACGCTTTTGATGTTAAAATTATTTTCTTTTTGTTGATAACTCTAGTCTTATTCTATATGTGTTGGAGAAGATTTTTTTGTTGACCACTTTAATTTTATCTCAAGCGTGTTGGAAATTAAAGTTATTTTTCATTTTTTAGTTCGGTTTTCTAACAAAGCGTGTTGTTTTAGTTTTTCGAAACTATCATTTATTATTTTTTGCATCTAATTTTAACGCTTTACACATAATTTTGGATAGAAGAAAATCGTATTCTATTTAGTGTTAATTGGTTGAAAATCAAGGCCTGCACCCACCTCGCTACGCCCATGGTGACAGGTCGTCGGCCAGGAAGGCGTGGGGAACGTAAGTGAACCTATTGTCCTTCCCCGACGAGATTAGCGCTCAAAGGAATGTGGTGTGGGGATGGATACTAGATGACAACACCAATCAGGAAGGAAGTACAATAGATAGATCATCAGTTGATTAACGTCTTTGACATCGTCCAATTCCTAATAGCCAATTTTGTCGGTCCATCTTATCTCCTGATTGTATATGTTTCTCCTTCATATATAAACATATTCCCTGACTCCAGGAGGTTTTAGGTCTTCCTCTGCTTCGTCTTCCCTCAGGTTTCCATTCCAAAACAGATTTTGGTAGTCGATCCTCTTCCATTCGCTGGACATGTCCGTACCATCTGAGTTTTAATATAATCTAAAATAGTGTCTTCAATCTTCATTTTCTCCCTTATAACCGAGTTCCTAATTTTTTCTGTTCCTGAAATTCTTGCGGCCCTTCGTATAAAATCCATTTCCGTTGCCAAAAGGTACTTATTTGTTTTTGTTGTTAATGGCCAAAGTTCTGCTCCATAAGTAATGATGCTTTTAACAATTGTATGATATATATTAATTTTATTTTTATTACTTATATTTTTATCCCACAATATTCCATTGAGGCAAGCAATTGCAAATTTTCCTTTATTATTTCTATTTCTTATTTCCTCTTCATAACTCCCATTTTTATTTATTTTAATTCCTAAATATGTGATCTCACTACAAGATTTTATTGTTTCTCCAGTGTCCAAAATTAAAAAGTAGCAAGTACAATCATATTGAAATAATTTTCCTTACATACGAAAGACACAGTCACAGAAAACAGCAAACTCAAAACTGTATATTTGTGAATAAATAATTCTTACCTTCGACTAGGCTGCTGGAACAAAAGAAACTACCTGCATGAGTAGTAAACCGAATGGCAAGAATACCCTTTCTCCCAGCGCTAAACTCGTCGGAGAAGGACAGTACAAAGAAGAATATGTTAAATGTAAAGATATAAAGGGCTATTGTTCGTCTGGCTTAACTTTGCAAGATATTTGTAGAAAGAGACAGCTGTGCTCACCTCTCTTACTCGCACCAGTGTTGTCGGCGGTGTTTCTTCACCAGATGTTAATAGGGGTACGGGGAAGACGAAAACTGACAACAGGGTGGGTTCTTTCATTTCTAACTGGGCAAAAGCGGTCAAGTATCTACCCTTATATTTTATATATCCATTGCCCTCTTTGCCAAGTTAAGCCAGATATACAATAATCCTTTAACTCACTGGCACTATTGAACTCAAAGGTTCTTAAGTGGATATAAGTTCTCCATACATCCCTATCCTGAGCTATTTTCAAATCATCCCTATAGGGACTCCCTCAAATCATGAATAATGGCATTATTCTATCATATAATTGCCTACCTATTGGACGATTCCCTTTATTCTCTTACAAGAATTTCCCAAGTCCATCTTTCATGCCACATTCGTGCCACATGTCCTGCCCATCGCAGTCTACGAGACCTAACTTTATTTTTACATCTGGTTTCTCATAAAAATGATGTAGCTCACTGTTATGTAGTATTCTGCATTCACCTGCCTGTTGTTTATACGTTTGTTTGAAAATTTTCCACACAACTTTACTCTCAAATATTCAATTCCCTTCGTTTTCCCTTAAATAAGAAGAAACCATATTTTCATCTTGGTTGTATTATTTATACGAATTAAATATTTGATAATTTAGGCACTAAATTATCAAGGACATACTTTGTGTATAAATTACATATTAGATATTGTAATATAGGCCTATACTGTAGCGAAAAAGAATTTAACCAAAAAGATCGTGACTTTATGTGAAAAAGTACGTATGGTATTGCCCATCTAGTCTGAAAAACTAGAAATTATGTACCGATTTGTTTCTTCTCTAACCAATGCAGGTTAGTACAAAAGCAATTCTAAACTGGGTGTGAACGGGCCGACAAATTTTGCACATTAATTTATGTAACTTTTTTAACTTGACTCATAAGGTATAGATTTGTCCTAAATTTCCTAAACAATTTTACTATTCGCTGGTTGAGTGGAAGAGAAGGCCTTATATCTGCCAGCTAAAATAAGGCATTATTATTATTATTATTATTATAATTATTATTATTATTATTAAAAAACCGGGGGCACGCCGTAGCGTAGTGGTTAACTCTAACTGAAACGAGTACCAGACGCTTGTTCTGGGGCAAAGGCGGCCGTCACGTAGGGCTGACAACCCGGCTGACATCAAGTGCCGATTGTCTAGAAAAGTGGGAGCCTTAACCTCCTACTACCCCAAGGGCCTCTCGAGGCCAGTAGTGGGATTACTTTACTTATTAAAAAAAAACTCTCTTATTGTATTATTCTGTAGTTTCCAAAAGTGATTCCGGTATCAAGAAGAGCTTCACATAGCCTAAGTCTAAAGCAAACTGTGATAATCGACTCTACGTTGCAATTGCCATTGAAAGAAAACAAATCATCTTCCCGGTAGCCTTGGAAAGTGGATATTTATGTTTGTTGTACTTGAATGTTGAGATATGATTTTTTTTCATTTATCACTGAATGCTCTCTTAGTTTGCACGCATTTTACTGTCAGTCCAAAACTTATCGGATCCAAAACTCTTGCCGAGACTTTGTACTTCATTTCTTAAAGTACCAGTGAATTTTTGTATGCTACTAGCTATTACCTTGTAGGCGTATTACAACATGACGTGAAAGAAAGAGAATAATATCTACTTAAAAAAGAACTTTAATATTTACTACTCATTGTTGATTTTGTTGGAGGTCTACTGGAAGCCAAGAACAATACCCTGCGGTAATTAACATCCTTCCTTTTATATTTTGATATGGTGACACTCGTTGAAATTAAAAAAAAAATATAAAGAACTGACAAGGAAGGCAATACAATGTGTCCGCAAATATAGTATCATACTTTAAACTACTACTACTACATCGCTTTGGATAATCGTATCTAAATGAAATTGGTGACAATCAAATGATAAACTCCAAAAGTTTTGTGCATGTTAACAATGTCAACAATGGAGAATAATGGACAACAATACAAGAACTAAACTACATTTAATCACGTTCGTTTTTGAGGTCGATATGGGTTCATTGTTGGATATTTAGCAGACAGGTTAAATGTGAATGTTTGATGTGCTTTTGAAATTGTGTTGTTATTAAACAAGTTACGAAATAAGTTTTAAGGAGTTATGACGAACCCCCAAGAACGTAGTTGGTGTGTTTTGGAATATCACACGCAGAGTCCGGTGCTGGTCCAGCGTGCTTTTAGGCGAAGGTTTCAACATCAGGCCCAAGTCAGTTTTGAAGTTGTGCCGTGGTTTTTTGGATCGTGGCTGCTTACGTATCAAAGGAAAAGCTATTCATGGAGACCATCTGTCGATGTATGAATTGTTAATCAAGTGCGGGAGGCATTTGTGTGTAGTCCCAAGAAGTCTGTCCGTATAGCTAGTCCGTTAAACATCCCTAAATCCGCCGTATCTAAGATCCTATGTGTACGACTGAAGTTCCACCCCTACAAACTTCAATTAGTGCATAAGTTGAAATCTGATGACCATGCAAAGCGATTATATTTCTCTGAGCATTTCATGTCGCTAATGGAGGATGATGAAGAACTGTCAGAAAAAAAAAATTTCAGTGATGAGGCAACTTTCCACGTTAGTGGTAAAGTGAACAGGCATAATGTTAGGATTTGGGGGAGTGAGAATCCAAACACCGTTGTGGAAGTTGAAGGAGACTCCCCTAAAGTGAACGTCTTTTGTACCGTATCGAAACGTAAAGTCTATGGTCCATTTTTCTTTCTAGAGGTCACTGTCAACGGTGCAAATTTTTCATGTCGCTAATGGAGGATGATGAAGAACTGTCAGAAAAAAAAAAAATTTCAGTGATGAGGCAACTTTCCACGTTAGTGGTAAAGTGAACAGGCATAATGTTAGGATTTGGGGGAGTGAGAATCCAAACACCGTTGTGGAAGTTGAAGGAGACTCCCCTAAAGTGAACGTCTTTTGTACCGTATCGAAACGTAAAGTCTATGGTCCATTTTTCTTTCTAGAGGTCACTGTCAACGGTGCAAATTATCAATGCTCACTGAATAGTTATTTCCACAATTTGAACAAGAAGAAGGCAATGAATATCTTTTCCATCAAGATGAGGCGCTTCCTCATTGGCATTTGCATGTTCGGGAGTATCTGAATGTCCGGTGGACGTGCCGGAGATGTTTTCTACAAGGGCCGTCGAGCTCACCTGACTTGACGGTCTGTGACTTCTTTTTGTGGGGTTTCATAAAGGATCTTGTCTATGTACCCTCATTGCCTCAAAACCTGCAAGAAATCCAGCTTCGTATCATTGCTGCCATCCAGTCAATTTCTTCACATATGTTGGAAGGTGTTGGCGTGAATTGGAATATCGCCTCGATGTCTGCAGCGTCACTCGTGGGGGGCCACATCAAATGTGTATGAGGTATAGCAAGAACCTTTTGAGTTTCCCTTTTGATTGTCACCAATTTCATTTAGATACGATTATTCAAAGCGACGTAGTAGTAGTTTAAAGTATGATACTATATTTGTGGACACGGTGCATTTATTAGATTATGTTCTTATACCGCGCCGGCGCCATAGCCGAGTGGCTAAAGTAGGATGCCTTGGCGCAGAGCTACGGGATTTTCGCAGGAAATGGAGAAGAAATTTTCTCGTGGAATATCGGCCAGTGTGGGATCGGTACCACCCAGCATCGTGAGGCATTTGTGTAATTACAATAAATAGCGGCTCCAGTTTAAGAAAACCAACTATAGCGGCTGGGAGACCCGACATGTTGACCACATGTCACCTCTACACTGGCTGGAAGATCGTCTACCTCTGTGATGAATACGTGTGGATGTGAAGTCAGCAGCCGGATGGCAGGTCAAGTGCTTTCTAAGCCTATCGCGCTTTGGAGATTTAGTTTTTAGATTATTTTCTTAACTCTATCTAACTCTTTCACAACTCACAAATATAAAAAAGTAAACCATAAACAAATAAAGTCTATAGAAGGTAATATTAACAAATATTTTGTAAATTAGGCATTTGTTAAAAAAAGGCAGAAGAGAAGGAACATTGGTTAAACTTTACCGTTTCAATAACAAAGATTCAATTCGTCAGGTTCACTTCTAAATATCAGGTCTAACACACATAAAAGACATTCTGCCAAAGTTCCGGGCTCTGTTGATGTGAAGTCTACATCTTGTTAAAGCAGCATGTTTTTAGAAACTGCTTCAGTTCTGCACTTATAAGGACATGAATCGTAAAACAACACCGTGCTCCGAAGTGGAAGTCAGAGTATTATATTGGCTCTTCAGGAGTGTGACCATCTTTAATTTTGGCATCTATTAATCTGTAATGTAAGGTGCTAACATAATTAGCTATTTATCAAAGTAGTTCATACAAATGAAGACTATCGAATTATTTTAAAACTTTAGTATGTTTGTGAGACTTAACATGTTTTACTATTTTCTTTTTTTTTTTGCGAGTTCCAGTTTTGTATGTTATTTCACTTATAGGCCTTACTCTGTCAAATTTCTTTACGTCAGGTGATAAATTATGGCAAATGGTGTAAAACCGATATGGTCACTAATCAATGATCAACATTTACTTTTCTGCTCCATTGGAGTTGACATTATATATCTGCTGATAAACGGGGTGAAGTGAAAAGGAACAAAATTTAACGAGATTGTTACATATGTTGTCGGAGTTTGTGAATAAATTGTGTCAACATAAGCATTTGTATCACATAGCATATTTCTGTTTGTCAACGTAATTATAAAATGGGGAGTTAAAAATACTTTATTTTAGACTGTGGATATTTTAAGTCACAAACTTTGGTTCACCATGATTACTTATAAAACATTTCCTAGAATTGCTTGCTGCGAGTTAAGTTGGCCGTTTAAACGTGATAAGCTAGTTCAATGCATATATTTAGGATTTAAGTCACCGTGATATTTATTGGCCTTTTAAGGATGGTAATGTTCGCATCCTATGTGTTTTATGAGTCGCTCTAACCTACCTCCAGAGTAATACAAGTTGGATATTCTTGGAATCACCATTTCTATTAGAGACTCACTTTACATCCGATCCTCTTGATTAATGAAACTAACTAAACTCCATGGCACGATAGGCCTAGAAGGCCTTTGGACTTACAGCCGGCTGCTGGCCTCACATCTGCATGTGTTAATCACATAGGTAGACGATCATCCTGTCAGTGTAGTGGTGACATGTGTTCAGCATGTTGGCCCTCCCAGCCGTTATAGCTGGATTTCTCAACCTAGAGCCGCAACTTATTGCAGCTACCCGAATTCCTCACGATGCTGGGTGGGCACCGGTCCCATTCAGGCCTAAATTCTATGAGAAAATTTCTTCTCCCATGGAGACTGGAAGCAGCGCAAGTCTCTACGCTAATACAAAATCTACGCTAATATAAAATCAATAATAATAATAATATATACACACAGGGTGTTTCAGAAGTGATGGTCCATAATTCACACATGGATAGTAAAGGCCAAAAGTAGTTAGAAAGCTCCAATAAACATGGGTCCGCAAATCAACCGCTGTCGAGATATCGCAATAATTCGAGTTGGGAACCAGCTCGAAACGCCCCTGGATACTTACGTTGTAACCTCAGGGTTTGGGATCGACTATCAGTTTGTTGACACATGAGCAAGAACTTCTTTTTCTCCCTGCGTGCACTGTGTTTACAGTGTCTCACAATCAGTTAAGAAAGTAAAGTCACCATGGGCAGAGGTTACACCAATGAAGAGTACACTAACATGTACTTCATGTATGGCAAAGCGAATGGCAGTGCACTTGAAGCTGCGCGATTGTATGGAAGAAGCTTTTCCTCGCCGCAGGCAGCCCGACAGGAGTACATTTATCAGGTTATATCAGCGCCTTGGAGAAACTGGGAGTTTGTACGAAAAGGTATACCCAGATCCATAACATCTGATGTTAAGGACAGGGTGTTACGCAGTGTACACGAACGTCCGAGTACTTTAACAATGAGGAATGCTACCCAGGAGCGTGCCCTGAGTCATAGCAGTGTTTGCGAATTTTGCATCGGTAACTACTGTATCCGTACCATCTTCAGCGAGTGCAAGCTCTCAACGATGCAGAATTCCCTCCTAGAGAGGATTTCTGCCAATGGATACAATAACACTATACCCTGAACCCCCTGTTTTCAAGCAGTATTCTGATCACGGATGAAGCTGGACTTACCCGTGACGGTATTTTTAACTTCCATAACTGTCATATTTGGACCGATGTCAATCCTAATGCAACACACGTATGATGACATCAGCTTTTTCACTGAACGTCTGGGCAGGACTGCTCGGAGACCGCATAATTGGTCCACACTTCCTACCACAGAGACAAACCGGAGAGCGGTACAGACGGTTTCTGCGGATGTACTTCCATATCTCCTTCGCCACATGTGTCAATCGGAGATGAATGACCATCATGCCAGTTGAGACGTGACATGTATTTAGCCTGTCAAGTCCCCAGATGTTATATCTTGGGCTGCTGCTTATTGTAGCGACCCAAATTCCTCACAATCATGGGTGGACATCGGTCTATTAAACTGGCTGAAACTCCATGAGATAATTTGTTCCTCCAGAGATACTCGAATCAGCACGCGACCCGTAGCATAAAGAGTGCTCTACTTGACGATTCAGTATCTGTTCTGATGTCCTTGTGGTTACCATGACCGCCTCTGAGTCTAGGTTCGCAGTTTCAAATCCGGGGTACTTGACTTTATAGGACATAAAATTCCTGATTACGCATTACTTCGGGAGGAAGGTAAAGCCGAGGATACCGTGCCGTAGGTTTACGGAACGTAAAATAAACTAATGCCAGAAATAAGAGCTTCCGAACAAAATTTGTCGACACCTCTAACGCCCAAGTTCGAATTGAAATTTTAAAGAGCTTCCTTAAATAAAATAATACCATCTACACATAATGATAAACATTCATTAGGCCCTACGATAAAATATTCATACTAGAATTTAATACAAATGCATTATAGGACGTTACCAAATACCCATATATTTCTACAGTGCTACATACATAACAAAACATTAAAAAAATATAGGCTACTGTATTTAGTGTGTTCTCAACCCCTCTCCGTAGCCAAGCGGTTTAAGGCATTACGCCTTAGTGCAGAGATACTGGACTTGCGCTGCTACGAATCCCCATTGGAAAGAAATTTTCTTACGGAATTTCGGCCCATAATGGGACCAGTGCTCACCTAGCATCGTGAGGAATCTGGACAACTACAAGAAAGCGGTTCTAGGTTGAGAAAACCAGCTATAATGGCGGGGGACCCGACAAGCACAATAGTAATCGCGTACGGGACTTTATCACGAGCCCCGAAGCTCGTGTTTTGACTTTGAGAGAAATATGGTGTCCAGCATATTTAGAATGGTTAGTACAAATTCTATTAGATTATTTCAAGAGTCGACAGGTCTGTCCCTGATAAATTTGTGTGTTTCGAGCCTACGTGAGAGGCTCGAGGTTTGAGAATTTCTTTGTCATTTTTATTCGACCTGTCTCACTTTCATTGACTTTTATGAAACGATTGTTGATGAATCTTATAACTATTTAAGAAAATAGTGGACATTTACTAACAAAAAATAATAATATATTATCGACATTACAATAATTTAGGCAGTAAGAAGCAAAGGGGTGTAAGTGCACGTTATATAATAATGAGAAAAACAGGTGTAAAGTTGAAGTTGTATAAGAAAATCATAGGTAATTGAAAATAACAATATGTTATCTACACCTAAAACCTACACTTATACCCCGTTCCAAATAAATAAAACAATGCTTCAAATATTTAATTATGCACCAAATTCGTTTTTCGCGGGGGAAAAAAATCACTCCCCTTTACTTCTAACCCCCACATTTATTGATATAATGCCGATAATATATTATTAATTTTGGTTAGTAAATGTCCGCTTTTACTTAAATGTAAAAAAAAAAGACCTAAAATAATTGCATATGTTGTGTGACACTCATACCTTACAGCTATAATACACATAAGAAGAAAATATTGTTTACATTCTGCATAATAATAACTTCAAACTTTGTATGCAATTTAAAAATACAGTAAATTATAATTAATTTTTTGTTTGTGTTCATTTACGTGATATTTTCTGCGGGTCGTTCTGCCGTGGTAGCCGATCGATCTAGGTATCCTATCACAGTAGTTAACACATATATCCATTTTCAAATTATTTATCAGTCCAAAACTTATCTTAAGCGCATTTATTCTTGAAATTTTCTTTACAGAACTAATATTTCTTTCAAAAAGTTCAGGAATTTTATTTGGACGGCGACTTCTTGGACGATTTTCGAAAGGTTTGAATCGCCATTTATATCATTAATTCTTTCAATTGCTGATCGAGGTCTGTTGACAATTTTTGAAAAAAAAATTATAGTTTTTTACACTTATCATATAATCTTACGATGAGTTTTCTTACATCTTATGTGTCTTATATCAGATTGCTCATATTTAGTGCACAGGATAATATGGTACACTTTTGATAGTTACTGAATCAATAGCACAAATGACTCGTGCACGCACGAGTTGAAAAAATTTTACTGCATTCAATTGCCATCTGAACGTAGATTTATGACTGCTTCAACACATAATTAATTTCATTAATTCGAAATTGTGTAGTTTTAATAAATTTCACTTACTTACTTACTTACTTACTCACTGGCACTATCGAACCCGTAGGTTTATGGCCGCACGGACATAAGCTCTCCATATATCCCTATCCTGAGCTAATGCTTTCCAATCATTCCCTGTATAATCTACTTCCCTCAAATCATAGTTAATGTTGTTCTCCCACCTCATTCTTGGTCTACCAACTGGGCGTTTTCCTTCTGGCTTTCCTACAAGAAGTTTCCATGCACGTCTTTCATTCCCCATACGCGCAACATGTCCTGCCCATCGCAGTCTACGGGACTTAACTGTTCTTATTATATCTGGCTTCCTATAAAGACCATGTAGTTCATTGTTATGAAGTCTTCTCCATTCACCTGTCTGTTCATCTCTCTTTGGTCCAAAAATTTTCCTAAGAACTTTATTCTCAAATACTCGTAATCTCCTTTCCTCCCTTAAAGTAAGAGTCCATGTTTCGCACCCATATAATATAACTGGTAGAATAATAGTTTTATATATTTTCAGCTTAACGTTTTTTGAAAGGAGTTGGGACATCAAAAGTCTCTGCAATGCATAATAGCATGCATTTCCAGAATTGAGCCTATGTTTAATTTCTTTGTGCATCTCATTCCTATTTGTGATTATTGTTCCTAGGTATTTGAATTCAGCCAATTCCTCAAAATTTCCCTCATTTGTCATTAGCTGTCCATTTCCTTTATATAATGTATTTCTACGTGTGACCATATATTTAGTTTTACTGATATTTACTTCCAGTCCTAATTTCTTAGTGTTACTCAATAGTGTGTGCGTGTTGGCCTTTAGTATCTCCTCGCTATCGGCCAGTAGTAGGCCTACTACATCATCAGCATAAACTAACAGCTTATTAATACCATTCAGTTGTAAGCCTTCCTCATTCTCTAAAGATTTAATGGCATGCTCTAGTACAAAATTAAATAGTAGAGGAGATAGTGCATCTCCTTGCTTCAACCCATTCTGGATTTCAAAAGTGTCTGAAAACTGTTTGCCTACACGCACCCTACTCTTTGAGCCATTTAGACACATTCGTATAAGTCTAACTAACTTTTTAGGAATTCCGAACTCCAGCAGGATACTATATAACTTCTCCCTCTTAATTGAATCATATGCTTTTTTGAAGTCTACGTATAGTTGATGTACAGTACCATTATATTCCCATTTCTTTTCTAAAATCTGTCTTATACTAAAAATCTGATCTGTTGTAGACCTGTTTCTTCTAAATGCACATTGATGATCTCCTAGAATGTCATCAATATAGGGAGTAAGTCTGCTTACTAATATATTTGTTAGAATTTTGTACGAAGTTGAAAGTAATGAGATGCCCCTATAGTTGTTGCAATCAGTTTTATCTCCTTTCTTATAAATTGGTACGATAATTGATTCCTTCCATTCATCTGGAAGAGCTTCTTTTTCCCAAATCATACTAAGCAACCAGCGTATCTTGTCCATCAATTTTTCTCCCCCTGATTTTATCAGTTCTGCTGGGATCTCATCTGAACCTGATGCTTTATACATCTTCAATTTTTCAATTGCCATTTCAACCTCTAATGCACTTGGCTCTGCGACTAGCATTTCTGCTGTCTGTAACTTATCCTCCTCAATGTCCTGTTCTGTATGTACATTTAATAGCTGATTAAAATAACTTTTCCATCTATTTAATATACTCTTGGAATCTGCAATCATATCCCCATTTTCATTCCGAATTATGTTTGTTCTAGCCTGAAACCCTTTCTTCTCTATACTAATTCCCTGATATAATTCTCTAATGTTCCTATTTTTTGCATTCATTTCAAGATCATTAATCTTCTCTCTCAAATATTCCCTCTTTTTACTCTTTAGTAACTTGGTGGTTTCCCGTCTAACACTACCCAATTGCTCTAAATTTACCTCATTTGGCTCGTGTAACCATTTCATTTTTGCTAGCTTTCTTTTCTTTACAATGTCGGCACATTCCTCATCAAACCATTTGTTGTTTTGCCTCTTTTTTAAACAACCAATGCTTTCTGATGCTGACAATTTAATAGTATCTCTTATAGCCTCCCATTCTTTATTTATATCAGTTTCTTCTTCGTTTGCCACATTGTCATCTGAAGATTCCAGTACTTCAAATCTATTAGCAATTTTGATTTGGTATTCTTGCCGCATTTCATCATTTTTCAAGTTTTTTAATTCATATTTTACAGAATCATCTTTAGCGTTTGTTCCTCTCATAAGCGATAGCCGTTGTCTGATTTTCACTCTGACCAGATGATGATCCGAATTGCAGTCTGTCCCTCTAACTGATCTAACATCGATGATGCTACTGTGCCAGCGTTTATCCACTAATACATGATCTATCTGGTTCCGAGTTTCTCCATCTGGGGACGTCCAGGTGTATTTATGAATATCCTTATGCTGAAATGTTGTGCTCTTAACAATGAGATTCTTTGATGTGGCAAATGTGACTAATCTAACCCCGTTGTCGTTACTATCTTCATGAAGACTGAATTTGCCTATTGTTGGTTTGAATATATCTTCCCGCCCCACTTTTGCATTAAAATCTCCTAAGACAATTTTCATATGATATCGTGAAAGGCTATCAAATAAGCATTCTAATTCTTCATAGAACTCATCCTTGATCTTGTCATCTTTATCTTCTGTGGGGGCATGTACATTTACGGTACAATTATAAAATGTCGTTTACCCTTTAGAATTATGTATGATATCCTATCACTAACAAACTTAATATCTCGGATAGCGGATAGGATCCTCCTTCTGACTAAAAAACCCGTTCCAAATGCAGGTCTTTCTGCACCCCCATAGTATAATGCAAAGCTTATATTTCATAATAAATCCACCGCTGTGGTCTGGAGGTAGCGTGCTGCCTTGTCACGCAGCGGGCCCGGGTTCGATTACCTGTCGGAACAGGCTCCTGGGTGAAGTTATTTTCGGGGTTTTTCCTCACCTGTAAGACAAATGTCAGGAAGCTTAGGGCCCAACGGTCCCCGAAAATCATCCGGCCACCATCATCCTTCACCAGTATGGTAAGCAACGGGAAGCTACCACGCCTGTAATTCCCTAGAAAAGCTGCAAAGCATAGCATAAAATTGCTATTACTGAAGCGAAAGACCTGCACTAGGGCATTATTACCATAGAATAGAATTTCATAATAATTTGATAATGTTAAAACGTTTTACGATCTTAAACACACACACACACACATATATATATATATAGATTACTTTCTTTTAATATATTAAGGTGTACGATCACATTTGACAGTCGTTGTATATAATAAACTCTCCTTGTTTAACTATGCAAACAGAGGTATTTTATTTATACAGTATCCATCCATAGTAATTCTGCCCGAGAGCAGGTCTTTCACTGCAATTATAGCATTTTCATGCTATGCTTTGCAGCTTTACTAGGGAATTGTAGTTGTGGTAGCTTCCCGTTGCTTTCCACACCGGTGAAGGATGATGATGAAGATGATGGCCATATGATTTCGGGGACCGTTTGGGCCTTAAATTTTTCCTGACATTTGTCTTACAGGTGAGGAAAAACCCCGATAAAAACCTCACCCAGAAATACTACCTCGACCGGGATCGAACTCGTGTCCGCTGCGTGACAAGGCAGCACGCTACCTCGAGACCACAGTGCTGGACTTATACAGTATAGTATTCGCAATTTAATCTCCTATCTTTTATTCCTTTTTCACTGTTTATTACATTTTCCTTAAAATTACTTTAAGTAATGTTTATTTCTATAGAATCGATAATGACTGCATGTGCAATTTTACATAGTGTTATATAGAACAATTAATTTACGATCTCTTCTAATTGAAAATAAAATACAGATCTTTGTGTTCCAGAAAATAAGAAAAATGTTTAAGAAATTGGCATTTTAGTTATGAAGCTTAAATCTATATTTACCGAAGCGTGTTGCGTAGATAAGAATAAATATACCGTAAACAAAATAATTTCATATCACATAAGTACTCTTATTAGGATTGCTTTCTCTTTCTCAAATGTACGCGCAATACAGGGTGGTCATAAATTATTAACCCATTTCTGTGTTAACGCAATTTCTTTATACATACATATATATATATAATCAAGAAGCATACTGACGGTAGAAGAACATGTGTGTGTTGTTAGTGCGCGACTGCGCGGATTATTATCATACACTGAGGTGCGACAGGCGTTCACTCGAAAATTTCACAAACCAGGACCTACACGAGCAAACATCTGGTTAACAAATATAATAGCCGAATATAGGGCATCGAACCACCTCACACTACCAGAGAATTCCAAAGATACACACCAAATGCGAATGTGTGGCTTAGATTAACAGAGACATCAGTGTATGGACCTTTAATTTAGCAGAAACAACATTTACCTTGAAATGCTCGAATTAATCTTTAACCACAGCTAAACGGGGGAAGCATTGCTGACGCTGTTGTGTTCCAACAGGATGGAGCACCCCCTCATTCTGCGCTGAATTTACAGGACTACCTCAATCGAACATTTCCGAACAGATGGATAGGAAGAAGTTCGACAAGACCTCATCGTGTTCCCCTGATTTGACACCCCTGGGCTTCTTAGTTTGGGGGTTCATAAAGGGAAGAGTGTACAAAATAAAGCTACGGGATATCCAGGATCTTAGGACTCGAATCCGCAATGCAGTGACGTCTATTTCACCAGTTATGCTTGAGAACGTCTTTCGGACTACTCGTGAACGATGGAAACAATACCTCGAAATGGACGGAGGCAATGTTCAAATGCGATGAACATGTATACATAACATGACAATCAACATATATGTAAATTATCAAAATTAGTTCATTGTTTCATGAAAATACTTCTTTGTATCAAGCAAAAGTTTGCGGGTTGCCATAATTCGGCTCGGAAACGATCTCTAATGCTGACCACATGTCACCCCTCTACTAATTAGATGATCGTCCATCTCTGTGATTGGACTGCGTTGCCAGCAGCAGGATGGTAGGATAAGGGCCTTCTAGGTCTGTCGCGCCCTGGAGTGTTTAATACATTCTCAACCACGTTGCCATAATTTATCTTATAAAGATCTGCATTCAGTTCTGCACAAAACAATTCCTTCGATGTGATTTTTTTTTGTTTTAAGATAATATTATAATATTATGATGATATTGTGAAAAGAAAAATTAATGTCTGAACAAGGAATCGAACCGTGCACCTCTCCTCCATAGGAGTGTGCAGGTCTAGAATGGTGTAGTGGGCTGCACACTCCTACGGAGAAGGAGAGGCCCACGGTTCGATTGTCAGGTCTACAATGGTGTAGTGGGCTGCATACTCCTACGGAGAAGGAGAGGTACATGGTTCGATTCCTGGTTCAGACGATTTTTCTTTTCACAATATCATTATAATATTATAATATGATCTATTATTGGAACTGTGTTAAAATAACAGTATTGGAAAATGTTAAATTAAGATAATATATTACTACTGCTGCTGCAGTTGCTATTAATAATACTATTATTTTAAAATTTAACCCACTTTAAAGTTTTGTTAAATAATCAATATGCTGCATAATCAAAATTAATGTTAAATTGCAGAGTTTTGCTATTTATTTTAACCGTGTTAATATAAAATGATATGTCAGATGGACTTGGGAATTTATATGTCAAGTTTAATTATCATATCGTTATCATTTGTTTATTTTCATTTGTTATATAACAATATAGAGTAAAAATGTAAGAAAATGCGAAAAGTAGTGATACTTTTTTTCACAAAATATTTTATTTCAGGCAATTTTTAAAAATGTTCTTCAATTGGTTAAATTGCTAATCATAGAACAGTTAAGTGTCGTAGATTGCGATGGATAGGACATGTGGCGCGAATGGGGAATGAAAGAAAGACATAGAAACTGTAGGAAAACGAGAGGGAAAGTGCACAGTATTTAAGCAAAGAATGAGGTGGGAGAATTACATTAATCATGATTTGAGGAAGTAAATTATTTATGGGATTAATCGAAAACATTAGCTCAGGATGCGAAAATATGGATAGCTAATGTCCGGGCGGACATAAACCTATGGGTTCTATAGTGCCAATCAGTTAGTTATTTATTGCCTTTTCACGTGGTTAATAACAATTTTTAAAGGAAAATCAGCATTTCAGATAAATTCAAAACTACAGTACATAGCTAATATCAAATTAAACATTCAACATAAGGGAGATGAATATTATAGGTACAGACCGGATATTAGGGAAAATGCCTATAGCTATTTATTATACATTTTATAAAGTGACTTCATATAAGTTCATACCAACGACCCTAGAGTTGTTTTCCATGAAGTTCATTTTGCCTATAAATGCCTATTTCAGCTTATAATGCCTATAAATGCCTATTTTCAATTTTTCTCCAAATTAACTCAGTATTTCGATAAAATCAATTGAAATTGACTAACTTCATGGCACAAATCATTTCATAGAAGTTTCAAGTGTTCTTTTTATAAATTCCCTTAGAATATTTTAGGATAAGGGTGACAATAACCCAATAACCTAGCAGGTAGATAGTTCCCTCTAAATGCACTCCCGTTAGGTAAATATTGTATTTTTCCACCTCGTGCATTCCCGTTAAGCGAAATAGCCCTATGCTATGTCTCTATGCACATTCTATTATGCTCCTGCTCTATGGCTTGGGGAAAAGTTATTTGTTTATTTTCAATGCAAACATTGCTGAGTGACAAAGAGGGTTCTGTTCTTTGTAAAAAGGCAAAACAAATTCCAATAGCATCTCTGATATCTTCGAATGATATTGATAGCATATGTTCATATTATTAACGTAAGACTGTAAAAAGTTATGTTGTAGTCCATTTTTTGTACGAGCCTATTTTAAATTTTAATGCCTATATTAATGATTTTAGTGTCATTTTGCCTGCCTATTTTGAATGTTTTAAGTGCCTAACATCCGGACTCTAATTATAAGCTAGTACGACAGATAAGAAACAGATTCTTTTAAAATACTTTCTAAACCAACATTATTTAATTCAGCGATGTGAAGTGAGGCGTGAATTTGAGAGTTTGGCGTGCCCATAGCTCTGTTCAGCAGTAGCCTTCGCTTAATTACAGAGCAGGTCCGGGCGTCAATATACTCGCAAGGGATCTGTCAACTATTGCATATATCTTAAATTTTCTCCCAGAGATGTGTTGTGATGTAACAAGGCCGTGTCCAAAAAAAAAATATCTGCCGTTTAAAGTGCAAGGCACAGAATCTAGTAATGGCAGTAAAAAATTAAAAGCGATCCCACAACAGGCCCGGAGGTCTTTGGGGTAGTAGGAGGTTAAGGCTCCCACTTTTTCAAGAAAATCGGCACTTTATGTCAGCCGGGTTGTCAACCCTGCGTGACGGCAGCCTTTACCCCCAGAACAAGCGTATGGTACTCATTTCCGGTAGAGGCTGAGTCGACCCCAGGGCTATAGTGCCGCCAGAGGGTTTGGGTCAGTTTAAAACTCCTGACCCCAACGGGACTTGAACCCTCGACCCTCCGGCTTATAGCTCAGTGCCTTAACCAAGTAATGGCAGTACGGAACAGATGTACATTTAGCGACAAAAAGAATGAGCCGCTTCAAAAAGCAGAGATCTTGTTATGGCTCACTGCGCATACTCGAAAATGCCATAGCTGAAGTTCACGAGGTAACGCACTGTTAAATGTTTTAAATACGCTGTATTTCGTTTCAATGGTCTTAAATAGTTAAAGAAGAGTGAAGGAGACATGTTCCTAGATATTTAAGAGTGTTGGACAAATGCAATATTACTCAAATTGCGACATTTTAAATAAAGTTCAACTCTCGTTCTTAGTGTAAAAGTAAACACGGCAACTAGTATCACACGTTCGAATAGCGTAGATGGTTAAACTACATAAAACAAGATGAAATGTATGTGAAAGCTAGGGTTCAAATCCTCCGACAACTTTTTTTATTCATTTGTATTGTCGCAAAATACATCCTATAATTTTTATTATTGATTTCGTACATCTCAATGATGGATAAATCATATTTGAAGAGAAAAATTATACGCTAGACCGGGACTTGAACCCGGGACCCTTGGTTCTCTAGACCAAGTGCTCTACCAACTGAGCTACCTGAGCAAGTACCGATCTAAACGCAAATCTTTCTCTATATACATTGTAATTCCCATCCACCAAATGCTGTGAAGCCATGCTTCTATCTTGCAAATGGCGGCTCCTTTATTAAGAAGACATATTTGGGAATTATACATTACAGCCAGTACTGTATAATTCCCAAATATGTCTTCTTAATAAAGGAGCCGCCATTTGCAAGATAGAAGCATGGCTTCACAGCATTTGGTGGATGGGAATTACAATGTATATAGAGAAAGATTTGCGTTTAGATCGGTACTTGCTCAGGTAGCTCAGTTGGTAGAGCACTTGGTCTAGAGAACCAAGGGTCCCGGGTTCAAGTCCCGGTCTGAGCGTATAATTTTTCTCTTCAAATATGAACATCCTATAATATTTAATTCCTGCAACATAATCTACGTTCACTTTACACTATCTTAAGTAATATTCCTGCCTCTGTAACACTATTCAGCTACCGGTATAAATTTAATTGTGCGTGCAGTACCACGTTTTAATAATAATGCTATAAATTTACGTAATAAAATATAATATAGCTTCATATATTTATGTGTTTATTTATTTATTTATTTATTACGTATTAGTGAGGAAAAAGTTTCAACCTTCAATTAAAATATTTAGTTTATATATGTCAAGTCCATCATAATAATAGCTCATAGTTGGTGGACAATAATAAAATAATAATAATAATAAAAATTATTATTATTATTATTATTATTATTATTATGTTTATCATCCGTCATCTATAAAAATAATAATAATGGGATGTATCAATTGATGTGAAGAATGTAATTACCTGGGGATCAAAATTAACTCAAAATGTCCCCAAGAATATGACATAAAATATAGAATTCAAAAAGCCAGATCGGTAATAACATTATTAAACGGAGTTTTGTGGGATAAGAATAGATACCAAATTAGAAATGTATAAATCCATAATTCGAAGCACGCTAACATTCGGTGCAGAAACTTGGCATCTGAATAAAAATTTGAGTTTAAAGCTTATGTTTACCGAAATGGATTCTTACAGACGCTCAACTCGACATTCTAAATTGGAAAAATATCAGAAATACAATCGTCACACAACAAAAGAAAGTCCAAAATCCTATATTAGATTTTTGTGAGAAACAGACAACTAAAATGGTATTGTCATATACGTAGGATGCCAGAGAAAACATTACCCAGACAAGCTTTGGAATGGATTCCACCTGAAAAAGGAAAGAGAGGTGGACCAGATTTAAATGGATGGATGATGTAAGAAGAGATATGAGGGGGTTAGGTCTGGAAGAATTGGAATGAGAAGATAGAGAAGACTGGAGAAAGAAGATAAAAATTTAAAAAGCTTTGGGCACAGGAAGATGTTTTATTACACTGTAAATCTGTTTATAAATAAGTAAATAATAATATTAATAATAAAATATCCAAATAGTTAGTACGTTTTTTCTTTAAGAATTAATATACAGAATAAAATAAAAAGCACTTTAACAATTAAAAAAATTAACCTCACCGGAAATTGAACCTGCGACCTCATGTATACGAATCAAGCCACTAAGCACTATGCTACGCTTTCGCTGCCTTGTTGCGTTTAGGATAGGAGTTTTATTACTTCCCTATAATTTAAATGAGAGGTTAGGCGCTTAACTTTAGTGCCTTGCAGTTAAATACGGCAGATATTTTCTGGACACGGCATTTGCACATCACAACACTTCTCTGGAAGAAATTTCAATTTAAGTTTTGACATGCAATGGTTGACAGTTCCCTAATCAGTGTGAGCGCGCCTCCATTTGTGTACAGTTTTTGATCCCTTGGTTGCATACATAAACGGCATGAAAACTGTTCAATGGGGTACAATGCATTTTATGTCACCAGTATACATTTTTACTACAGGATGCGCATTTTGAAAGACACAGCAGTGAAATGATTAAATGGTTTGTTCCTACTCTTATCTGTAGTCAGTGAGGCAATATTTGTGCGAGCGCACCGGCAATCTCCGATTACGTAACTCCCACCCCTGGGTTAGAAGATAATGATCAACAGACAAATCTAGCGAGGATTGTCAACTTGTATTCATTGGAGATATGCAACAGAACATACTAAATTTAATCGAAAACGAGTATTTTTATTTTTGTATGAAGAAAGATGTGGAGATTGTCAATGCGAATAATGAATTATTGTCAATATTGGAACGCGAGCTATATTAACAGACTAAAATATTTGATATCAGTGTTAAACTTTTTCTGCAGCTGATATTTCCCCAAGCATATCACAATTAGTGCATCATCATTTCTGAAGAGGTTAAATTCTGATAGTGAAAATTGAAAATATATAATTGAAAGTAGAACACAGTGTAACGTCAAAAGTTATCTTTTTTTTAACAACGCTCTTTAATAGCTATGGTCATTAGCAAAGCTGTTCAAATCTGACCGTGAAAAGGACGAACCATTTTGTTCAGAGGCCTCTTTGTTTTAGGTTTGAGGTTTTAACACGTGCCATAAATTTACGGTATGGAACTCACCCTTTTGAAGAAATCCTTTTCGGGATTTTTACGTGATATATCCCGGAAGAGTTTGTACTCACGAACCTAGGAACCAGCATCGGTCATGGTAATAACCACCATGACCGACAAGTCAAAAATACTTACGTTATAATGCAATAATTATTCTATATTTGTGAACAATATGTATAGACAATTAATTTAAAAGTGTACAATTGCTTATTATTTTTGTAAAAACTCTATGCAAAAAGTGAATGCTAGGTTTTATAAAGCTGTAGTTTGCACCACATTGCGTCTCTCGCACCCCCCCTCTCTCTCTCTCAATCTCTCTCTCTCTCTCTCTCACTGTGTATATATGTATATAATATATTTAGTCTACGCAAGTATGACTAGAATATTTTTAAGAAATATATGTAATAATTTCGTTAAATTAGAAAGAGGCAAGTAAGTGTATAACAGATTAGTTTATTGAACAGTAGGCCTATATACACTGCTCAAAAAAAATAGGGGATATTGTAGAATAACCTATTAAGACTGTTTTTAGGAACAGTATTAGATGCAATCACTTTCTATTACTCCAAAAGAATGTCAACAAGAGTTTGAAGTCATTACGTAACCTCTGTACCACACCAGATGTCAAAGAGATCCTGATTAGGAATATGGCAAACAAACAAAGCAAAATTAACATGGGTGAAAATTTTTCTTTAGTATGGTGTATGGTCTCCTCGAACGGCCAGCACTGCCTCACACCTGTATGGCATTGATGCAATGAGGTTAGCAATGAGTTCTTGGGGGATACGTGGCCACTCTTCCATAAGAGCAATGTGCAGCTCTGGAACAGTTGTGGGAGGTGCTGGTCTGCCTGCAATGCACCTGCCTAATGCATCCCACACATGCTCAATCGGATTTAAGTCCGGGGAGGAAGCTGGCCATTGCATACGCTCGATAACCTCCACTTCCAGCATGTCGTCCACCAAGCCAGTTCTGTGGGGTCGTACATTATCGTCCATAAAAAGAAAATCACCTATGGCATCAGCATAAGGCACGACAAAAGGTCGGAGAATCTCATCTCTATACTTTACCGCAGTCAAAGTACCACCTTGGATAACGTAGAGGTCCGTACGTCCACCACTACTGACTCCTGCCTACACCATCAATCCACCGCCACCATATGGGGATCTTTCACGTACAAAAGCTGGATTGTTTCGTGTCCCTTTTTCTCTCCAGATGAATACACGCCGACTATCACATTCCATGTTGAATCGCGACTCATCAGAAAAAAGAACTGATCTTCATTCAGCATGCCTCCACCCACGATGTTCCTCCGCCCAGTTTCTGCGATCTCTACGGTGTTGTGGAGTTAACCTGGTACACACCATGGGCCTACGGGCATACAGACCACTTCCATGCAGTCGATTAGGGACAGTTTGAGTTGACACCCTGCGTCCTGTTGCTGTTTGAAGTGTATTTCGCAGTTGAGTTGCATTCTGCTGTCTATTCCGACGGGCTGTTAACAAGAGGTAACGGTCATCCCTTGCTGTTGTTGCCCTTGGTCGACCTTGTTCGGCTCTTCTGTGAACAGTATGTTCTTTGAAAATGATTCCAAAGACTGGAAATCACGCTTTGAGACACCCCAATGGCTTGTGCCACCTCTTGTTGTGTCTGTCCAGCTTCCATCCTTCCTATGGCCCTCCAAGCCATTGGTTCAGGTAAATCACGTTAAAGAGGCATCACTGTCCCTAAGGCAAGTCATTCACTAACTGAAAACTGAACTGGATTTAAAAACAGCAACAAAACATTCACCCCCACACCACCCTTTCACATCAACAGTACAGACACTGCCCTCTGGTGTGGTACCGAGGTTACGTAACAACTTCAAACTCTTATTTACATTATCTTGGAGTAATAGAAAGTGATTGCATCTAATAATATTCCAAAAAACATAGTCTTAATAGGTTATTCTACAATATCCCCTATTTTTTTTGAGCAGTGTATGTAATTTATTTTGTTATGGTTAGGAAGGGGTAGTTAGTGTACATCCATTTCTTAAACATGTTTAAGAACACTTGCCCAATCGACTTGCCGGAGTCTAGCCCAAATTATAACCCTTACCCAAATTAACGGCGCTCGGCGAATATGATATGAATGATTATGATCGCCTTAAAGTTTCCTGACTGTCTTTACAGGTGAGAAGAAACTCCGAAAAAGTCTCATTCAGGAAACTTGGCCCGACCCGATGAGTCTGACACTATGACGCTACCCCTGGACCGCAGCGGTGGATAAATGACATCTTTATGAGCAGTAGCTGCTCACTTTTGGTCAAAGAAAAACATAAAATCGATGTGAACACCAAATTATTAAATCATATAGATAATACTAAATAACTCACCATTTGGGAGAAGATCTACATCCAAAAGAACAGGGATACAATCGTGAATTTTGAAATTCCCTGGGAGAAGAATTTGATTTGCAAGTTCTTTGGTCTACCAGAAGATGGAGTGGGAGTCGACATCCAGGGCCGACAACGTAAAATTTAGCAGTCTGGACAAGTTGAAGATGATGCAAATGTGACATTGAAACATGTCCTAAAAGAACTCAAGTTTTATGAGGTAAGATACAACAGACTCGCCTTACTTATTAAATGACATCTTATTCTTGGGAAATTCAACAGGAGATAAGTGAACGAACGCTGCATACTACATGTGGTGTTGTGTCCTGATAAAATTATTTAGTTTCAATAAGATGGTCGTTAATTCCACATATAAATTCATAAATTTTGCTAGGAGATAGAATATCGTAATATTAATCCGACTTCGTCGCACTCAAAATCAGGACCTGAACTTCATTGAAAATTAATGGGTAAATATAAAAAAAATCATGTGGAAAAAAATTCCCTCAACCTCCTCTAAGACATCTTGAAACATCATGGAAACAAACTCGTCCAAAAAGATTGGGATGCTGTGTTTGAGCATATGGATTGTTTTTATAGAATAGTCGATTCGTGTCCACGAGACTAGAAGATGTATTCGAGTTAGGAATAACTAAATGATTTTGTAAGAAGGTACTTTTAGTGTTTCAATTTACTGAGGCAGACACTTTAATTATTACCATGATATATATATGTTATATTGTAGATTTTCGCGGATATAAATATGAATATGAATGTTTTCTTCGGTTTTCCGCGTCTTGGATTCAAGTTTGGCCTCTGGCCAATGATTCCGACGTTTCGGCATGATCCCAAATGCCATTATCAAGGAATGATAAGTTCGATGTGGGATCATGCCGAAAAGTCGGAATCATTGGCCAGAGGCCGAACTTGAATCCAAGACGCGGAAAACCCAAGAAAACTTTAATGCATGTGTGTGTGTATGTATATATATATATATATATATATACGTATGTATGTATGTGTATATATACATATATATATTTAGATATGTATATGCTATTCTATACTGTTCTGTCCTGGGGCAGGTCCTTCACTACAATCATAGCATATTCATGCTAAGCTTTGCAGTTTTATTAGGAAATTATAGATGTGGTAGCTTCCCGTTGCTTTCCACTCCAGGGATGATGATGATGATGGTCAATTGATGTTCGGGGACCTTTTGGGCCTCAACGCTACCTGACATTTGTCTTACAGGTGAGGAAAAAACCCGAAAAAAAATTCTTCACCCGGGAAGCTCGTCCCGATCGGGAATCGAACCCGGGCCCACTGCTTGACAAGGCAGCGCGGTACCGCTAGACCACAGCGCTGGACATATACATATTAGACTAATATTATTTTCAGCCATAAAACCAAAATAAATAATGATAAAATCATGCCAAAATAGATTAATGAACTTGGATTAAATTTCCAAAACATTCGTAAACAGCCAGGATAGTCTATATTTTAACTTATTTTTAAAAATTAAAAAAGGTAGGTTTGAGCGCGAACACACGACTTTACGAATACCAAACCTCAACTTTACCACTATGCTGCAACAATAACTCCAAGTATTCTTCTATTGCATCACAGATGTTAGGGCATGTCAGATGGTGGTTTAATAACATAAATGGTAGTGGGGGGCACTGGAACGAAACTTCGTTTGTAGAGAGCTGACTACTTCAATTTTGATGGAGAGGCGCCAATTCAACTCTGGCATCTATAAAATAATGTTCGGTATGTACGTGTTATTAAACTAGTCATTCGTTAAGTCCAACTAACCTACCAACTAATAATAATAATAATAATAATAATAATAATAATAATAGCTTTATTTTACCTGGCAGAGTTAAGGCCTTAAGGCCTTGTCTACCACTCAACCAGGTTTTAAAAAAAAATACAAAAGAAAAGTCTTAAATCTAAATTACAATATATATATATATATATATATATATATATAAACGATTACAAGTTATGAATACAATACAATTAATATTTATAATGTATTTTGATTTACTCTAAATTTAACGAATTAAATATATAATATGTACAAGATATATAAAAAACGAGGAAAAGATTAATGACATAGTATAAAATTAAATAAATAGAGAAAAATTAATTATTAGACAACAGGTAACTGTATAAGCGTGACTTAAAGGTGCCAAGTGTGGCGGCAACCCCTGATATCTTGAGGAAGGAGATTCCAGGTGCGGGCGGAGGCTACTGTGAAGGAAGTAGAATAGGAGGAAGTGCTATGAAGAGGAATTGTTAGCAGACTGCTATCTTGTGACCTAGTGTCAATATTGTGGTAGGAGGATAACTTCTCAAATCTGGACGCCAGGTAAGTAGGAATGTAGGAATTCAGAAGCTTGAAAAGTAGCGAAAGAGAGTGCAATTTACGTCTGTCAGTAAGACGGAGCCAAGAGAGGTTATTAAAGTGTTCGGAAATATGGTCATAACGGCGGATATTGAAAATGAATCGAATGCAAGCATTTATTTAATGTAATATTTAATGTAAACGGCGATGTTTGAAAACAAATCAGAAATGTGAGGTTATGTTCATTCACTGCTGCTTGATCATATTATTTACTGCCAAATAAGATTGCAATATTTTAAGAGTGCACCCAAGTGGAGAAATAATGAAACACATCAAACTGTATATCGTAATCAACATTACGGGTTATTCATTTATTTTTTTAGTAAACAACTCAGTAAAATCAAGGAATCTTTTCATTAGTTGCTATATTCAATGTATTTGTCGGAGAAAAATAATGCTTTGACCTGTTCAGAACATTAAAAAAGAGGAGCTTTCTTTATCACAAAAGCAGGAGCTGATAAAGAGAAATCGATAAAGAGCGAGGTGAAACACGACTGTCATTGGTTGTGAGACAACATTCACTGAAACGTGATTGGTCATTGACTAGCATTTGTGGTATGAGTTAAATAGTATATTAAAATATAATCTATCTGGTTTCGCGTTTCATCATCTGGAGGCATCCAGGTGCATTCAAGAATTCATTAATATACCAACCCAACCAACCTACACTCTATTTCAAACGTCTACGCAGCAAGAGTACACACAGTTGTCTAGCTTTGAGGCTGACGTTGGACTCTCATTAGCTGTTTCCCTCATTATCTCACCAAACAGCCAATGAGAGTCCAACGCCAGTCTCAAGGCTAGCAACGGTGTGTACTCTTGCTGCGTAGACATCTGAAATAGAGTATAGACTTATTTTTTAGAATTAGACTCTGCCTGTCAAAAGCCAGAAAAAATGGGGAGTGATGAAGTAACAACTTAAAAAAAACAGAGTTCATTCTGGCCCGGATGATACTACCCTGTGAGGGTTCCTTGATAGGACAAGGCAACTGCTGCCTTGTACGGAGACGTTGGTTCGTCAAAGGCTAGAGGAAGTAAACCTTGAACAAAAATCACATGGTCCTCAAGGTTCGGGGTTATAACGATGGAAAAATTAACTATGCTAAGAAAACAAATGAGAAGAGTACAGGCAGGATTGACCGTATAAGACAAAAAATTGTTTAATGTCAGATGGCAGAATACCTAAGATGATATTAAATTTTGAAGCGGAGGGCAAACGGAAGAAAGGGGAGACCAACAGAACGATGGATTCAAGGAGTGCATAGGAGTATAGTGTCGTGAGGATTAACAGAGAGTGATACAGATAATGGGAATTTATGGGGGAGTAAAATTTACAAAGGGTTGTAGGAAAATTACTGTTGTTTTAGAGAAATTCCTAACAAAGAGAAATATTAGTAAACATATTTTATTGAATGGTAGGGCAATTCATATTATTATACCATTAAAGCCTAGTATACGAGACTTGTCTGTAATGACTAATGAGTAAGGCTAGGATTTTTATGTAATATTAACATGTAAAATATGTACATATTTATGTAATAACATTATGTAAAACATGTAAGATTACATAAAAATTCCTTAAATTATATAATAAAAATAAATAGATTAAAATTTAATTGCATATAAATATATACTAAATATTAACTTTAACCCTTTAATTGGCAATGTATCCTATAGGATACATCAATTGGTTCGATTTATTTAGTATTATTAATGAAACAGAAGAAAACGAACGAGTATTTATAACTTGAAGGTGTATCGAATTACACAATAAACGTAACTGTTAACTGTTTTTAGTCATGCGTGATTTTGTTTTCAGTGCGGTCCGCCACATTTAAATAACTAGCACGAGAAATTGGTGTTTTGCGTATTAAAGGGTTAAGATAAATAAAATTTGAAGGAATGGGACAGTTAAATACTTGGGTATTGTCATATTTATATCATAAAATGATCCCACTACAGGTCTTAGGGATACTGGGAGGTTAAAACTCCCATCTTTCTAGACAATCGGCAAGAGATGTTAGCCTTGTTTGATAGCCGTCTTTACCCCCACAACATAGCATGGTATTAGTTTTTTTATGGGCTGAGTCGACCCCAGGGTCATGATGGCGCCAGAAGATTAAGCAGTTTAAAAATTCTAACCCCATCGGGTCTGGAACCCCGATTTTCCAGCTAATAGGGTATTGCCTTAACCAACTATATCATGGTGCGCCCCCTATACATTTTCACTATTTCATTAATAAACAGAATTAATCGTTCAGGTTTTGAACGATATCGTGCTATGTGGAACCCTATACTCAAGTATTCAGAGTCTTCCTGTATCTATGTTTATCGCGTTTAGAAAATGGAATTCTTCTTTGAATGTTTCTCTGCGGCTTTCGTATAGTTTGGAAAAAACAGTTTCAGTGTACAATCAGGTATCAGAGTTTTTTAATATAAAAAAATATTGGCACAAATATTTAAATTATTTTCCGCTTATGAAAATATTCTTTTGAAATTAAGAAGGAAAATATGTAAACTTACATAAAAGTATTTAAAATATGTAAAAAGATGTACGGTAACTATGATCAAATACGGTATGTAAAAAATGTAATGATAAATTTTCATATATGACTTGCTAATACCCAGCGTGCGCTGCTACACCTAAATAAATGAAAATTAATGTGCTTTTATGTTTAGCTGAATAAGTAAAAGGGAAAATAATTATAAATTTATATATTTTTTGATACCCCGTCTGATTACCCGGCGTTTCCCGGGAATCTACTTATCCCGATCTTCTTGATATAAATGAACTGAAATACGAAAATTAATGTTTTATGTTTAGTTAAAAAAGTAAAGGGAAACATTTATATCGTAATTATTTTCGGATACCCCATGCTGTTTACCCGGCGTTGTCCGGGCATCTGCTCATCCCGATCTTCTTGGCATAAATAGGCTGAAAGACGAAAATTAATATACTTCTTATAATTAGTTGAATAAGTAAAATGAAAAATAATTATAAATGTATATCGAAATTATTTTAATATTCCCCGTGCTGATTACGCGGTGTTGCCATGGAATCTACTTATCCCTATCTTCTTGGCATAAAATGAGCTAAAAGACAAAATTCGTTATTAATACTGTGAGTTATGCGTAAAAGAATACCCGCCATGTGCTGCTATGCTCGCACAGGAATCTACGTACTTGTCTATATCTTTTTGGCATCAATGAAAGACAAAAATGGTTATTGTGAGTTATCCTTAAGAGAGAAACATATGCTGTCGCGGACTTTTTTATAGAGCTTTTTGAGATATTCAGTTATGTGTACATTAATTTTGTGTATTTGTTATGGTTTAGGCAGCTTAAGCCATTTAAACGTCCAAAGAGCTACTTTTTTCACGTTTTCCACTACAAAGGGCGATTTTTAAGGGTGTAGGAGTTGAGTATCAACTCTCTTATAGCCTATGTTCATCCCGGGAATCTCCTGAACATTTTACAAAAAGCCCCATCACAATCGGATCAACGGTATGGCCGCGCATTAAGTACGAACAAACAAACTTTCATTTTTTATATATTAGATAAGTAAATATATAATTCGTGGACATTTATCAATTTTACCCATTTATAAGCAAAGGGAAAGCATGTGTAATTACATACAAATCCTAGCCTTAGTAATGAGTATTGGGGTATTTTTATTACCTACACATGTTATGGCAGTGTCTAAATATGTGTTCATAAAATGGGCGGAAAACTTAATGGGAAAATCGAACTTTGTATAGCTCCTATTTAATTGGATTCTTCGTTCGAGAGTTCGATCCCAGTCGATTAAACTTTTGGTTTAAATAAAATTCGAGGACACAGCACCCTTCGCAGGGAAGTTAAATAATTTAATTACGTTTCCCAGAACTGTGTGAAATGTAATTCACGGACATGTGAAACATACAGGTATATTCGGCAAAATTGCCTGGTGTAAGGTATCATTTCATTACTATACTATTAACTTCATAGTAGAAACTAGTTGAGGACTGAATATAAATTTACAGAAAACAGAATATATGTGTTTGGGAAAGGATGTGGGTGACCTCATATTCGAAACAGAGAAAATAAAAAAATATGAATTTTTTTAATATCATGAGTCAATAATTACAAGTTTAGGTACCCGTGAGAGAGATGTACAGACTAAAATTGCAATGGCAAAAAATGCAACTAAGACATTACATGGAATAATTTGGAACAAAAATATTACAAACGAAACTAAAATGAAAATTTATAAGAGCATAATACACAATATTTTGTCATATGGAAGTGAAACTTGGTCTTAGACGGAATTACAAAAGAATAAAATTAGAACAGTTGAATTTGATTATTTTAGAAGAAGCCTACAAAAAACAAGATAGAATAAAATAAGAAATGAATTCCTTTGGAGAGAAATGAATGTCTCCACATCTGTTGTTAAGAGGATTGAAAATCAAACGCTTAAATGGTATGGCCATGTACAAAGAGTGGAAAATGAAAGATGGCCAAAAAATATATGCCAGTGGTCACCCCTGGAAGAAATAAACGTGGCAGACCAAGATGGAAATGGAAAACCTACGTCAGAACTATAATGGTTGATAGGAATTTGGAAGAGGGAGATTGGAATGATAGAGATAAATGGAAACTGAAGACGGCAAACCTATAAGTGGCGGAAAGCCGAAGAAGAGAAGAAGAAGAAGAAGAAGAAGAAACTAGTTGCGATTAATCCACAAAACAAACTACGTTTGATAAAGAGAATGCAGTTGGAGAACATCCTCTTAATTATTATAATTATTATTATTATATTGTTTATATCGGTGGGGTTTTTTTTTCACTTATTAGAGAAGGATACTAGATAGAAAAAAATAGTATACATCAGAAAACTAACTCAATGGCATTATCGAACACGTAGGTTCATGGCCGCGCTAATCCTGAGCTAATATTTTTCAATCATCCCCTGAATAATCTACTTCTCTCAAATCATGGTTATGTTATTCTCCCACCCCATCCTTGGTCTAACAACTGAGAGTTTTCCCTCTGGTTTTCCTAAAAATCTTCCACGCCCCACTTTCATTCTCTATTCGTGCCACACGTCCTGCCTAACACAGTCTACGAAACTCAACTGTTATTATATCTGGTTTCCTATAAAGATCGTATAGCTCACTGTTATGCAGTCTTCTCCATTCACTCTCTGTTCATTTCTCATTAGTCCAAAAAGTTTCCTAAGAATATTATTCTCAATTATTCGAAATCTCTTCTCCTCTCTTAAAGTAAGAGTCCATGTTTCGAATCTATATAATATAACTGGTAGCATAACTGTTAGAGATGAGAACGTAATTCATTTAAAAACATGCATTAATACGTATCCCCTATTTTTGTGGGACTTACGAAGTCATTGTCCAGGAAGTAGAGAACTGCTTTGGATACAGAGAAGGAAAGGGTTGACTACTAGGCAACACAAACACTTAACACAAACAATCGGGATAAATGGAAAGGAAATGACAATCTGCTTCTTTTAACCGATACACTATTTTTAATACTGTTCCTACACAGTGTTTCAGAAGTAGGTAATTATACAATCCATCCATCCATAGTAATTCTGCCCCGAGGGCAGGTCTTTCACTGCATTCATAGCATTTTCATGCTATGCTTGCAGCTTTACTAGGGAATTGTAGTTGTGGTAGCTTCTTGTTGCTTTCCACACCGCTGAAGGACGATGATGATGATAAGGATTATGATGGCCATATGATTTCGGGGACCGTTTGGGCCTTGAAGTTTTCCTGACATTTGTCTTACAGGTGAGGAAAAACCCCAATAAAAACCTCACCCAGAAAAACTGCCCCGACCGGGCAGCACGCTACCTTGAGACCACAACGGTGGACATAATTATACAATGTTCTATGCTTCATTTGAACTTTAAAACGAGTTTTGTTTATTGTTCTTTACCACATTCTAAGAATACAATGGACCTACATCATTTTACTGTCATTTTGAGAACTGAATTTTACTCCAACATTGTCCATAAAATGAAACAATTTTCTTTAATACGTTTCAATCAGAACACGACAAATGGTTTTCTTATTGTAAAACTAGAAAAAGAAAACACCATAACACGATAAGTTGAGAATGCCTTGACTTACCTTCCGGCTGCTGGGCTCACATCCACATGTGTAGAACCCAGAGCTGGACGAAGATTTAGCCAGTACTAGGGTGACATGTGCTCAGCATGTCGGGTTCCCCACCCATTAAATATTGTTTTCTCAACTTGAAGCCGCTAATTATTGTAGTTACACACGATGCTGTGTGGGTACCGGTCCCATAACTCTAACCCACTGGCCCTATCGAACCCGTAGGTCCATTGCCACGCGTGCATAAGATCTCCACACATACCTATTCTGAGTTAATGTTTTCCAAACATCCCTGTATAATCTACTTCCCTCAACTATTGGTTAACATTATTCTCCCACTTCATTCTTCGTCTACCCACTGGTCGTTTTCCCTCTGGTTTTTCAACAAGAAGTTTCCATGCCCCTTTTCCATTCCCCATTCTTGCCACATGTTCTGTCCATCGCAGGCTACAATACTTAATTGTTATTACGTCTAGTTTCCTATAAAGATCTTATAGAACAGTGTTAGTCTTCTCCATTCGCCTGTCTGTTTACCTGATTGGTCCAAAAATTTCCTTAAAACGTTATACTCAAATACCTGTAATCTTTTCTCCTCCATTAAAGTAAGAGAACATATAGGGCACCGGTCCCATACTGGCTGTAGTTCCATGAGAAAATATCTTCCCTCGTGTGCACTCGAACCTGCACAAGTCCCGTAGCTCTGTACCAAATAATCATGCCTTAAACCGCTCGGCTACGGCGCGGGACCTTCCTATTAGTAAATACTCCTACAATTCTGTCCTAGAGGTGGGCTCAGAACTTTTTCATTTATCCACCTTGGACATTGCGACAATTTTAATTATTGGTGTAAACAAGCATGGCCTATTAACGAAACACAACAATTTGTACTAAATAAATATACCTGCTTATTGCTACAATGCTTTTATCTGGGGGTCAAACATTTGCTAATATCTGTCGTGATGAAGCTCTGACTTTTCATGGAGGAATATATGAAAACGAATAATGTAGGTAGACGCTTTACGAAATATAATACTACCCGGAAGAGTTTTACTGTGCCTAAAATGTCTATTTGGAGTCTCTTTTGTATTTCGAGCCTAAACTTGCCTTTTAATTTTATAATCATGTGCCTCGGCAATACAGTACTATGATGTTTTTAGAGTGACCGGGATAAAAACAATGTTTCAACATCGTACACTGTATTTACATTGTATATGAAAAAATGTGATATATTGTGTATACTGTATAATCAAAACATTCTAAACATTAATAATACCGGCGAATCAAAAAGGAAACCATCTTTCTATATATCTCTCCATCTCTGTCCCTCCCTCCCTCCCTCCCCCCCTCCCTCTCTCTCTCTCTCTCTCTCTCTCTCTCTCTCTCATAAAAAAAACAAATATGTTAAGTTCTATGTGCTATTCTGTCATAATATTTAATAATGTATTAAATATTTTAATGTACATTTCATTAAATTGAGAACCTGAATATTTATGTGCTGTAACAAATCGATGGTTATTAACATGCGATAGGATTATAAAACTAAAGTTTATTTTTATGTTATGATTTTTAATATAATGAACGTAAGTATTTTCTAATATCAGACGAATGAATATTTCTAACTTACCTTTTATCTTTAACATGTCGCAAATGTAAGTACGCTGACAGTGATCCTTAGTAATATAAATCAAAATGATAAATTGTAGATTACGAAAAGTAACTTAATACAAGAATTTTCTAAAGTTATAAAGATTTTATCATGAGTACTTGATAAATTCCTTCAAACAGTAAAGTATATTAAATAGAACAAAAAAAACACAAACATAATTTCAGCAAATTATTTTACTCGTTCTCGTCCATATACTTCGCACAGTAGGCCTACTATACCTCAAATTTTCATCTTAAGTGTTATTGCTTTACTTTCCATTACATTTGCAATTCATTCTGACACACAGTGTACATGAATGAACTTAATACTTGCAATGGATGTACTTAAACACTCTTAGAAAATATCAACTTCTTTTAACTGTAACGGTTTGCCTTAGTATTGTCCCTCATTTAATCAACGATCAATTTGTTTCTTTACTTAAAACCAGTCAAAAGCCGCCCATTGTTACAGACTTCTTTAAATATAAGATAATTATGACAAATCCACGCCACGAATTATAATGTCATGGAACTCACGTAAGGGAAAATCATAATTTCTATCGTGTGTCACTTTCTCCATGTGAAACTGATATGGAGAAAGAACTACTTAGTGAACCTTCTTGATGTGTTAAATTTTATCATGAAAAATGTTAATGAAATGAATACATTAACTTTTCTCTAAAGACTAAATAACATTTCAAATTATAACAATACTATTTTGTCATAAGGTCATATCCTACGAACTAACAGTAATATAGTCACTGTAATAATTATTTAGTGCTATTGTAGCTTGAATCTAAATAAAAAAAGAAAATATGAATGCATATTTTAAAAAATTGCTTTTGTCCTCGCTACTGACACAAGAAAAAAGGGCCAAACACACAAGGAGCAGTTTACAATAAAGCCGGTTTATATTTCCAAATATCGATATTTCGTTGACTTTAAAATGAATATACGAATTTTAACTTTAAGACGTATCTAAAATTCTTTCACTGATTTTAAATTAAAGTAAAAAGTAATTTAAATGAGAAACCAAGGAAAATACTTACAGTGATAGTTCATTTACCCAGTAGATAGTAAACTGTTCTTCATGCATGCTGACTGCCTAGTCATATCTGCCGCGTTTCCACTCGATCAACGTAATGACACATTGGAAAACAACAATGGCAAAAATGCCTCCTGACAGACGAGTAACTGAAGCCTACTAAACCTACATGCTGGGCAGACTAGCATACATATCCGATCCAGCCAGCCAGTAGGATGTTGGCTCAACTGGAAGGGGAAGAGAGTTGCAAGAGGGGAGGTGGTGGCAAGGCCATCCAGCTCCTACACTCATCAAGGGTATTCAACCTCCTCATCTTTCAAGATCTGAGTTCGTAATAGCGCTTTGTTATTTTGGGGCTCTATACGAATTAACTATCATTGACCTTCTGTAGTATGAAAAAATATATATTATGGATTGATAGTCGAAATAAATTAGTGTTTTACGAAGATTAGTACTGACGTTCAAAATCAGATAAAATTAGAAGGAAAGGTACATGAATGATAAACCTTGTTAAAAATCGTATCAGTTATTTCAATGTACTACTTACTACTCTATGGCGCAACAGACCTAAAAGACCATTCTATATTTTTTTAAACCCCAATAGAAAAGAAACTAATGATCCAATAAGTGCAGTTTTTTTTGTTTTTTACAAGCAGGGGGTATAATTCTGTATAGACTACAGTACTGTAAGGATCTGGGTGCAGAAAACTATATTTTGCTACATTTAAACTTAATTCATTTTTAGAGGGAATTAATAAATATTACATAACCTATGTAAAAAATGTAAAATTTTCGTTTCGCAGAGTAGATAAGTCTGGTTTTATACAACTCACTAGCACTATCGAACCCGTAGGTTCATGGTCACGCGGACATAAGCTCTCCATACATACCTATCCCGATCTTATGTTTTCCAATCATTCCCTGTATAATGTACTTCCCTCAAACCATGGTCAATTTTGTTAGTTTATATATATATATATATATATATATATATATGTGTGTGTGTGTGTGTGTGTGTGTGTTTGTGTGTGTGTTCTCGAGGTAACGTGCTGCCTTGTCACGCAGCGGGCCCGGGTTCGATCCCCGGTCGGGGCAGTTTTTCTGGGTGAGGTTTTTATCGGCGTTTTTCCTCACCTATAAGACAAATGTCAGGAAAACTTTAAGGCCCAGACGGTCCCCGAAATCATATGGCCATCATCATCATCATTATCATCATCCTTCACCGGTGTCGAAAGCAACGGGAAGCTACCACACCTACAATTCCCTAGTAAAGCTGCAAGCATAGCATGAAAATGCTGCGATTGCAGTGAAGGACCTGCCTTCGGGCATAATTACTATGGATATATATATAGTAGGAATTAAAACGTACTGTACTCTACATTAGTTTGGTCAAAAACAGTATGGATAAGTTCAATCCACTTATTACTATTACTACACTGTCCACCGCTGCGGTCTCGGGGTAGTGTCGCTGCCTCGTAACGGAGCGGGCCAGGTTTTGATCCCCAGTCGGGAAAATTTTCCTGTTTTTTTTAAATTTAATTTTCCTCACCTGTAAGACAAATGTCAGGATAATTTAAGGACCAAACGGTCTTCCGAACAACATCTAGCCATTATAATCATCATTATCACACCCGCCATGTTAAGTATAAATTGTGTGTTTCCCCTTAATGCTGTGTTGTCTAGGAGGAGTCCCTGACATTGAGCTGGTCCCTCATTCAGGAAGGTCCTCTATGTCCTTGCGTGGTCAAAAATGTTCCATATGACCCATAGTTAAAATCCCTCTCCCGACAGGTATTGTCAATGATAGGTCCGGGTAGCATGGTGCACGTAAAATAATTTATAAGGTGAGAGGTAAACTGCGTTAATGGAATGGAAATACCATACTGTTAATATGAAAATCCATTCATAGTAATTCAGCCCGAAGGCAGGTCCTTCACTGCAATCATAGCATTTTCATGCTATACTTGCAGCTTTAATAGGGAATTGTAGGTGTGGTAGCTTCCCGTTGCTTTCCACACCGGTGAAGGATGATGATGAAAATGATAAGGATGATGATGGCCATGATTTCGGGGATCGTTTGGGCCTTTAAGTTTTCCTGACATTTGTATTACAGGTAAGGAAAACCCCCGATAAAATCCTCACCCAGTAAAACTGCTCCGACCGGGGATCGAACCCGGGCCCGCTGCGTGACAAGGCAGCACGCTACCTCGAGGCCACAGCGGTGGACAATATGAAAATAGTAGAAGAAAAAGGAGAAGAAAATGTTTAAGGAACGTGCTAATTAGACATAGAAAAGTGTAATTTTGCTGAAATGTAAAAGGCATTGTGATCAGTAGAATTCACCCGGGCTTGTTGGGCGTGGTCGTGAGCCAACTCTTGAGGAAGAGGATGCTGGCGAAACGTCGGGGAGTTTTAAGACTCACGACCACGACCAATAAGCCCGGAAGATTTCTACTCATCATGAAACGAAAGCCTACGTAAATAAAAAACCATTAATTGTGCTTAAAATCCATGCATATTCTCAGCGGAAGTGAGAGCGATTAGATTCTGGGGAATAGTCCAACTCACCAATGTGGTCTATACCCGTCTATACCAAACCCCAGGACTCAATCTGACCTGCAAGGGGTCCATATCAACCAAAACAAAAGTGAATAGCACGGCGTCAGCTGTCAAAAACTCATTTGATGTTGATGAAATTGTAAAAATGCAATATTAGGAACGGGTCGACCCAAAAATCTATCTATATCTATGTATAGTCCACCGCTGTTGTCTCGAGGTAGCGTACTGCCTTGTCACGGAGCGGGCCCGTGTTCGATTTCCGGTCGGGACAGGCTCCTGGGTGAGTTTTTTTTCGGGGTTTTTCCTCACTTGTAAGACAAATGTCAGGAAGCTTAGGGCCCAACGGTCCCCCGAAAAACATCCGGCCATCATCATCATCCTTATCATTATCATCATCGCCCTTCACCGGTGTGGAAAGTAACGGGAAGCTACCACACCTATAATTCCCTAGTAAAGCTGCAAAGCATAGCATGAAAATGCTATGATTGCAGTGAAAGACCTGTCCTCGGGCAGAATTACTAGATAGATAGATAGAACATCATTATTAAGTAATACGACGAACAAACGTATCTACAGAGATGAGAAAACCGTTTTATTCGCTGGTTGAGTGAAAGACAAGGTTTTGTGACTTTAACTACACCAGTTTAAATACGTGAATATATTTTTTTATTCAATGCCACCACCTTGTCATTTCGACATTCTGGTAATTACATGAATAAATAAATATTATAATTACTATTATTACATTACTAGAGCATGCCATCAAATCTTTAGAGGATGAGGAAGGCCTACAACTCAATGGTATTAATAAGCTGTTAGTTTATGCTGTTGATGTAGTTCTATTGGCCGATAGCGAGGAGGTACTAAAGGACAACACGCACACACTATTGAGTAACACTAAGAAATTAGGACTGGAAGTAAATATCAATAAAACTAAATATATGGTCACACGTAGAAATGCATTATATAATGGAAATGGACAGCAAATGACAAAAGAGGGAAATGTTGAGGAAGTGGCTGAATTCAAATACCTAGGAACAATAATCACAAGTAGGAATGAGATGCACAAAGAAATTAAACATAGGCTCAATTCTGGAAATGCGTGCTATTATGCATTGCAGAGACTTTTAATGTCCCAACTCCTTTCAAAAAACATTAAGCTAAAAATATATAAAACTATTATTCTACCAGTTATATTATATGGGGTGCGAAACATGGACTCTTACTTTAAGGGAGGAAAGGAGATTACGAGTACTTGAGAATAAAGTTCTTAGAAAAATTTTTGGACCAAAGAGAGATGAACAGACAGGTGAATGGAGAAGACTACTTAACAATAAACTACATGGTCTTTATAGGAAGCCAGATATAATAAGAACAGTTAAGTCTCGTAGACTGCGATGGGCAGGACATGTTGCGCGTATGGGGAATGAAAGACGTGCATGGAAGCTTCTTGTAGGAAAGCCAGAGGGAAAACGCCCAGTTGGCAGACCAAGAATGATGTGGGAGAACAACATTAACTATGATTTGAGGGAAGTAGATTATACAGGGAATGATTGGAAAGCATTAGCTCAGGATAGGGATGTATGGAGAGCTTATGTCCGCGCGGCCATGAACCTACGGGTTCGATATTGCCAGTGAGTAAGTAAGTACTATTATTACATTAGTAATCAAAATCTATACATACCCTACTTTAAATCTTGCACTTAATGTATTTTCTGAGGTTTCTTAAAGGACCTGAGATAAATTCTGAATAGGTATATCCTTTCTGTTAACCAGAAATTATTACATATATTAGGCCTATTATGTGCATTGTTCTAAGCCAACAACAATATTCCTCCTATGTAATGTTGATGACATGTAGCAGACTCCATGTTTTCCACAGTTCTTTTTAATAATGAGGTTTGTTAGTGGGTTTAACAACGGCTATTTCTACTGGGAGACTAATTGCGTTGCCATGGAATCAGCTTCTACAATTGAGAATTTTTCCAGGAATGCGCTTTGCACACCGAGTTAATTTCATCATAGGCTTACTATATATATCTTTTTGGGATGATTAAGCCAGTAAAATACCTACATATATCCTAAAAATGATTTAAAACTGGAAAAAAGGGCGTAAAAAGGCAATTAAATAATTTTAATTTCAACTGCATTTTTAATTAATATACTATAATAATGTTTACAAAATACAAAATTCTAATAATATGCAACATACACTGCGAAAAAAAAATATGACTAAAATGCTTCTTCTTTCATACTTTGTGTATATTTTAAATTCAACATAGTTTGAAAAAAGGAAAACTGTGTTCGTTTAAAAAAAGTTCTTGCAGAATTTAGAATGAACATTTTTTTCCCCACATACAATAATTCAACAAACTTGCTATGGATATCCTGGAGAAATAAATTTAAATTCAAATTAGTATAACTAAAGGCATATTTTCCTAAAAGCCTAATATAGTCGAAAGAAGGTAAAGTTGCAAAGAAAAGCAGTAAAGACCTAAAAAAAGCTAAAAAAAGAACCAATAAGCCAAAAAATGTCGAAAAAGGAAGGAAAAGACAAATAAAAGCCATTATATATATATATATATATATATCCACCGCTGTGGTCTCGAGGTAGCGTGCCGCCTTGTCACGCAGCGGGTCCGGGTTCGATTTCCGGTCGGGACAGGATCCTTGGTAAGGTTTCTTTCGGGGTTTTTCCTCACCTGTATGTCAGGAAGCTTAGGGCCCAACGGTCCCCAAAAATCATCCGGTCATCATCATTATTATCATCATCCCTCACCGGTATGGAAAGCAACGGGAAGCTACCACATCTATTATTCCTTAGTAAACCTGCAAAGCATAGCATGGAAATGCTATGATTGCAGCGAAAGACCTGCCCTCGGGCAGAATTACAATAGAATATATAAATAATGTTGGGCCTCATCTTCACACATAAAACACAAAAAGGATACTTCCTCAACTTCTGAGCACTAGACATGATTCTGAAGTTTTTAATTTCTCTTCCAAATGAATTCACAACCTCGAATGTTCTCCACTCCAAAGATATATCGTGCTACTGTAAGGCTCAAGCGATGCGGGGATTGTAAAAGTACCTATAAGGTGACATGTTGAACTATAATGTAGAAGAAGAAGAAGGAGAAGAAGAAATATCATATACATAGGCCTGGATAGAATTCGCGAGAGATTGGCGCCCTACCCTAAGTCTACAAAGGTTAACCCAAATTTAATGCATAAATAAAACATTAGGCTTTTAAATGATCAATTTCTGGTCATATTATTACAGCGTGTACTAGGACATGAGCAATCAAAGCTATGAACAATAAAGTTGCAAGAAAGACAGTTAGTTGAAACCTCAGTAAGTAGAAAGTCAGACCTAGCGGTAATAAAGAGTGTATTATAATAGAATGTTTTCTCTTTAGTTGCAAATCCATTGAATGGGAGATGCAGTCTAAATTGATATCATGCTATTGGCCTTTGGTGAATTAATTTTCTATTATATCTGTTTCTAAATTATTTTTACAATTCTCATATTGTGGAATAAAGTCAACCAATAATCACATTAAATACATGTGGTGTAGTCCCAGGGTTGTGTCGCTGCCTCGTACGCAGCGGGTTCCATCCTTGGAACAAGTTTCCTCCTTGACTTTTTTTTTCGATATTTTTCCTCATCTGTAAGACAAATGATTGCCAGGAAATATTAATACCCAAAGCGTTCCCGAACATCATCTGCTCTTCATAATCATCATTATCATACAACTATGTTTAGTATGAATCTGTGTGTGAATGGTGTATTTCGTCTTAATGTTGTGTTGTCTTGGATGAAAACCTGGATTGAGCTGATCACTCATTCGGGGAGGTCCTCCATGTCTTAGTGTGGTCAAAAAAATAAGTGTGTGATCTAAAGTTTTTGTTAGTCGCGGTGGACTAATGGTCATGCTTCTTGCCCCTGGTCCCAAGGGTCGCGGATTCAAACCCGGCCGGGTCGATTAATTTTTTTAGGATGGAAAAATCAAAGGAACAAGTCCTCCGGGAGGGACTTTATGCTGTGGGTCCAGAGTCTGGAGATTTTCGGGCTCGTAAAAGATATATTAGCATGAATAAAAGGCCTCTAAGAAAAAATTACCCATCTCGACATCTTAGTAATACCTTTGTTGACTGCTAGATGTTTAATTGAATCGGTATGTTGACCGTATGCCATACATGACATCTATGGGCAAATAAGGTAACAAAATTAACTTGGACTAGTAACTCTTAACAAAGAAGAGGCTAGGGCTCAACATTGCGCTAGGCCATTATAGATAGATCTAAACATTAAAATCGTTCTCCCGACATGTCGTGGGCGATGTGGGACATGTAAGAGTACCTATAAGGTGAGAGGTTGAACTGAGATGAAGGAGAAGAATAAAATACATGTAGTTTAGTAAGATCAATTTGTACAAGGTGGAAATGAATTCTTATAGACAAATTTTCAGAAGTTATTGATATGTATAAGAACCGAGTTCAAATCTTTAGGCTTTTTAGCATTGTTATGTTTTTGTGACGAACAGGGAGCTGGCCTGATGCATTAACCCCCAACCTGGAGGACCAGGTAATTTTTGGTCAAGGTTTTCTTCCTCTAGCCTTTGTCAAGCCAATGACGAACTGCAAGGCAGCAGTATCTGTACCCTAGATAGGGAGCCCTAAAAAATGAATATTGGTTATTCAATAGTAGATTATATACAGTATAAGCAATTAAATTGGTATGGGCACGTACGACGAATGCAAGAAGAAATATTACCCAGGAAAACATTGGAATGGTGTCCACCTGGAAGAAGGAGGAGAGGAAGACCTCGAAACTAGTGGATGCAAGGAATAAGAACTGGAATGAGAGCGAGGGGACTGGAGGACATGGATTGGATGGAGAGAGACGAGTGGACAAGAAAAATAAAACTTTGGACACAGAAAGATGTGTAAACATTAAACTTCTGTATATAAATAAAATAAGAACCGAATGGTTATTTAACCAGAAACTGGGACTAGAAGCACTCAGCACTTCTATAGGCCTATTTCCAGTAATGTTATAACGGATGTTATAACTTGGACACTTACGGATGGACAAAGTAAAACCATTGCAATATGCCAAAGAAAAATGGAGAGTAAAATACTTGGCATATCACTGAGAGACAAAATCTTAAATCAGTGACAAACCTCACTTCATCAGAAAATGTCGAGCAACGAGCTACAGTGACAAAATGGAAATGGCCTGGCCACGTAGAGAGACAACAACACGGCAGATGGACACAAGAAACCATCATGTGGGACCCCTACGCAGGCAGAAGACCAGAAGACAGACCCAGACGTAGATGGACAGACGATTTCAAGCACGAACTAGGAGTCCAATGGTCCACCACTGCCCGCAATAGAAGTGTGTCGAAGGAGGCAGTATGCAACATCAAAAAAGTGTGTACGCTCAGTACCTAAACATAAGTACAACCAATGTGCTAATCATACTAGTAGAAACAATTCATAAGTTACATGAAAGAAGACAAAACTGCACCATTAAAAAGTAAAAAACATTGAGTCCAATCACAAATTGAACAATATTGCCAACCCAAAAATGTACTTTAAATCACAAGAGTAGACTTAGAACAGTGCTATCCGTTCATATGGAGTTGTTGTCCACATGAACCACAGAAAATTGAGTTCATCCCTCCTGTAGGGGACCCTAGCCGTTCAAGAGGCACAGTGGCTTATTCATTCATTCACTCATTCATAAGAACCGAGTGTTTTGATACAGTGTAAAAAAACTCATGGACTAGTTCTTATTACAGAAAAATTTGATATTCAAGCACGTTGAGGTAATTCCCTACGTTCGCAATATTTTTCATAAAGAAAAAACTTAAATTTTTCTACTTATTGGTTATTTTTTATAATGATGTAAAGCTATAGCAATCATTACGATTTAGTATTTATTTATACACTGGAAAATTAAAAAAACTGTCGTTAATCACTATGTAATAAATGCAGAGATTTGGATTCTAATTTACGAAGATCAAACTAAGCTAACACTCTTGGAGAGAGGAACACATAACGTAGAATTTATGGATAAAACATATAGGCCTAACTATGAAAATAAAGAATGAAAGTTTATCACAATTTCAAAAGTATATTATTTATTTAGTCCCTGAACTCCATGTATAATTTCTACTGCTAAACGTAAAAACATATTACGTCTGGTACATATAAATAAAATGGAAATAAACATAAACATTTGCAATCTATTAAAAATAAAGTATAGTAATCCCACTACAGGCCTCAGAAGGCCCTTGGGGTAGTAGGAGGTTAAGGATCCTACTGTTTCTGGACAATCGACACTTGATGTCAGCCGGGTTGTCAGCCCTGCATGACGGCCGCCTTTACCCCCAGAACAAGTGTCTGGTACTCATTTCCGTTAGGGGCTGAGTCGACCCCAGGGTCTTAGTGCCGCCAGAAGGTTTGGGTCAGTTTAAGAATCCTGACCTAACCGGGACTTGAATCCTCGACCTTCTGGCTTGTAGCGCAGTGCCTTATCCACAACCCTACGGCGTGCCCCCTTAAAGAATGTATTAAAATGAGATTAAAATCAATGAATAGATAATAAGATTCATTGGAGAATATTTTAAGAGAATGGGGCTCCGTACGAAAATAATAGTATGTACTTCCTGAAAGAGCGCAAAAAAAAAAATGAAGAATTTGGTGTAAATCGTAAGTTTTTCAGGCAGTAGTTATCGAGAAAAATGAGTTTCAAATTTAGATTTTCAAATCAACACCCGCCACCATTTTGATTGCAGTAGACGATCCAATTAGTTACTGCTCAAACTCCCCAATGTTTACACACAGCGTTGATTCAGGTTTAGTGTCTCAGATAATGTTAATAATGTTACACGTGTATTTGACAGTGTTGAGTGATAATTAGAACTCGAAATTTTATGTAATTACATATTCTCTTCCTTGATATGTAGTTATAAGGAAAGTGACGAATTACACTGAAAGGACACTTATTTCAAAATTTTAAATTGCATATTTCAACATATTTTGAGCTATAATACATATTTCATACCATAGTACATATTTTTACGTATTTTAATATTATTGCGGGAATTATTATACATTTTCGTCAATCCTATTTATTTTCGTTACATAGCAAGAAAGTAAAAACATAAAAGTAAGTTTTATTATTAGAGGAGGTGTGCCAAAAGCGAAATATGTTCCTAAACTGGAATAACTCGATATATTCTTGAATAAGGTTGGCATTTTTGAGTTGATTGTTGCAAATTGAGGAGAGAGACAGAGGCTTCCGCCTGCTGTTGAGTAAGTGGTTGAAAGAAGTGTGGATGTGTTCTACAGCGATTGTTTTATAGCTTGGAATTCTGAGTTTTTTGCACTAAGTTTTGAAACTCTCCTCATACTTTTACTTGTTATTATTAATACTTTAGTTTTATATCATTTGTTAGTCCTTTAGATGTATGTTTGTTATGTCAATGTTATATTTCATGATATAACATGTGTTATGCCAAATCGATGATAATTTTAATTAGGCAGTGCTTCTAAACTGGAATACCATGTATTCCACTTTAGGGACACCAAACACACGGAGAGTATTCCACTTTGGGGACATATTTCCAAATCATGTAAATTCCTTTTGTCTCTTTTTTAACGTACATTAACAAGATCGTATACGTGTTCAATATTTATACGATAATAAAAACGCCGTTTAAATTTAAAACTCTTCAAAGTATTGAAATATCTTGTGCTGAAATTCGATTTAAATGTAATAGAAAACACTGCACTTCATTAACTTAGCCATTGTTAAACTGTTTTAATATGTATTTGTTTATTTCTTCCCGCCCTACTGCTTGTTCAAAATGAGAGACTGGGATCCTCAGAATATGGAGAAACCATAAAAAGCTGTGAGGAAGACGTAAATGGTTTTAAGATAGCAGCAGTTACTTTCAAAGTCCGAGGAACTTCCCTTTTCCGTTTATCATCATTCACATCAGCTTAACCAGTTTCTTTACCTATTGTTGTAACATGCATGAGTGCAGGAGGAACATTTATTCCTCCTATGCTCATTTTCCCCAGGAAAAATATGAACGAACCTCTCATGAGAGGTGTTCCACCGGGAGCTATTGCTGTTTGTCATCCCTCGGATGAATTCAAACTGAAATATTCACTGACTGGTTCCGAATCTTTCTTGAAAAAAACTAAACCATCTTCAGATTCACCTGTTTTGTTAATTATGGATGGTCACTACTCCCACAGACGAAATCTAGAAGTCATCAATTTAGCCAGAGAAAACAATGTACACATACTATGTCTCCCACCTCACTCCACCCATCAACGACAACCATTAGATGAAACGTTCATGGGCCTACTATAATCCTATTACAGCGAGGAGATCTGATCATATACGAGAACAACTAGGAAACTCGTTTCACAATATGATATTGCAAGATTGTTTGATAATGTTTATTTAAAAGTGGAGCAATTGATGTAAAGGGTTTCCAAGTAACAGGAATGTTTACTCTTAATCGCAACATCCTTCATGAAAGTGAATTCCTTCCAGTTGATCATGAAGGACCTGCTGAGCCAAGAGAAGGTGCAAATGTAACTGTTACTCCTCAAAACATTTCTCCAGTTCCGAAGATTGCTAAAACGTCATCTGAGAAAGGACGGCCAGTCGATAAGGCGACATTGTTGACTACCTCGCCCTACAAAAGACAATTAGAAGAAAAGAAGGACAGAATCTGCTTCTTGCAGTGTTCTCAAGCCTAAAACTAAGAAAACTTTACATAAAACATCTGTAGAAAAATCGCCTTCATGTAGTGGCACTAAAATAAAATTTAAATCCAACAAACATGTCGTCAGGATAATTACGACTCTGAATCCTCAAATTAAGGTAATCTAAGTTTACATGAAGAGGGTGATTCCCCTTTATAATCATTTGAATGTGAAGAAAGGCCGCTGGAATCCCAGGTAACAGAATGCATTTTTTTTTTGTGGGGGTTTGTTTTCTAATGATGTAAAAGGAGAACAGCGGGTTAAATGCGGGATGTGTAGTATGTGGTGTCATGTAGAGTGTGCCGGTGTTGAAACGGATCCCTATGTATGTGACTATTGCAAATGAACATTCAAGGAGCATGGTAGTATTTGTGAATTTATTCTATTGTTTTTCTGTATAAATCAACAACTTGGTTAAGAGAAAAATGATTATTCCACTTTAGGAACACTGTTTTAGTAATAACATAATTATGAGATTTTTGTATATTTTTTCTGGGAGAGTAAACTTTTAATTTAATACATTTTGAAAGTAGGGTGTTATTGTGTAATAAATTTGCTTATATATTCCAAATATGTAACTAGTTTGTATCTAAATACTTAGGAAGTATCTTTAAAATATAAAACGATATTCCACATTTGGCACACTTCATCTATGCTTCTCATACATTGTCGTCAATCCCGTACATTTCCGTTACATTCAGAGCTAAATTGCACGAGTTCGATGCGAAAAACGATGACTCATTTAAGCATTTTCGTTTCTTGTTCTCAAACGCTTCAGAATTTGTAACAGTCAGTTGCATTAATGTTAACCATGGCATCGGTTGCGTCTTCGTTGTCATCAAAGCTGAAAACATAATTTCTTTTGACAATGTTTTAATCACTGAAGGCGAATGAGTCCTCTGCCAAACGTGTGATAAACGTACAGTATACGATGAAACCTCAAATTAGACAATACTTACGAAGCAATCTACAAGCAATCTAGGAATAAACGACGGGTTTCTTCAAAGATGCAGGTAATATTTACAAGGTTGCAGGGGCAACCTACATAATCTAATAGTGAATTTTACAAAGAACTGTACATGACATTGGTTGCAGGGAACATACCCCGTAGTGGCGTGTCGTGGCTTTGAAATTAGGTGAAGAGCTAGTAAGAAAAATTATTTGTACACACGCTTATATTAATTATTATGAAACTCGCCTATTTCTTGTATATCAAATAGATCCTTCGGTTATTGAAGGCTGCAGCAAACTTCTCGATGATATCTTCATGGATTGGGTGTTCCTTCGTTAACTTCAATAGAAGTTCTTTCTGAATTGCAACATTCCCTAAAGAAGAGAGTGTCTCTTCTGAAATTGCATTCCTCAGGTAAGTATTTATACGCATCAGACAAGAAAAGGTTATTTCCACATATGCAGTTGTAGAGGGAGAGGAGCATAATCATGGAAAATCCTTAAACCATGACCGTTTGAAACTAAGATTCTAGCGTCTAACAGAACGTTTAACATATTTTGTACAACGTATTTGTAGAAATTCGATAGGACGCACGCAATTTAAAACTTCCCCTTTATCTTCATCTTTCCAACGTGAAAAACGCGTTTCCAACAAAACAAACAATAAATCGAAAACAGGATTCGTGTTTAAACCACCACAACAATAACCGAATAGCACGATACGAAATAATTCCATACACAAAGCCTTGAAGTAGATGGCTAATTAATTTTCGCTACTTCACTTGAAGGATTTTGTAACGCTAGACTTCAGCGGGTCATGGTTGTAATGGCGACCAGCTGGTTAAACTCCGCCCTGGAGATCTAGCAGCTGGAAAGAATAATTCTTCATTTGAACGCTGTCCATAACCAGAATGGTAGCACGCGGTACTGGCGCTGTGTGTCACAACGTTGAGACACGCCTCTTAAATAATACAGAAATATGTTTGTATAAAACCAATATTCGTGGTAAGGAAAATAAAGTTTAAAAATAATTCTGGTAAAAATAAAGTGAAGTGGCAATTTAACTACTTACCCTGAATAGACTCCGTGATACCCTCGAACAAACTTCAGGGACCTGAATTTAAACATTTCTTACAATACTGCAACAGCAACATTCCCGACGAGTACACTCTCAGGAAGAATTACTTGGATTCTTGTTATGTTGATATATAAGAAAAAATCCGGACTCACATAGCCAAATCACAATATCTAGGCTCATTAATGATAGACTTAAGGTACTATAGCTAGATGGCGTAAAAGTAGAGAGAGTCCTATTAATGTACACAGATGCAGCTCCTTACATGTTGAAAGCTGGAAAACCGCCTACTGTGTTTTATCCAATCTTAGTGCATGTTAGACGTATAATCCACAGACGAAGAGAATGATAGCAGTAAGTATTTCGTACGTCATGAGCATGACTTTTCCTTTATTCTCAGGTAGTATGCCATTGTATCGCTTTCAATTCCCCGTGCTCCCCTTAGTCCCGTACTTTCATTCTCTTCGTCTGTGGACTATACGGCTTATGCATTGCAACGAGTAACAGAGACAGACATAAATTCCCAGAAGTAAATACACTGATATCAGCTAAGAAGAAACATTTATTGAAAAGCCCTTGTCGTGTACAACGTTATAAGCATAAGCTATCTGATGTTCCTCTGCATCCGGAGCCAGTGATAACAAGGTGTGCATCCATGGAAAGAATCTGTGATTTTCTACAGTAATCAATTCGAAGCTGTGAATTCTGTGCTGGAGAACTTTTCTTCTGATTTCGCAGTGTCTGTGAGTGAATCCTTCTCAGCATTCAACAGATCTGAAGTGTTCAATTTAGTTTCACACATTGGTAGCCACTTCAGCTGGCTTCCCGACAGCATCAAGAAACTGGGGACTTCAGGCATGCCTCTCCAAGAAGCTGTGGGAATAATGGAAGATGCAGTTCAAAAGATCGGTGTTATATCAAGTTAAGTGGGTGGTGTAGTTTCCACTACTCTGCAATCTGTGCTGAATAAGAACCCTGGATACTCAAATCTTGATATTTTATCTCGCTTATTTTACAGTGAAATTTTAGAACACTCTGAGATTATAATTCCTAGCACAGTATCTCTGAATAAATATGCACCGCTGACTTCTTGAAAAGTTGAGCGATATTTCTCCATTAATGAAAGCATTGTTAGACTGGAAACTGTGTATGACAACGGAACATTTGAAAAGTATATTATAATTGACTGGGCATACGGTTCCAATGTGATTTAAAAGCTTCAATTGAAGACATTTTCACTTCAGTACTTTGCAGCAGAAGTGAACTGATTAAGAATTAACATAGAGATTATACTAGCCTACCTATGAACTTCTATTTTGTAGTAAAGAAATTACATTTTGGATATGCATATAATTGCTTCATTACATATTTATGTATACATTTTACCAATTTTGGTGACATGTTTGTGTACTTATTTCTTAATTTGGTGTTATATAAAATTCGGACAATAATGATAACATATTAGTGAATAGATTGTTCAAGACACTTTAGTTTAATGCGAAAAGTGAGAAAAAATAGCACCTTCATTTTAAGTAGTAAAGTAACATTAAACATTATAAAGACTGCTATTCACACAATTCAAAAATAATTGTTACTATGGCTGAAGATTAATTTTTGATAATAAATACATAAATATATACATATCAATACAAGAGAATAAAATTCAGATTTTGAAACCAAAAATATTTTTGAACTAATTCATCATAATTAATTTTTTCAATTAAGTTAGAAAAAACTACTCTCTCAGATAGAGCACTTGTTAGAGTATATTTGGATAAGTATACTTTTGTCTATATCTGTGAGTTTTTTTTTTCTTTTGCACTGTGCGAATCATATTTTTGAACAGCCTTGAATAAAACATTTATGTAGGGTCTACTAACCATATGATGAACAGTAAGTAAGACTTATACTCATTATATTCTCAGTGTCATCCATAAAAACACAAATTGTAGGGAAAAGTATATTCAAATTGGAGAGGAATTTAGAGGATGTCCATGTTTAGGTGCCTGGAATTCGTGATAACTGAAATTAGGCAAGGGTGTAACATCATTTTCTTGTTATTTCAATTCAGTGTTTAATGACAATATCACTCTCAATGGACTCATATCTGTGTTTATTATTATCGCCACACTACACTCTGACGCAGCAGCGGCGAAGCAGTGCGCATTCTTTTTGTTATTGCGCAATAGGCTAGTTGACATAACTATTCGTTACTACCAATAAGTTACCAGAAAAGTCACTACTTTCTTCTAATACACCTTCAATTTCTCCAACTGTAATACTATTAGCCACTTTACAGTAGACGTGTACAATTAGCATAAATATGCAAAATTTAGATGTCCCAAACAGATCATATTTATACACTACTCAAAAAAATAGAGGAACGCATGTTTAAATCAAAACAAGAGAATGAATATTGGAACAATTTAATGTTTGATATTTTTTAATTATAAATTGAAGATTTATGTAAAATTAGAACAGACATACAAACAATATTTTCTTGTACAGTATTAGGAATACGAAAAAGTTATCATTTGTAACAGAAAACAAAGTATAAATTTGAGATGTACAATTTTTGGAATCAATGTTTCCATGGTTATTTCAACACTCAGTACTTAGTGTGTCCACCGTGAGCCTAAATGACCGCATTACACCTACGAGGCATTCTTCGCAGAAGCCTTATTACAGAATCTTGTGAGATTCTCTCCCATTCCTCGGTGAGTGCATGTGAAAGTTCTTCAAGGTTCTGAGGTACAGCAGGACGCTTACGAACAAGTTTTTCCAACTTATCCCACTTATGCTTGATCGGATTAATGTCCGGACTGCATGCAGGCCAGTCCATCACCCGAATTTGGCATTCTTGCAGGACATCTCTGGTAGCCTGTGCTGTATGAAATTTAGCATTATCTTGTATTAGATGAAAATTAGGGTCCATACCATAAGCAAAGGATACAACATGTTGGAGGATAATGTCATTAATGTAAATATGAACATTCATGCGCTGTGAGACAACGACAAGCTCTGTCCGAGACTCAATAGTAATCCCAGCCCAAACCATAACCGAACCACGTCCAAATCTGTCAAGTTCAATAATTGTGGCTGAGTCAAAACGTTCACCAGGACGTCTCCATACACGTGTACGACCATCAGAACCTCTTAGACGAAATCTTGATTCGTCCGTGAATAAAACACCCTTCCATTGGCGGAGCTGCCAGTTGACATGATTCTGAGCAAATCGCAGCCGGGCTTCTTTGTGCTGATGTGTTAAACGAGGGGCTTTAAAGGGGATTCTAGACCTCAATCTTGTATTTCTCAGTCTATTTGTTATAGTCTGATCAGAAATTACTGTCCCAATTGCTGTGCGTAAATGATTTTGTAGATCATCTGGTTGTAGATTATCTTCTGCGCAAAGCTGACAAGACAAGAAATCTACCCTGTACGCCTGTAGTCTTCTTACGAACTTGCCCGGGTCTCCTCTTGTATCCATGTGTCTCTCTATATCGCCTCCACAGCCTATGAATGACGAAAGGGCTGACATCAAGAATCCTAGAGACATGGCGAATGGAACACCATCTTCAATCAATGCAACTGCTTGTGCAACTGATGTTTCATTCAGATGTTTCATTGCTCTGTATTAGCTTCAGAGAACACAAAAATAACAATACCCTACCACATATTATTCTTCAAACCTGTTTTTTTAAAAATAAATCAATACGAACTCACTTTGGTTTGAGCAACTCTTGGAACTTCACTAGCATATTCAGAGAAAAATCAATAAAACCCTGAAGATCTTCAATCATATTTTAAACAATACTTGAACTCAAAACATCTGACATTCAAAAATTAAATTCTTACAATATTTATTTTGTGGTTTTGGTTTAAACATGTGTTCCTCTAATTTTTTTGAGTAGTGTACATATTTCGAAAGAATAGGGCTACACACGGATTTGTTTCCTACTGCCCTCTGATGAAGATTACGCGTACTAGAAATTACAGTGACATCCATCCATCCATCCATAGTAATTCTGCCCGAATGCAGGTCCTTCACTGTAATCATAGCATTTTCATGCTATGCTCGCTGCTTTACCAGGGAATTGTAGGTGTGGTAGCTTCCCGTTGCTTTCCAGACTGGTGAAGGATGATGATGATGATGATGATGATGATGATGGCCATATGATTTCGGCGACCGTTTGGGCCTTAAAGTTTTCCTGACATTTGTCTTACAGGTGAGGAAAAACCCCGATAAAAACCTTACCCAGAAAAACTGCCCCGTTTGGGGATCGAACCCGGGCCCGCTGCGTGACAAGGCAGCACGCTACCTCGAGACCACAACGGTGGACATTATAGTGACATTGACATTAAATTCTAATTTGTTTCCTACTATACTCTGATGAAAGTTAGGCACAGTAGAGGAGAATTAAGTTGGTGGTTTCTGAATGGAATGGCGAGATATTGCTACGCAGTGCTTCAAATTATCAAATTATGTAAAAATTAGATACTTTATGCAACAAAAAATATTTTTAACAGATATAGAAAAAGTAAACATAATGCTTTACAACGATATTTTCCCCGATTCATTCCGAGTTTCGAGTGGTTAGATATTTTACTTTAAAACTGGTGGTTTTCATAATGACCTACGGCATTTTATGTAACAGTAGCGGGGCAATTAGAAAGATTGTTTGACACTAGATAGATTAAGGAAGTCAAATGAATTTAAAAACCAGACAAATTTGTATTTTGTATGGGAGTGCAACTATATCATTGTGTTTAGGGTAACTTTGTACCAAGAAGTTTTATTCCGGATATTATTTATATTATTGCGGTAAACGTAACGGTAATAGACACTAAATTAGTAATTGACTTTCACACAAAAATGAGGTTCTCGCGGGAAGTGCACAGTTGAACTATACGTGGTAGCTTCTAGAGGGTGTGATATACATCGCCACAGTCAGTTCAACTGTCCACTTCCCGCGAGAACCTTATTTATTACATTTTAGTGTGAAAGTGTGAATAATTAATGCAGTGTGTATTACCGGTACGTTTACCTTAAAAATTGTAATCGAATACAGCAGTTTTATAACAATATTAAGATAATTTAGTTTCATAGAGCATACTCAAAATCACATTGATTTTTATGTAGATATAATTCAATAAAACTAATGGGACATTGGCCCGTCACTGGGCGTACATTTTAAGGATAGCCATGAGTGAATTTTGAAACTCCGAAACTAATAGAGATACTTCTTTCAAATTTTTACCACATATGTCTAACTGTATGAATCAATATTTCGTTCCAATATTTTGTTGGGATATTCGTTATACTCATTGTTTCTAAAATTGCATTGGATTTTTCTGTGCTGTTAATACTTTTGAGAAAAACAATGTTTTTTAACTGATTTTTCATGTTGGCGAAAATCGAGATATATATGATAATATAAAAAATCATAACTCATGAGCATTTTGAGTATGATTAAAATCCAATGCAATTTTGGTTCTTCGTATTCTTACAGATAATTTCTGAAAATTTCAGTTGAATAAGACAATAATTGCAGTGCAAGGAACTTTTTTAAATGGGCATGCGCTAGAAAAATACACTTTGAGAAAAAAGGCTACAAAGTTTTTCATGCGTCTGCTTTAATAGCACACAGTTCAAATTTCTATGTTGAAACAAATATTTATTTTGGATGTTTATGCCAAACTGTATGGTAGAGACTCCCATTGCCATTTTGGGTTTTTCCTTTTGTGCCTCTCTCCAATAATACTTCTGATGTCAATCTATGATATATTGGTATTATTTTTGTCACTAGTTCTGGGGGAGTTTAAAAATGGCCGCTAGGGCTTTAATAATGGCGAAATAGCGATAAGTTATATATTTTCTTGAGCAGGAAGCTTAGGAAAATTTTATGAGCGATAAAACACAAAATGCGTGCTTCGTTCAATTTTTGCTCAAAATTCACTAATGGCTACCACCCTTAAATTACACATAAGTTTTCCTCGTTCTGCAGGTTCTTTCCCCGTTTTGCGGGCTTCACATTAACCATATAGAATACCGGTAATGTGTTTGGATTAATTATATAAACACTATAATATAAAACCCAAACAAAACATACTCGCATATTTCACATAGCGTACGTCTCGCATCATAGATGGAATTGGGTTTTCTGAATTGTGATATCACGGAGATGCTTGAGCACTTTCGTTTACGATTGGCCCGTGATCGGATATTGCAGTTTTGCGCATTTTTAAAATTCAATTTAAACCATTACTTGAAGATACTGAAATTCCCACACACCTCATTTAATTGTAATAGGGGTCGCACTGATATAATTTACTTAAATTTGTGTAATTGTGCGGAATCTCATTGACATACAGTAGAAATTTGAGGACTGGCAGAAAATAGATTCGGCTCTCAATTCTTTGGTAGATCATCATCTCATGAAATTATAGTAAAGAAGTACAATGCGTTCGAAGCTCAGCCGGACCGTTCCGTGGCGGCCTTAGACTGCGTGAGTATTGGTGCGCCTTCCTCCAGAATTATACGTACACGACCGGCAAGCCATTGGCACGGAGCACTACCTACTGTGCTAAAATTACAAATTTCTACTGCACTAATTTACATTAGGCTTACCTGCATCACAACAGATGTTGAAAGTTCACGAAAGTAGGTAAATTGTCTGAAGAGGATAAATTTCAAAGTTGAAAAAAGAAAAGCTGAGATTTATATAAAATATCTGGAAGAAGAATAAAAGCTTTACAAATTGAAGTAGGCAAAGAAATTGCTGTCGTTGACGAAAAATCAAACGATAAAAAAATAAGATAAGAATAAAATAATTTTAATGTGAAATTGTTCACAATACTTATGGCAACGTAGTTCATATTCAAATTATAAATACTTTTAATAAATTATTTTGTTTCTACTCTTCTCTTTCCATAAAATCCAGATTTTACAGCTATTTTCCCTTCATACCTGCAACTAGTAAATCATATATTTATTTTTTATGGTAAGGTCTTAAATAAGGATAGCAAAATAATTTATTAAAATGTATTTATTATTTGAACATGAAATTACTAACGCGAGTTGTGATGCATGTAAGCCTAATGTAAGTTACTATACAGCAGTAATTTGTAATTTTAATACAGTACCAATGACTTGCCGATCGTGTATGTGTAACTCTGGCGGAAGGCGCGCCAATACTCACCCAGTCCAAGGCCGCTGCGGAACGGTCCGGCCGAGCCACGAACGCTCTGTATATTTCGGTATTACACTGATGGCTGCCTCGATAGACGCGTGACAAGCCGCGCTGCTGCGGGATCCCAGGTTCTCCATGATCCTGGCGGTTCCAAAAGAGTATTGGTGATGGGCCATACCGAAATTATTGCAGTTTTTTTCGAAGTTCTCCTTTTTTTTAATTTAACCCCCCTCCTCCTTGTCATATTTTTTTTCATTGTCATCTCATGGTAGGAAAAATAGATTGGTAGGCTATGCACAGGTGTTGAAAATATGTGGTTGCGGGGATCTGGTGGGATCTTTTTCCCCAATTTCATCCCCCTCCTTCGTGTCATTTAATTTCTCATTCTCATCTCATGTTAGGAAAAATAGTTTGGTTGGCTATCCACAGGTGTTGAAAATATGTGGTTGCGGGGATCTGGTGGGATCTTTTTTCCCACTTTCATCCCCCTCCTTCGTGTCATTTAATTTCTCATTCTCATCTCATGTTACGAAAAATAGTTTGGTTGGCTATCCACAGGTGTTGAAAATATGTGGTTGCTGGGATCTAGTGGAGTGCCCATTATTCTGTCTCAAGACTCCGAGCCTAAGTAAAAAAAGGCAGAAGTAGTAAGAGAAGGGCTGTAGTCCCCCTCGCGCCCACGGGCCTGTAAGACGATCTACAACTTATATAACACCGTAGAGTTAGACTTTCAGTCCACTCATCTTCATAACACTGGGATAATGCAATAGATCTTTCAGATCGCCGTGCTCAGGGCAGTCTGGCTTCTCAGCCTGAATAAAGAACTAGAGAACTACACATATTACGAGAATCAAGATTTTGAATTCCACATTTCAAGATTGGCAACAACTTTCACAAAAACAAAATCTGTAGTCATCTGATCGCACTTGTCTCTTGACGTACCACCTAACAACGTCGGACTCGGTAAATAGGTGGTTATCATGCTCGCCTCTGGTTCCGAGGTACGCGGGTTCATATCCTAACCGGATAGATTGATTTTTAAGGGCTTAGAAATGCTGAGTGTTATTTTTCGGAAGAGAAGTAAAGCTAAAGGTCCCGTATTGTAAATATATCACTCGTGAAAAAAATCAAGACTGTGATAAGAGGCCCCTAGGCAAAATACGAGTAAGTAAGCCTTTTCACGCTCAGATTTGAATTGTTACCTAAGTTGTTAAAGAGCGTCACCAAATTACTAATGATATGACTAAGCACCTAACAGGTCATGGATACTTGAATTTCATTCACAAAGTAATGGTGGAATTCTTGGAGTAAATGCAGCGAGATTACGTAGAGCAAGTGCCCCGTGTAAAAGACGAACGGCCTAAAAGCATCATGTCTTGACGTAAAGGTACAGAACATGCGCTGGTTGGAGTCCAGATGGGGGAAGAAATTTATTCTCGAAATTTCGGACGAATTATGGGATCGGTGCCCATCCAGGATCGTGAGGAATTTGGGTAGCTACAATAAGTAAAGACTACAGTCAAGAAAGCTAGCTCTAACGAATAGGGGATCCGACATACTGCCACATGTCCCCCTACAGACATTAAATTATCGTCCAAATTCGTAAATGCGTAAATGACACATGCGAATTGAGGCTAGCAGTGGGCTGACAGGCTAAAGGATCCCATTCCTGAGCAAATTTGATTTTAACACAATGGCGCGCAATTACTTTTTTTCAGTTTCTATCCATTTACAAAACGTTATGAGAAAAATTAATAGTTCGAGAAGGAACAATTACATGGCTTACTGATCCACGTGAAACGGACATTTTGATTTGATCTTGACATTAATGTGGCACCGACCACGGTTTCCATCTCATAACGAGCTCTCATCTTTCAACCCCCAGAGGTGCGTAAAAGTAATTGTGAATAACTCTACATGTTTATATCATAAATAAATGTTGGATTCTTGTATTTTATTTAGCGGATTTTAATAACCTCGGTCATTAGCCCCGCAATTAAAATGTGGGCCTGAAAGTGCCTAAAATTTTATTCAGAAGCTTGGAAAATGGGACTGGATGTAAACATTAAAAAAATTAAATGTATGGTCACACATAGAAATACATTATATAATGAAAATAAAAAACGATGGAAATTTTGAAGAAGTGGCTGAATTCAAATACCTAGGAACATTAATTACAAACAGGAATGAGGTACACGAATAAATAAAACATAGGGTTAATTCTGGAAATGTGATTCTATTATGCATGACAGGGACTCTTCTCTTATACCAACCTCTCTCAAAAATCATAAAACTGAAAGTATAAAAAAAAACAGTTATTCTACCTCCATCCACAGTAATTCTGCCCGAAGGCAGGTCCTTTACTGCAATCATAGCATTGCAGCTTTACTAGGGAATTGCAGGCGTGGTAGCTTCCCGTTGCTTTCCACACCTGTTATATTATATTTATGCGAAAATGGACTCTTACTTCAAGAGAGGAAAGAAGATTACAATTATTTGAGATTAAAGTTCTTAGGAAAACTTTTGGACCAAAAAGAGATGAACAGACAGGTGAATGGAGAAGACCACTTCACATGTTCTTTATAGGAAGCCAAATATAATAAAAACAGTTAAGTCTCGTAGACTGCGATGGGTAGGACATGTGGCACGAATGGGGAATGAAAGAGTTGCATGAAAACTTCTTGTAGGAAACGAGAGGGAAAACGCCCAGTTCGCAGACCAAAAATGAGGTTGGAGAATAACATTAACCATGATTTGAGGGAAGTAGATTATACAAGGAATGATTGGAAAACATTAGCTCAGGATAGGGATGTATGGAGAGCTTATGTCCGCAGGGCCATGAATGTACTGGCTCGATAGTGTCAGTGGGTTAGTTAGTTAGTTTCTTACTACAGGCCTGAAAGTTTTACATGACGATACGGCGACCCGCGGCTTTGTTTCAAACCCATAAACCTATTCAGTATTTTACGCTCATAAAAAAATCCATAGACCCTAGCCAGCCGAGCATTGTAACCGGGGCCGACTTCCTCTCGTAGTTAACGCCTATAGCTGTATCTAATTTTGTTGCACTGAAAACGTAAAGGAAACCTTCAGCAATCAAATATGAGTAAAACTGACGACTGAAGAAGTAGTTTCATTTCACATTCTTGTCTAGATTTTTTTCCTAAGTTATTACAGAACTCAGAGAGTTATGAGTCAGTAAATGTTTGATAATTACATACGAGTACATAATGTGACTGTCTATAAATTCAAACGAAACAAATGTGTAATAAAACAATGACCGTAACAGATCAAGTAGTTACAGCTTAAAAAACAATAGCCTATCAACATCTAGCCGGATATCTGCGCTTCTCGTGCAATTACTACTATTTCACAGTGTTCCGCGAATGCAGAAAACGATTCATGTGTGAAAGGATGTTGTAATGTGTTGGTAGTAGTGGAAATGGCCAAGATATATTGCTTCCAACGTTGAAATAAATGGAAGAATTAATTGCATTGAAGAGAACCAATTGTAGAATTTTCTATTCCCTCTTCGAAATATGGATTATTTTTTATCTTCTCTTCCAATTGTTTGCCTTTTTATGTTTTATTTACATACTCTGAAATGTCGATCAGTTAACTATAAATTTGATACAACTTACTTACATACTCACTGGCACTATCGAACCCGTAGGTTCATGGCCGCGCGGACATAAGCTCTCCATACATCCCTATCATGAGCTAATGCTTTCCAATCATTCCCTGTATGATCTACTTCCCTCAGATCATAGTTAATGTTGTTCTCCCACCTCATTCTTGGTCTACCAACTGGGCGTTTTCCTACAAGAAGCTTCCATGCACGTCTTTCATTACCCTTACGCGCAACATGTCCTGCCCATCGCAGTCTACGAGACTTAACTGTTCCTATTATATCTGGCTTCCTATAAAGACCACGTAGTTCATTATTATGTAGTCTTCTCCATTCACCTGTCTGTTCATCTCTCTTTGGTCCAAAAATTTTCCTAAGAACTTTATTCTGAAAAATTCGTAATTTCATGTCCTCCCTTAAAGTAAGAGTCCATGTTTCGCAACCATATAATATAACTGGTAGAATAATAGTTTTATATATTTTCAGCTTAACGTTTTTTGAAAAGGAGTTGGGACATCAAAAGTCTCTGCAATGCATAATAGCACGCATTTCCAGAATTGAGCCTATGTTTAATTTCTTTGTGCATCTCATTCCTATTTGTGATTATTGTTCCTAGGTATTTGAATTCAGCCACTTCCTCAAAATTTCCCTGATTTGTCATTAGCTGTCCATTTCCATTATACGAGTATAATGCATTTCTACGTGTGACTATGTATTTAGTATTATTGATATTTACTTCCAGTCCTAATTCCTTAGTGTTACTCAATAGTGTGTGCGTGTTGTCCTTTAGTACCTCCTCGCTATCGGCCAATAGTACTACATCATCAGCATAAACTAACAGCTAATAAATACAATTGAGTTGTAGGCCTTCCTCATCCTCTAAAGATTTGATGGCATGCTCTAGTACAAAATTAAATAGTAGAGGAGATAGAACATCTCCTTGCTTCAACCCATTTTGGATTTCAAAAGTATTAAAAACTGTTTGCCTACACGCACCCTACTCTTTGTGCCATTTAGACACATTCGTATAAGTCTTACTAACTTTTTAGGAATTCCAAACTCCAGCAGGGTACTAATAAATTCTCCCTCTTAATTGAATCATATGCTTTTTTGAAGTCTACATATAGTTGATGTACAGTACCATTATATTCCCATTTAGTTTCTAAAATTTGTCTTATACTTAAAATCTGATCTGTTGTAGACCTGTTTCTTCTAAATGAACATTGAGGATCTCCTAGAATGTCATCAATATAGGGAGTAAGTCTGCTTACAAATATATTTGTTAGAATTTTGTATGAAGTTGAAAGTAATGAGATGCCCCTGTAGTTTTTGCAATCAGTTTTATCTCCTTTCTTATAAATTGGTAGATAATCGATTCCTCCCATTCGTCTGGAAGAGTTTCTTTTTCCCAAATCACACTAAGCAAGCGGCGTATCTTGTCCATCAAATATTTTAATATCAGTATGTATATAGTTCATCTGGGGTAAAATTTTCCGGAGGTCAAATAGTCCCCCATTCGGTTCTCCGGGCGGGGACTACTTCAGGGAACCCATGCCAAAGGCTCAAACACAGGGACATGTTCCTAGGAACATGGAATGTTAGGACTTTATACAATAGCGGGGCACTAGAGATATTAACGCAGGAATTGGATAAATCGCCCTTGGATATAGTCGCTTTACAGGAAGTTAGGTGGCCAGGAGAAGGTAGTCAGGAATCAGGAAGCTTTGCATTATACTATGGGGGTGCAGAAAGACCTGCATTTGGAACGGGTTTTTTAGTCAGAAGGAGGATCCTATCCGCTATCCGAGATATTAAATTTGTTAGTGATAGGATATCATACATAATTCTAAAGGGTAAACGACATGATTTTATAATTGTAAATGTACATGCCCCCACAGAAGATAAAGATGACAAGATCAAGGATGAGTTCTATGAAGAATTAGAATGCTTATTTGATACCCTTTCACGATATCATATGAAAAATTGTCTTAGGAGATTTTAATGCAAAAGTGGGGGGCGGAAGATATATTCAAACCAACAATAGGCAAATTCAGTCTTCATGAAGATAGTAACGACCAACGGGGTTAGATTAGTCACATTGCCACATCAAAGAATCTCATTGATAAGAGCACAACATTTCAGCATAAGGATATTCATAAATACACCTGGACGTCCCCAGATGGAGAAACTCGGAACCAGAATAGATCATGTATTAGTGGATAAACGCTGGCACAGTAGCATCATTGATGTTAGATCAGTTAGAGGGACAGACTGCAATTCGGATCATCATCTGGTCAGGAGTGAAAATCAGACAACGGCTATCGCTTATGAGAGGAACGAACGCTAAAGATGATTCTGTAAAATATGAATTAAAAAACTTGAAAAATGATGAAATGCGGCAAGAATACCAAATCAAAATAGTAATAGATTTGAAGTACTGGAATCTTCAGATGACAATGTGGCAAACGAAGAAGAAACTGATATAAATAAAGAATGGGAGGCTATAAGAGATACTATTAAATTGTCAGCATCAGAAAGCATTGGTTGTTTAAAAAAGAGGCAAAACAAGAAATGGTTTGATGAGGAATGTGCCGACATTGTAAAGAAAAGAAAGCTAGCAAAAATGAAATGGTTACACGAGCCAAATGAGGTAAATTTAGAGCAATTGGGTAGTGTTAGAAGGGAAACCACCAAGTTACTAAAGAGTAAAAAGAGGGAATATTTGAGAGAGAAGATTAATGATCTTGAAATGAATGCAAAAAATAGTAACATTAGAGAATTATATCAGGGAATTAGGATAGAGAAGAAGGGGTTTCAGGCTAGAACAAACATAATTCGGAATGAAAATGGGGATATGATTGCAGATTCTAGGAGTATATTAAATAGATGGAAAGGTTACTTTAATCAGCTATTAAATGTACATACAGAACAGGACATTGAGGAGGATAAGTTACAGACAGCAGAAATGCTAGTCGCAGAGCCAAGTGCATTAGAGGTTGAAATGGCGATTGAAAAATTGAAGATGTATAAAGCATCAGGTTCAGATGAGATCCCAGCAGAACTGATAAAATCAGGGGGAGAAAAATTGATGGACAAGATACGCTGGTTGCTTAGTATGATTTGGGAAAAAGAAGCTCTTCCAGATGAATGGAAGGAATCAATTATCTTACCAATTTATAAGAAAGGAGATAAAACTGATTGCAACAACTACAGGGGCATCTCATTACTTTCAACTTCGTACAAAATTCTAACAAATATATTAGTAAGCAGACTTACTCCCTATATTGATGACATTCTAGGAGATCATCAATGTGCATTTAGAAGAAACAGGTCTACAACAGATCAGATTTTCAGTATAAGACAGATTTTAGAGAAGAAATGGGAATATAATGGTACTGTACATCAACTATATGTAGACTTCAAAAAAGCATATGATTCAATTAAGAGGGAGAAGTTATATAGTATCCTCCTGGAGTTCGGAATTCCTAAAAGTTGGTTAGACTTATACGAATGTGTCTAAATGGCTCAAAGAGTAGGGTGCGTGTAGGCAAACAGTTTTCAGACACTTTTGAAATCCAGAATGGGTTGAAGCAAGGAGATGCACTATCTCCTCTACTATTTAATTTTGTACTAGAGCATGCCATTAAATCTTTAGAGAATGAGGAAGGCTTACAACTCAATGGTATTAATAAGCTGTTAGTTTATGCTGATGATGTAGTACTACTGGCCGATAGCGAGGAGATACTAAAGGCCAACACGCACACACTATTGAGTAACACTAAGAAATTAGGACTGGAAGTAAATATCAGTAAAACTAAATATATGGTCACACGTAGAAATTCAGTATATAATGGAAATGGACAGCTAATGACAAATGAGGGAAATTTTGAGGAGGGTGGCTGAATTCAAATACCTAGGAACAATAATCACAAATAGGAATGAGATGCACAAAGAAATTAAACATAGGCTCAATTCTGGAAATGCTTGCTATTATGCATTGCAGAGACTTTTGATGTCCCAACTCCTTTCAAAAAACGTAAAGCTGAAAATATATAAAACTATTATTCTACCAGTTATATTATATGGGTGCGAAACATGGACTCTTACTTTAAGGGAGGAAAGGAGATTACGAGTATTTGAGAATAAAGTTCTTAGGAAAATTTTTGGACCAAAGAGAGATGAACAGACAGATGAATGGAGAAGACTACATAACAATGAACTACATGGTCTTTATAGGAAGCCAGATATAATAAGAACAGTTAAGTCTCGTAGACTGCGATGGGCAGGACATGTTGCACGTATGGGGAATGAAAGACGTGCATGGAAGCTTCTTGTAGGAAAGCCAGAGGGAAAGCGCCCAGTTGGTAGACCAAGAATGAGGTGGGAGAACAACATTAACTATGATTTGAGGGAAGTAGATTATACAGGGAATGATTGGAAAGCATTAGCTCAGGATAGGGATGTATGGAGAGCTTATGTCCGCGCGGCCATGAACCTTCGGGTTCGATAGTGCCAGTGAGTAAGTAAGTAAGTAAGTATATAGTGGTCCAATTCATTAGGTTAAAGTCGGCGTAAACTTCGAGTATTTAATTGTCGCTCACCCCAAAGGAATATTTGACTGATTGTTAGGGACCATGAAGACTCCTCATGTAGCAAGTTCAGTAGTTTCAAAATATGTTGTTAAATGTCGATCGCAGGCGATGAACAATAACAAAGGGAGACCGCAGAATGTTAACGTAATGAATGGTAGAGTACTGTTATATGCTGAGATATTACCTGTAGGGGTATGTTGTTACAGTGACGTCAAGGGTTGTGTGAGCGTGTTCTATCAGTACTCGTAAATATTTATTATTATTCTTGCTTTGATTTCACCGTTCTGCGTGGATTTTGTTTTTTTTTAATAAATGAGCGTTTCTGAATCACTATTTCACACTGACTGCAAAAATGAAATCAGTTTTTGCGTACCACGTCAGAATTTTTTACAATTCAAAATTTAATATTTTGAATATTTTTCGTAATGTATGTACTCTAGTAATATTACATTGTGCTTATCGTTTGTTAGAAAAGCCCAACAGTTTATAATTTCAACTGTAGGTCTATTACTTAAAATGTGAAATAGTATAACTATTATTATGTTTATATTTTACATTATGTTTATACTTTCAATATTCTGGCATTAAGTTAGTAGACCAGGTTAAATCGTGATATAAGAAGTGAACCTCTTATTGATCCCTCAAAAGTATTGTTGCCACATTTCCATGTAAAATTAGGTTTAATGAAACAATTTGTGAAAACTCTAGATAAAGACAGTGGGTGCTTCAAATACCTTAGTGCAACATTTCCTTCAACATCCTATGAAAAAATTAAAGCTGGTGTATTCGTTGGGTCACAAATTCGAATATTGATGATGGACAGTCAGTTCGAAAGAAGCCCAAAAAAGGCGCTTACATCAAGTTTTATGGGGAATAGACGAGTTGGAAGACCGAAAACGATGGGAGGATTGTTTTAAGGAAGATGCTGCAAACCTACTTAAGTGTCGCATCTGGAGGCTTGCTGCGCAAAATAGAAATGATTGGAGACAGAAGTTAAGAGAGGCCAAAGCTCGAATTTGAGCCAATCAGCCATTGGATGGATGGAAGGATTTATGAGTCGAGAAGTGAAGTGTGCCTGGAATGCTTTCAAAAATGTTGTTTTTAATTTCCTTGGAAATAAAAAAAACCCAAACTACGTTATCATATTGAAAGTGATGCTACAAAATTTCAAACAGATTGGCTGCAAAATGAGTGTCAAAGTACATTTCCTTCATTCCCATTTAAATAATTTCCCTGATAATTTAGGAGATTTTAGTGAGGAACAGGGTGAAGGGTTTTACCTGGATACAAAAAATATGAAAATGAGGTATCATGGGAAGTGGAGTATTAACATAATGCCTGGCTATTGCTGGATGTTAAAAAGGGACTGCTCTGAACAACATGCGAGAAGGTCAAAGAGGAAAATATTTGAAATGCAATATAAGGGTATGGTTATGAATGTGCTTTTAATTATTAATTATTGTTAAGTAATGCTTAAGTAGTGGCAAATATATTCTGGCCTAGTTCTTCACACAAAATTCTTGTTGAAAGTAACTTTTATTACGTTTCATAAAGCTATAATTTCATTTCTAGTTATTAATGAATATTTTGAAAACCTGACACGATAGGAGAAAACGGAGATCATTTTCGAATTCAGCACAAAATATCCGTTTAGAATCACCTATCAGATTTAAAAAGAAAAAAATACATTTTAAAAGGCAGAGTGGCTTTTCCTTTAAATTTATTGATTATAAAGGATGGGGCCGATAGGGCTACCCATGCCGGACTGGTCGAAGGTGATAAGCCAGACGAAGAAAGTACCTTGGGCGAAAGAGTGACGATCTTTCACCGTAAAAATACAACCGTCAAGAAATGCGGACATGGGTTCATCTGGGGTAAAATTTTCCGGAGGTCAAATAGTCCCCCATTCGGTTCTCCGGGCGGGGACTACTTCAGGGAACCCATGCCAAAGGCTCAAACACAGGGACATGTTCCTAGGAACATGGAATGTTAGGACTTTATACAATAGCGGGGCACTAGAGATATTAACGCGGGAATTAGATAAATCGCCCTTGGATATAGTCGCTTTACAGGAAGTTAGGTGGCCAGGAGAAGGTAGTCAGGAATCAGGAAGCTTTGCATTATACTATGGGCGTGCAGAAAGACCTGCATTTGGAACGGGTTTTTTTAGTCAGAAGGAGGATCCTATCCGCTATCCGAGATATTAAATTTGTTAGTGATAGGATATCATACATAATTCTAAAGGGTAAACGACATGATTTTATAATTGTAAATGTACATGTCCCCACAGAAGATAAAGATGACAAGATCAAGGATGAGTTCTATGAAGAATTAGAATGCTTATTTGATAGCCTTTCACGATATCATATGAAAATTGTATTAGGGGATTTTAATGCAAAAGTGGGGCGGGAAGACATATTCAAACCAACAATAGGCAAATTCAATCTTCATGAAGATAGTAACGACAACGGGGTTAGATTAGTCACATTTGCCACATCAAAGAATCTCATTGTTAAGAGCACAACATATCAGCATAAGGATATTCATAAATACACCTGGACGTCCCCAGATGGAGAAACTCGGAACCAGATAGATCATGCATTAGTGGATAAACGCTGGCACAGTAGCATCATTGATGTTAGATCAGTTAGAGGGACATACTGCAATTCGGATCATCATCTGGTCAGAGTGAAAATCAGACAACGGCTATCGCTTATGAGAGGAACGAACGCTAAAGATGATTGTGTAAAATATGAATTTAAAAAAATTGAAAAATGATGAAATGCGGCAAGAATACCAAATCAAAATTGCTAATAGATTTGAAGTACTGGAATCTTCAGATAGCAATGTGGCAAACGAAGAAGAAACTGATATAAATAAAGAATGGGAGGCAATAAGAGATACTGTTAAATTGTCAGCATCAGAAAGCATAGGTTGTTTAAAAAAAGAGGCAAAACAAGAAATGGTTTGATGAGGAATGTGCCGACATTGTAAAGAAAAGAAAGCTAGCAAAAATGAAATGGTTACACGAGCCAAATGAGGTAAATTTAGAGCAATTGGGTAGTGTTAGGCGGGAAACCACCAAGTTACTAAAGAGTAAAAAGAGGGAATATTTGAGAGAGAAGATTAATGATCTTGAAATGAATGCAAAAAATAGGAACATTGGAGAATTATATCAGGGAATTAGTATAGAGAAGAAGGGGTTTCAGGCTAGAACAAACATAATTCGGAATGAAAATGGGGATATGATTGCAGATTCTAGGAGTATATTAAATAGATGGAAAGCTTACTTTAATCAGCTATTAAATGTACATACAGAACAGGACATTGAGGAGGATAAGTTACAGACAGCAGAAATGCTAGTCGCAGAGCCAAGTGCATTAGAGGTTGAAATGGCGATTGAAAAATTGAAGATGTATAAAGCATCAGGTTCAGATGAGATCCCAGCAGAACTGATAAAATCAGGAGGAGAAAAATTGATGGACAAGATACGCTGTTTGCTTAGTATGATTTGGGAAAAAAAGCTCTTCCAGATGAATGGAAGGAATCAATTATCATACCAATTTATAAGAAAGGAGATAAAAACTGATTGCAACAACTACAGGGGCATATCAATACTTTCAACTCCGTACAAAAATTCTAACACATACTATTAGTAAGCAGGACTTACTCCCTATATTATGACATTCTAGGAGATCATCAATGTGCATTTAGAAGAAACAGGTCTACAACAGATCAGATTTTTAGTATAAGACAGATTTTAGAAAAGAAATGGGAATATAATGGTACTGTACATCAACTATATGTAGACTTCAAAAAAGCATATGATTCAATGAAGAGGGAGAAGTTATATAGTATCCTGCTGGAGTTCGGAATTCCTAAAAAGTTAGATAGACTTATACGAATGTGTCTAAATGGCTCAAAGAGTAGGGTGCGTGTAGGCAAACAGTTTTCAGACACTTTTGAAATCCAGAATGGGTTGAAGCAAGGAGATGCACTATCTCCTCTACTATTTAATTTTGTACTAGAGCATGCCATTAAATCTTTAGAGAACGAGGAAGGCTTACAACTCAATGGTATTAATAAGCTGTTAGTTTATGCTGATGATGTAGTACTACTGGCCGATAGCGAGGAGATACTAAAGGCCAACACGCACACACTATTGAGTAACACTAAGAAATTAGGACTGGAAGTAAATATCAGTAAAACTAAATATATGGTCACACGTAGAAATTCAGTATATAATGGAAATGGACAGCTAATGACAAATGAGGGAAATTTTGAGGAAGTGGCTGAATTCAAATACCTAGGAACAATAATCACAAATAGGAATGAGATGCACAAAGAAATTAAACATAGGCTCAATTCTGGAAATGCGTGCTATTATGCATTGCAGAGACTTTTGATGTCCCAACTCCTTTCAAAAAACGTTAAGCTGAAAATATATAAAACTATTATTCTACCAGTTATATTATATGGGTGCGAAACATGGACTCTTACTTTAAGGGAGGAAGGGAGATTGCGAGTATTTGAGAATAAGGTTCTTAGGAAGCTTTTTGGACCAAAGAGAGATGAACAGACAGGTGAATGGAGAAGACTTCATAACAATGAAGTACATTGTCTTTATAGGAAGCCAGATATAATAAGAACAGTTACGTCTCGTAGACTGCGGTGGGCAGGACATGTTGCACGTATGGGGAATGAAAGACGTGCATGGAAGCTTCTTGTCGGAAAGCCAGAGGGAAAACGCCCAGTTGGTAGACCAAGAATGAGGTGGGAGAACAACATTAACTATGATTTGAGGGAAGTAGATTATACAGGGAATGATTGGAAAGCATTATCTCAGGATAGGGATGTATGGAGAGCTTATGTCCGCGCGGCCATGAACCTTCGGGTTCGATAGTGCCAGTGAGTAAGTAAGTAAGTGTTGTGACATGATGATTATATTTAGATAGTTTAATTAAAATTCTAATTTATGGTGTTAGAGATACTATACATTTTCAAAATACGCTACCTAAGTTGGAGGTGGCAGCTTGAGGGTCAACGTTTCTGGATTAATTCATACGACTTATTTCAAGCAGTTTTATTATAGGGATATTTCCAGTTTAAAAATAATATTGCTCTTATGGAAACGCTGTTGCCACTTGACGCCGCAGACAATGTGACGGAGATGGAAATATAGCACCTTCTTCTCCTTCTAGGCTAAGTATAGCATCAACGTGAGTTTACTACTGTTTCAAAATATAAATCAAGACCATTCTAATGTGGTTATTAAAGAACAACACTAACATTTGGAATTTTATATATTGTGACCACAGAAATGGCAGTAGCTTCAGGACGTTGTCGTAGAGTAAACCATACTTGATATATTAGTTGCATACTCTTCCTTGACCAAGGCTGTACGTGACAAAACAAGTTTCGTTGAAAGAAGATGGTTCAGTGGCATTTCCGCTAGACGCTGTTCCGGTAACTGAGTTCACCCCTTAACTTTATTCAAATTTGTGAGACTATTTAACTCATGCCCCAAATGGGAGTCAATGACCAATCACGTTACAATGATTTTTTATTTACATCCAATCACAGTCGTGTTTCGCCTAGAATTTACCAACTAAAGTTTATCATAATAAAGAAACACCTCTTTTTTAACATTCTGAATAGGTCATAGCATTATTTTGCAGTGACTGACCCATTAAGAAATACGGCTGCCAGATTGTATATATAGTGCACGAATGTCAACACATACCGCATGCGGGAGTTAATATAAAAACATTTGTAGCAATTGATTATACCACAAAAAAAAACACTGTTTGCACTTTCTTAAATGTATTTTTTTCCCAAAAAAATATAATTGTCATATTTACATCATAGGACATCAGAAATTAATTAATATACAGTTTGATATGGTTCATTTTTTCTCCACTAGAGTGCATTCTTACAATATTGCGTTCTTTTGGCAATAAATAATATGATCTGGTTGCAGTAACGAACAAAAGAAGCAAATGAAGCATACCAATCGTTTCTCATTTGTTTCCAAACATCGCCGTTTACATTAAATATATAAATATTTTAAAATAACTATATTTAAATAATGATTTGTGAGTAAACAGCTTAATTTTATTCGTTAAATAGTCCAAACAAATGCCACTCTTGATTTCAAAATTCTCTAAATAAATTCCCTCCTCACTGCGTGAGTCGTGAATTTATGGATAATTTGGAAATCGCTCGTGGCATTACTTATGATAATTATACGTTGCATAAAGATATTTTTTCATAAATCGGGCACCCACTTTCGAGGCAAAGTTGTAAATGAAACTAATTAACTTTATTATTTACGTCAAATGAATTAAATAATAAATTAATGTCACATAAATGGACACGTATATTAGCAAGAATTGTTCCATTAAAGCCTGCTAATTTCTAGACCTGAAATGTCCTATATTTTTCCTACCTGGTTTGTTTTCGTTCATTCCTATCCCTACAGCGGATTGTTCAGCTCAACATAAAACAGTGATGTATTTCGCCGTTCAAACCTGTCATAGATCTATAAACATTTTCAGAGTATAACAATGCTGTGTCTTGCACCGTGGCCTAACACTATTAAATTCTGCAAAGCTACTTGCGCGTGTTGGTTTTAATCCATGGGAAATGAATTTTTCCCAAGGATTTTCGGCTAATTTTTAGGACCCGTGCCAATGCAACATTGTGAGGAATGCAGCTACGAAAAATCGGCGATCCAGTATAAGAAAACCGAATCTACTTGAAAATCACAGAGATTAATAGTATAAGGAGTGGCATGTGGCCAGCATGTTGGATTTCTCGGTGAGGCTAGGATCCGACGCGGCGGTAGGCCTGAAGCCTTCTAAATCTGTTACGCCATAGAACAATTAAAATCATGTGTATGGCTGTCTTCAGAGGAGATGCAAAGCCATTGTACCGTTCTCTACTGATCTCATCATCATCATCATCAGCAGCAGCAACGCTACAGCTAAATTCGAACCTCGGCTTCCCTCAGAATCCTCTTCCAGGCTTCTTTGTCTCTGATAACCAGCCACCATCCCTCGAATCTCTGCTTACTCAGATCCTCCAAAATTCCATCCATCCAACGCAGTCTCGATCGTCCCACTTTTATTTTTCCCTCAAATTTATTTTCCATAATTTTCTTTGGTATCTCTACTATTATTCAACCAGTTATATTATATGGGTGCGAAACATGGACTCTTACTTTAAGGGAGGAAAGGAGATTACAAGTATTTGAGAATAAAGTACTTAGGAAATGTTTGGACCAAAGAGAGATGAACAGACAGGTGAATGGAGAAGACTTCATAACAATGAACTACATGGTCTTTATAGGAAGCCAGATATAATAAGAACAGTTAAGTCTCGTAGACTGCGATGGGCAGGACATGTTGCACGTATGGGGAATGAAAGACTTGCATAGAAGCTTCTTGTAGGAAAGCCAGAGGGAAGGCGCCCAATTGGTAGACCAAGAATGAGGTGGGAGAATAACATTAACTATGATTTGAGGGAAGTAGGTTATACAGGAAATGATTGGAAAGCATTAGCTCAGGATAGGGATGTATGGAGAGCTTATGTCTGCGCGGCCATTAACCTACGGGCTCGATAGTGCCAGTGAGTAAGTAAGTAAATATCTCTTGTTCAGTCATTATTTGTGCCTGCTCATCGCAATCTTGAAACTTAAATTGATGTATCCACATGAGGAGACTTTTATACAAATGATGGAGCTCGCATTAATATCTTATATGCTAATCTCCCTTGTCGCATATAGGACCATATGTTTTCCTTAATATCTTCATTTCAAATGACTCAGTCTTGATATATTGGTCTTGGATAAGGTCCATGTTTCACTGCCATATGTTAATTAAATAAAAAGTGATCCCACAACAGGCCCGGAGGCCCTTGGGGTAGTCGGAGGTTAAGGCTCCCACTTTTTCTAGACAATCGGCACTTTATGTCAGCCGGGTTGTCAGCCCTGCGTGACGGCCGCATTTACCCCAGAACAAGCGTCTGGTACTCATTTCCGTTAGAGGCTGAGTCGACCCCAGGGCCATAGTGCCGCCAGAGGGTTTGGGTCAGTTTAAAAATCCTGACCCCAACGGGACTTGAACTCTCGACCCTCCGGCTTGTAGCTCAGTGCCTTAACCACTACGCTACGGCGTGCCCCATGTTAATTAAATCCTTACCAGAATTTTATATAGATTGCATTTTGTTTTATTCAGTATATTTAAGGCTTGTAAAAACACCTTATGTCTGAAACGACCAAAATTTGTCATAACTTTCACCATCATATTTGATTCGCCACCCTAATTACTTGAGATTTAAACGAAATACTACTATTTCACAATAGAATAAACTTGGAACTACGATTTGGTGATGCAATGTTAGCCACCCTTCCTCCTTGTGATCCTGTTTCCATGCCCCTGGCCCTCATAGGACCTTATGGTATGTTAAAGTAAAACTTTTGCCTTTGTATGGCGAGATTTATTATTATACAGACGACTGTGATCTACAATTTCTATTTTATTCAAAATTGGCTGCATCAGTGATGCGAATGAAATTATTTAATGCGAAAGAAGTTGATATTTATCTTAGCGTTGATATTATTTGTTTCCTACATGTGCATACTACCTTGATTTTTTCTTTGGATAAACGCGAAGGTCAGTGTATTTAACGTTGAAAAGAGGGAAATAGCCTATGTATATAATTCACTGTGTATTTATAAACATTCTTCTCCAATAGTTTATTATAATTACTCACATTTGTATTCACGACTGGTACTCCTTACGTAGGCCAATGCGTTTAGTTTATCATATAAGCTATCTAAATAACTAACTATATGCTTATGAAACCACTAGGTCCAATGTGCATTTGTATTTATTGGTCCTATCCTAAGTCGACTAAATCCAGTTCAAATCTCAAACATCCAGTTATTTTAATCAATCCAAATATCATCTACCTACCTATACCTAGGACTTCCTAATGGTCTTTTCCCCAAGGGTTTCATATTCAGTATTCTGAAAGCATTTATATCGTAACTTACAACTCATTCTAGCTAAATGACCTGCCCATTCAAATCTCCTACCGTAGGCTTAGTAACCCCGGCAGTATTAGGGTAAATATATAGGCTACATTATGGAGTATCTCGGTGTGAAGAATCCTATTACTTCAATATAATCCATAATATTGAACATGTCCATACATTATTCACTGAGGGTAGTTAAATTAATAATAATAATAATAATAATAATAATAATAATAATAATAATAATAATAATAATAATAATAATAGTAATAAAAATAATAATAATAGTAATAATAAATTAATCAAAATTTTAATCAATTTAAATGTATTATTAAAAAAAAGTCTACCGCTGTGGTCTCACGCAGCGGGCCCGGGTTCGATCCTCGGTCGGGGCAGTTTTTCTGGGTGAGGTTTTTATCGGGGTTTTCCTCACCTGTAAAACAAATGTCAGGAAAACTTTAAGGCCCAAACGGTCCCCGAAATCATATGGCTATCATCATCATCATCCTTATCATTATCATCATCATCACCATCATTCTTCACCGGTGTGGAAAGCAACGGGAAGCTACCACACCTAGACAATTCCCTAGTAAAACTGCGAGCATAGCATGAAAATGCTATGATTGCAGTAAAGGACCTGCCTTCGGGCAGAATTACTATGGATGGATTAAAAATAAAAAAACACACACAACATTGCCTTGGTAATGTTATCTATGTAGTATAAACAATCCATAAAAAAGGATAGATATTAAGATTTGGCCAATGAAATTATCGAAATAACAACGGTGGCTACAGAGAAATTACTACACATAAACTATAAGGTGATATATTGTAAGGAGTATGATTTATTTGCATTGGACGGAAGAACAACTTGTGAAAAGTATAAATGATAGCAACCTACAAATAATGAATCTCTAAGTATTGTTGGAAGTGTCAATTTCACAGCATCTTTAAATGCAGACAATTTTTATTTTAATAATAAGAATTAATGTCTTGAGAATTATCGAATAAATTGAATATTTGACTGAGATAACAAAAAAATATATTATTAATAATCCATAATAACTGCATTAACGATTCGTCCAAATAAAACATAATATTCATAAATTAATCAAACCCTCAAACATCTTCATGTGAACAATTTCTTCCCTATCCTCACATTCTCTTCCATCAAGGGCTCTAATGTTCATTCCAACTGCAATTCCTTTCATCAATCAATTGTACTAGGCTTCCTTTCCTCCTTATTCCTGTTGGAATCCAATTTAAAGTCTGCTACGTTGTTGTTTAAATTTTCTTCATTCATCTTATTGAAGTTTTCGAATAAAATTAATTAAAGACCGAATCATTGAACTAAAACTTTGTTGAGACTAAAACAAATTTAATTTATATAACGAAGCTCTTTAACAACTCAGGTCATTGGCGTCGCAATTAAAATCTGGGGATGAAAGGGGCGTCACATTTTGCTCAGAGGCTTTATATTTTGGGGTTCTTGAAGTTCTTTTAACAACTAATTTACTCATTCGAGCTCGGAGATTCTTGGCCACAATGACATAAGCTCACCAAACATCCATATCCTGAACTATGCTGTATAATTTACCTACCTCTTTTTTTTTCGTTTATACTGTTTTTCCTTTTTTGTTTTACATTTTTTCCTTTTTGTTTTACCTGTTTTGTTAACTTTCTTTTATCCTCACATAGACACAAGGACAGAACACACACACCCAGACCCAAGGTGGAGATTTAAAATCCCCTACCCCGCCACGAATCGAACCCGGGTCGCCGGAGTGGAAGGTAAGGACTCTACCGACTACGCCACGACGACGGACTTAATCAAAACTTGGCTGTATAATACACCATATCTTTTTTTCTTTCTTTCTCTTTCGTTTACACCGTTCTTCCTTTTTGTTTTACCTTTGTTAACCTTTTCATCTTATTCACACATACAAACACAAGACAAGACACACACCCAGACCCAAAGTGGAAATTTAAGATCCCCTACCCCGCCGGGAATCGAACCCGTGTCGCCGAAGTGGAAGGTAGGGACTCTACCGACTACGCCACGGTGACGGACCACCTCAAATCATGGTTAATATTATTCTCCTATCTCTGTCTTGACCTACCTGCTGGGCACTTTTCCACTAGTTTCGTACCATAAATTCCATGGCCCTCTCTAATGTTCCGTTCCACACATATCGTGGCCATGCAGTCTACGAGACTTAACCGTACGTATTATATCTCTTTTCTCATAAGATCATATAGCTCACTGCCGTATATTTTTCTCCATTTCCCAGTTTCATAATGTTATTTAATTTATTGAATGTGTTACACCTGTTTCTGTACTTTATACCTTCTTCAGACGAATATTACGAATGCAAATTAATTGTGTTATTATATATACACTCAAGTACGTAAGAAGTGTAACTATGCAACTGAATGTAAACAAAAACAGTGTAATAAACATTCTCTTATTATAAAAAAGATGTGATACATTTAAATCCAGTTGGGAATTTGACAGCCTATTACTCTACTTCAATTTATTTTTTTCTGCAATTTCTAAACGATCTAGTTGTTTCCATAATTTTAGGGAAAAAACTATATATTTTAGAAATTGTATAAATAAATAAATTGAAGAAGAGTAATAGGCTGTTAAATTCCCAACTGGGTTTAAAATATATCACCTCTTTTAAATTTGTAATAAGAGAATGTTTGTTACATTGTTTTTGTTTACATTCAGATGGATAGTTAAACTTGTTACGTACTTGAGTGCATATATAATAACAAAAATTAATTTGTATTCGTAGTATTCATCTGAAGAAGGTACAAAGTACTGAAACAGCTGTAACGAATTTGTATTAAGATAAGTATAAAAATCGTATAAAACTTTAACAGTTTTATTTTATTTTATTTATTCAATAAACTTAATGGTTTTTCATCAAGTAAACACCAAGTCAATTGATTATATAATATCACTGAGTTTTACGCTTTCTTTACCCTCTAAAATTTTGTTAAATGCTCTAGGACAAGTATAGAATTGAATGGTACAGTCTATAATGCATCTCCTTGGTTTAACCCATAGTGAATACTTCACAAGCACATGAAAACTATTTGCATGCATCTTGTACCATTTAGATACACTTGATTAAATCTCACTAACTTTTTAAAGAATTTTTAATGAAAACATGAAGCTAGGAAACTGTATGAGTTCTCCCTCTTAATTCAATCTTACACATTTTTAAGTCTGCATGTAGTTGATATACAGTTCCTTTCCCTTTGCTTGAATCTGTATTATACTAAAAATATGATCTACTGTAGACGATATCTTCCGAATCCACACTATTATCAATTATGTCGTTAGTGGGTTTGTATAGGCCTATTTGTTAGGATTTAATACAAAGTTAACAATCATGAATTGTACTCCGTATACTTGTTTAATCGGTTTAATTTCCTTTTTATATAGATTGTTTACGACTATTTAACTCATGCTCCAAATGGGAGTCAATGACCAATCACGTTTCAATGATTTTTATTTACAATCAATCACAGTCGTGTTACGCCTAGAATTTACCAACTAAAGTTTATCATAATAAAGAAATCACCTCCTTTTTAACATTCTGAATAGGTCACAGCATTATTTTGCAGTGACTGACTCTCTAAGAAATACGGCTACCAGATTGAATATATATTGCGTTCTTTTGGCAATAAATAATATTATCTGGTTGCAGTGACGAACAAAAGAAGCAAATGAAGCGTACCAATCGTTTCTCATTTGTTTTCAAACATAGCCGTTTACATTAAATATATAAATATTTTTAAATAACTATATTTAAATAATGATTTGTGAGTAAACAGCTTAATTGTATTCGTTAAATAGTCCTAACAAATGCCACTCTTGATTTCAAAATTCTCTAGATAAATTCACACCTCACTTCGTGAGTCGTGAATTTATCGATAATTTGGAAATCACTCGTGACATTACTTATGATAATCGATCCTTTCCATGAATTTAGAAGAACAACTTTTCCCAAACAATAATAAACGACGGGTGTATTACGTATATCAGTTACCTTCGCACCCATTGTTTTTAAGGGTTGTGTTGAGATTCCATCTGAACCTGGTGCTTTATACATCTTTATTTTTTCTATCGCCATTTTAACTTTTAATGCAATCGGGTCTGTGACTAATAGACTATTTTATCTATCTTGTTCTCTACAATGTCATATTATGCATGTCCATTTAATAGCTGATTTAAAACAATATTTCATCTATTAAATATATTCTTGGAATCTGCGATTATATCCCCATTTTAATTCCTAATTGCATTTGTTCTACTCTAGAACCCTTTCATTTCTATCCTAATGCCCTGATATTATTATTCATTATTTTAACTCTTTAGAACCCTAGTGGTTTCACGACTGATGCTACCATTTTTTTCTAAATTTATTCAAATAGGGTAATTCAGTTAGTTAATATATAAAAATAATTATTATTATATTTATTTATTTAAACTGGTGGATTTAAGGTCATAAGGCAATCTCTTTCACTCAACAAGCGAAAAATATTAAATACAGAAAGTATTTACCTAAGATCATAATATATCCATAGCTTGCGATCAAATATCTTAAGAGGATGAAGAATGTGTAAAATTCAATGGTATATATAAGCTGTTGGTTTATGCTGATGATGTAGAATTAATAGGCAATAGTGAGGAAATGCTAAAGGCCAACACGCACACTCTATTGAGTAACACTAAGAATCTGGAGCTGGAAGTAAACAGTAAAACTAAATATATGTTCACATATATAAATACACTATTTAATGGAAATGAACGACTAATGACAAAGGAGGGGAATTTTGAAGAATTGGCTGAATTCAAATGCAAACAGGAATAAGGTACACAAAGAAATTAAACATAGGCTCAATTCTGGAAAAACATCTTATTATACATTACAGAGACTCTTGTCCCAGCTTCTCTTAAAAAAATATTAAACTGAAAGTATATGAAACTGTTATTCTCCCGGTTATATTTTATGAATGCTCTTATTTCAAGGGTGGGGAATGTAGTTTCGAGTATTTGAGAACACAGTTCTCTGGAATAGTTTTGGTCCAAAGAGAGATGAACAGACAAACGAATGGAGAAGACTACATAACAGTGAGCTATATGATCTCTATGGGAAACCAGATATAATAAGAACAGTTAAATCTCGTAGACTGCGATAGGCAGGACATGTGGCACGAATGGGGAATGAAAGAGTGACAAGGAAACTCCTTATAGAAAAACCAGAGAGAAATTGCTCATTAGGTAAGCCAAGTTTGAAACGCGAGAAAATAATTAACCATGATTTGAGGAAAATAGATTATGCAGGGGATGATTGAAAAACAATATCTCAGGATAGGGATGAATGGAGAGCTTATGTCCACACGGCCATGAACCTACGGATTCATTACTGCCAGAGAGTTTGTTAGTTAGTTAAGAACATAACATATACAATTAAAAATTAATATTCATGCACATTAAACAACAATTTGAATAATTAAAGTCAATAATATCAGAGAGTCCACCGCTGTGGTCTCGAGGTAGCGTGCTGCCTTGTCACGCAGCGGGCCCGGGTTCGATCCCCGGTTAATATGAAAATGTGGCAACCGAAGAAGGAACTGATATAAATACTGAATGGTAGATTATAAAATATACTACTAAATTGCCAGCATCAACAAGAATAAGTTATTTACAAAAGAGGCAAAATAATAAATGGTTTGTATAGGAATGTGCCAAATAGAAATGAAAAGAATGAAAAGAGAGTTATCAAAAAATGAATTGGTTACACAAACCAAACGAAGCAAATTTTGAAAAATTGACACATGAGACAGGAAACCACTAGGTTTTTAAAGAGTAAAGAGAGGGAGTATTTGAGAGAGCAGATTAAAGATCTCGAATTGAATGCAAAAAAAGGTAACAGAGAATTATATAAGTGAATTAGGATAGAAAAGAACATTGTTTCAGGCTCGAAAAAAATATATATAATTAAGAATTAAAATGGGGATATGACTACATGTTACAGGAGTATATTAAATATATAAAAAGTAAAAAGTAAAGTGATCCCACAACAGGCCCGGAGGCCCTTGGGGTAGTAGGAGGTTAAGGCTCCCACTTTTTCTAGACAATCGGCACTTTTGTCAGCCGGGTTGTCAACCCTGCGTGACGGCCGCCTTTACCCCCAGAACAAGCGTCTGGTACTCATTTCCGTTAGAGGCTGAGTCGACCCCAGGGCCATAGTGCCGCCAGAGGGTTTGGGTCAGTTTAAAAATCCTGACCCCAACGGGACTTGAACCCTCGACCCTCCGGCTTGTAGCTCAGTGCCTTAACCACTACGCTACGGATATTAAATATATGGAAATATTAATTTGATCAACTATTAAATATACGTGCAGAACAGGATATTGATGAGGACGATTAAAACAAATACAGATAGTCTACATTTCATTACATTCAATTTACTCCAAAATTCTAACAAATATATTAGTATCCAGAATTACTCCCAATATTGACAACGTAATAGGTGATTATCACTGCGAATTTTAAAGAAGTAGGTCTACAATAGAACAGCTTTTAAGTATAAAACAGATTTTAAAACAGAATTGGGTATATAACGTCAGTGTACATCAACTGTATGTAAACTTCAAAAATGTATGCGATTCAATTAAGAGGGAGAAGTTGTATAGTGTCCTGCTGGAATTCGGAATTTTTAAAAAATTGGACATATTTTAATTGCAAAAAGAGTTGTGAGCGGGTAGGCAAACAGTTTTCAGATACTTTTGAAATTCACAATGGGTCAAAGTAAGTAGATGCACTATCTCGTCTACTATTCTATTTTGCACTAAGGCATGACACAAATTCCATAGAGAATGAAAAAGGCCTACGAACCAATGGTATTAATAAGCTGTTGGCATATGCAGACGATGCAGTGGTATTATTTGGCGATTGAGAGGAAATACAAGAGCCAACAGTCATGCATATTCTATTGCGCAACATTAAGAAATTGGGGCAGGAAGTAAACATAAAGAACTAAATATATGATCATACATTGAAATGCATTATAGGCTACAGTATAATGGAAATGGGCAGTAAATGAAACATGAGGGAAATTTTGAAGAATGACCTAATTCAAAACCTAAGGCACTGCGCTACAAGTCGGAAGGTCGAGGGTTCAAGTCCCGGTGGGGTCAGGATTTTTAAACTGACCAAAACCTTCTGGCGGCACTATGGCCCTGGGGTCGACTCAGCCTCTAACGGAAATGAGTACCAGACGCTTGTTCTGGGGTAAAGGCGGCCGTCACGCAGGGCTGACAACCCGGCTGACTTCAAGTGCCGATTGTCTAGAAAAAGTAGGTGCCTTAACCTCCTACTACCCCAAGGGCCTCCCGAGGCCTGTTGAGGGATTACTTTACTTTACTTTACTTTACTTTAGGAACAATAAATACAAACTGGTTTGAGGTGCAAAAAGTAATTATACGTATGCTGAATTCTGGATATGTATGCTATTACGCATTTCAGGGACTCTTGTGAACGCAACTTCTCTCAAAAAACGGTAAATTGAAAATAGATTAAACTATTATTCTACTAGTTATATTATATGGATGCGAAACATGGACTCTTATTTTAAGAGAAGAGAAAAGTTTACGAGTATTTGAGAATAAAGTTCTTGGGAAAATGTTTTGACCAAAAATAGAAGAATAGACAGGCGAATTTAGAACACTTGTATATCAGTCAACTATATGCTCTTCATTGGGAAACCAGCTGTAATAAGAATGTTAAGTCTCGTAGACTGCATTGGGCAGGACATATGGCACGAATAGGGAATGTGAGAGGAGCATGGAAACTCCTTGAAGGAAAACCAGATGGAATGTGGCCAGTAGATAGGCCAAGAAAGATGTGTGAGAATAACATTACTTAAAGAAAGTCAATTGTCCAGTTGATGATTGGAAATTATTCGTTCAGGATCGGGAAGTACTGAGAACTTATGTCCGCCTGGCGATGAACATATAGGTTCGATAATACCAGCGAATTATTTATATATCTTTCTGGAGTTTATTATTTCTCAAATGTTATAATCCAAATACATTTAGCTTTTGTACCTATTATATGTTAAAACCGTTCTCTGATTTTCACCCTGATCAAATGATTATTTGAATGTTTGCAATAGGCCCTATGCCTTATATTTCCTTTAACTGACATGACGTCGATTATGCCCTTCCAGCGTTTAGATTAGATTATCTCTATCGGGTTTCGGGTTTCACAATCAGGAGACATTTAAGTGTATACAATATATAAACAACGTACTTATCCTGGAAATTTATGCCGTTAATGAGATTCTTTGAAGCGGCAAAAATGACTCATTTTCCCCATTATGTTCATTAAGTCCACCGCTGTGGTTTCGAGGTAGCGTGCTGCCTTGTCACGCAGCGGGCCCGGGTTCGATCCCCGGTCGGGGCAGTTTTTCTGGGTAAGGTTTTTATCGGGGTTTTTCTTCACCTGTAAGACAAATGTCAGGAAAACTTTAAGGCCCAAACAGTCCCCGAAATCATATGGCCATCATCATCATCCTTATCATCTCATCATCATCATCATCCTTCACCGGTGTGGAAAACAACGGGAAGTTACCACACCTACAATTAGTAAAGCTGCAAAGCATAGCATGAAAATGCTATGATTGCAGTGAAGGACCTGCATTCGGGCAGAATTACTATGGATGGATGTTCATTGAAACTGAATTTGTTTATTATTGACAGGAATATATCTTCCCGTCCCTATTATGCATTAAAATATACTAACAAGGGAACTGTCAATCATTGCATATCGAAACATTCCTTGAAATTTCTTCCAGAGAAGCATTGTTATGTACCAAGGCCATGTCCAGAAAATTATCTGCCGTTTTTAATTGAAAGGCACGAAAATCGAAGCTAGAATCCAACAATGGCAACCCACTGTGCGGAGCATTTGGAGATCCCTGGATCGTGGAGCGGTGTAAAGTAAGGCGAGGTCCTGTGCGGGGAATAATGCACTGCACAGGAAATCAGTACCAGCATAAGCAAGAAAGCTACTGATATTACGCTCGCTTCACTCACCCTCCCCTCCCCACTCCGTGCGCTAGAGAACGGCATGTAGATAGTGTGGGTTAAACAATCTACCGAATCTGAAGTTATATTACTTGCGTATAGTTTAAATGAGAGATTTGGCGCTGGATTTTAGTGTCTTGCAGTTAAAAACGACATATACATATTTTTTTTGACACGGCCTTGGTACATCTCAACGCTACTCTGGCAGTAATCTCAAGGTATGTTTCGACATGTAATGATTGACAGTTTCATTGTAGGACAATTTCACATGATAACGCGAAATCATATCAACTACGCATTCTAATTCGTCATAGAACTCATCTTTAATCTTGTCATCTTCATTTTCTATAGGACCATGTACATTTAGAATTAAGAATTCCTGCTGTTTACTTCTCAAAATCATGTAAGAAATCCTAACGATAAAAAACCTAACAATTCTCTAAGCTGAGACTGAGAATGCCCTCCTTCGGATTACAAAATCCCGTTTAGAATTCTCGTCTCCCTGCATTTCCATAGTGTAGCATTAAATTCACTGATTTCTGACTAGTTTCTTCTGGTTATCTAACTTCCTACAAGGACACTATTCTAAAACAGATTTATATGATTCATCTGCATATATTTCAAATGTCTCAATATGTATAATGTCATAAGTCATTACATTCTATGTTCCTAGGGCTGTTTTACTTCCAGAAATTTGTACTCCATTGGGACCTATATTCACATTCCTTGACGGTTGTATCTTTAGATTAAAGTTCCACAATCTTTCAACTAACGTCTACCTCATAATTTAAGACTAACGATTCAGTTAAGAAGGAAAAGTTGTATAGAATTCTGCTGGGCTTCAAAATTCCTAGAAGTTACATTTATTAAAATGTGTCTAAATGCCACAAAGAGTAGAGAGCCAGTACGCAAACAGTTTTCAGATATTTTGAAATCCACAATGGGTTAAAGCAAGAAGGTGCACTATTAAATCAAAATTTTAGATTATATAGAAGGCTTACAACTAAATGATATTAATAAGCTGTTGGTATATTCTGATGACGTAACAACATTAGGCAATAGCTAGGGGATACTAAAGGCCAATATATTCTATTCAGTAACACTAAGAATTGGGACTGGAATTAAATATCAATGAAACTAAATATATGGTTACATAAAGAAATGTATTGTATAATGAAAATATATAGTTAATTACAAGAGAGGGTAATTTTGAAGATGTAGCTGAATTCAAATACGTAAGAACAATAATTACAAACAGAGATGAGATGAAAGAAATTAGACACAGGCTCAATTCTATTATGCATTACATGGACTCGTCATCCCAACTTCTCTAAAAAAATGTTAAAATAAAGCTGTTATTCTGCATTATAGTATACGAATATGATACATGGACTCTTACTTTAAGGAAGGAGAAAAGTTTACGACTATTTGAGAAAAAAGTTATTAGGAAGATGAACAGACAGGTGAATGGCACTGCACAACAGTGAGCTACATGACCTTTATGGGAAAATTTGTGTAGCAAGAAAAGTTAAGTCAAGTAGACTGCGATGGGGAGGACATGTGGAAGAATAAGGAATTAAAGAGGGGCATGGAAACTCCTTGTAGGAAAACTAGAGTGAAAGATCCCTGTACATAGGCCAAGAATGAGGCGAAAGAATAACATTTTCCATGATTTGAGGGAAATGAATTATGCAGGGTGTGATTGGAAAGCATTAATTCAGGATAGGGAAATAAAGAGAGTATATGTCAACGTGGCCATGAACCTCCGGGTTCAATAGTGTCAGTGAATTAGTTCAACTATCATCTCTTTTATTGTCTTATCGCATTTGACCCTACTGGAAACAACGCTAAACTGCCATAGCTGGAGAGGCTGGATATTTAAGCACGAAAGCTCCTCCACATTGAACAAGGTAAAGATAGCAACAGATGGTAAGACTATCTGCGTGCCATAATTCTACGACACGGGCACACGTTTTCATGTTCCGAACTCAAAGAAGGCATACTCTGAATTACTATTATTATTATTATGTGGTACAATAAATAGAACATTGAATAATAAAGCCCATAAACAAACAAAATTAAAATTTTATAAAACAGTGGCTGTCCCTGTCCTTTTGTATGGGAGTGAATCTTGGATTACCACTACCAAACAAGAAAGTAAAATCCAAGCAGCCGAGATGAAATTTTTAAGAAGAGTAAAAGGCTGCACTAGAATGGACCAGATAAGAAACGAGGATATCCGTGAAGAACTGCAGATCTACTCCATAAAAGAAAAGATATTTAACAACAAGATACAGTGGAAAGAACATGTAGAAAGAATGGAAGAAAGAAGATTACCAAATAAAATCTTCCATTATTTTCCAAGAGGAAGAAGAGATGTCGGACGTCCTCGGAAGAGATGGTCATAGATCTATTAGTGAAGACGGAACAGGCAACTCTTGCCTAAACCAGGAAGTGAAGAAGAAGAAGAGGATTATTATTATTATTATTATTATTATTATTATTATTATTATTATTATTATTTTATCTTCATTATTATTTGTGCAATAATAACAATAATAATGATTATTATTTATATGTCCACCGCTGTGGTCTCGAGGTAGCGTGCTGCCTTGTCACGCAGCGGGCCCGGGTTCGATCCCCAGTCGGGACAGTTTTTCTGGGTGAGGTTTTTATCGGGGTTTTTCCTCACCTGTAAGACAAATGTCAGGAAAACTTTAAGGCCCAAACGGTCCCCGAAATCATATGGCCATCATCCTTATCATTATCATCTTACCATTATCATTATCATCATCATCATCATCCTTCACCGGTGTGGAAAGCAACGGGAAGCTACCACACCTACACAATTCCCTAGTAAAGCTGCAAGCATAGCATGAAAATGCTATGATTGCAGTGAAGGACCTGCCTTCGTGCAGAATTACTATGGATGGATTATTTATATAAATATTTTAACAACATTAATAATAATAATAATAATAATAATAATAATAATAATAATAATAATAATAATAATAATAATCCAGGGATTAAGCCTGTTGGCACGTTCCGGTTTCATGAAAGCTAAAATTGTTAAAATTGTTCAGACCATCTTCTGTGTGGGCGACCAACATTTCTCCTTCCGTGCGGTTTATAATTTAGCAATAATTTTGGAAATCTTCCTTCTGGCATTCTATCAATATGTCCTTTCTAGTCGTTCCTATATTTAATTGTTCGGTCTGTAAGTTTGAAAATATTTAGTTCCTTTCTTATATCTTCATTTCTTTTCTTATCCAGCAGAGTATATCCTGCTATATGTCTTAACAATCGCATCTCAGCTGCTTCCAATCTTTGTTCTTGCCTCTTAGGGAACGTCCAACATTCTGATCCATACATCAATACAGGAACAGCCATTACTTTATAAAATTTAATTTTTGTTTCTTTTCTTGTGTTATTAATAATAATAATAATAATAATAATAATAATAATAATAATAATAATAATAATAATAATAACTTAATATAGTATTAAATTCCAAATAGGCTATATAGCAAAGTTCTTAAATTTCATTTGATAAGTTTCAAATTTTATGCATTCGATTAATACCACGCAAATACGTATTTGAGATTTAATGGCATCATAATAATAAATATTTAATGATACTGATAACTGTTCCGTATGGCAATAAGCGCTTTATTATTCAATTCAACACCTTTTATGTCAGTAATAATTCTAGGTTACTAGTACTGATACCAATATTCGCCATAAAACGTTAAATTAAATTTGTGAAATGATACGTACGTTATCGACACGACTTTTAAATAAACGTGCTTCTGATTTAGTGTAGAAAGACCGTGTCGGTGAACTGTGATCTCAGGTTCGAATCCTGGCGGTTTCGGAGAGGTGTTGATGGTGGGCTACATCGGTACTTTTCACATTTTTTCACATTTTTCTAGCAGGTTTCCAGTTTCCCGAATTTCATCCCAGCAACATTCTCCATTCCCCTTTCCCGTCCCTTCATGTCATATCATTTCTAATTTATTCATTTCATATCACATTTCACTTTTTCTCATGTTAGAAAAAATGGTTGGCAATCCACAGGTGTTGAAAATATGTGGATCCGGGAATCCAGTTGGGGTGTCCCCACTAGGGTGCTGCCTCATGACTCCGAGCCTGAGCAATAAAAAAGGACAAAGGGGCCAATGGGATAGATGTAGTCCCCCTTGCGCACGGATCAATGTATGGCGGTATGGGTAATGGGCATATAACCTGATGCAGGCCTATTGGATCTAGAATACGACCTACAAACTACATGACATCGTAGATACTTACGTTACACTCATCTCTGGAATTGCGTAATAGATATTTCAGGTAGTGTTACTCAAGGCAGTCTGCCCTCCCAGAAAGAATAAAAAAAATCAATAACTGGTGTACAAAGCTACAAGATCAATGGAAATGGACAAATTAGGGAAATTTTTAAGAAGTGGCTGAATTCAAATACCTGGGAATAATTACAAACAGGAATAAGGTACACAAAGAAATTAAACATAGGCTCAATTCTGGAAATGCATACTATTATTCATTATAGGGACTCTTGACGTCCAAACTTCTCTAAAAAAAAAAGTTAAACTGAAAATATATAAAACTCTTATTCTCCCAGTTATATCATATGGATATGAAACATGGACTCTTACTTCAAGGGAGGAGAAACCATTAAGGGTAACTGAGAATAAAGTTCTAAGGAAACTTTTTGGACTAAAGAGAGGTGAGCAGATTGGCGAATGGAGAAGACTTCATAACAATGTAAAGTGAAAGCTCCTTATTCGCGTGGGATACGTTCCGCAAATATACCGCGAATACAGAAATTACGAATATGGAATGGTAATTTGTATGGGTATATAGGGGATAAGTTCCGAGGTTCAAAAATAAAATAAAAATTATAAAAAAATCAATTAATGAGAGATTTTCAATAATTTTCAATTTTACTTAACATAAATTGGCAACAAAGTAGAAGAGACGCGTGTTATTCAATCAAAATTATTGCAACGAATGACAAGTTGAAACAATAAAACACCGATCGTGGCGAGGACGGCATTTATCAACGGACATTGCGGCACGTGAAATATAGCGGCGGTGACTTTTAACAACGAATTTTAGGCTTAGTGGCAATAAGGTTTGTTTTACTTTGATATTAATTTGTCCATTTGATATGAATCACGCTTTGTAAAAGCCGCCTTGACACGTGCCTGCAGTAAAAAAGTTGCCGATGCGTTAATAAAGGATACTAATCCTTCTAATATACCGACTGTATCCGCTAATAAAGAAATTTTTAGCCGCGAATACAGGAACTGTGTCGCAATTGTTTTAACCCGCGAATAATAAAAACGCGAATAAGGGGCTTTTACTGTACTACATGATCTTTGTAGGAAACCAGATATAATAATAATAACAGTTAAGTCTCTTATACTACGTTGGATAGGACATGTAGCACGAATGGGGAATTGAAAGATGGACATGGAAGCTTCTTGTAGCAAAACTAGATAGAAAACGTTCAGTAGATAGACCATGAATGAGGCGGGAGAATAACATTAACTATGATTTGAGGGAAGTAGATTAAACAGGGGATGATTTGAAATCATTAGCTCAGGATAGAGGCATGTAGAGAGCTTATGTCCGCGCGGCCATGAACCAAGGTGTTCGATAGTGCCAGTGAGTTAGTCAGTCATGACTTATGAATCATGTTTCAGCATTTCTTGAATAATCGTATAAATATCGTAAAAGGGCCTGTTGTGGAATCACTTTACTTATCCTACTTATTTTTGGATCACATGTCATCAATTTCGTTGCATTTAATTACATCTGGCCCCATAGTTGTACGACAGGCCTCGTCAGTCGGCATCCTCAAATATCACAGACCTCTAATAAGAGAGACTTCATATCATCTCAATCCTCGACATAGCAGTCGAGATTAATCGACGAGATTAAGTTTGCTTTATCTTTATTAAAATTTAGCTTTCGTATTTTGATTAATGTTATCTTTTTTTTCAAATATGTGAATAATTTTTAATGGAAGAAGACACTTAATGAAATTTACTTACTTACTTACTTACTCACTGGCACTATCGAACCCGTAGGTTCATGGCCGCGCGGACATAAGCTCTCCATACATCCCTATCCTGAGCTCATGCTTTCCAATCATTCCCTGTATAATCTACTTCCCTCAAATCATAGTTAATGTTATTCTGCCACCTCATTCTTGGTCTACCAACTGGGCGTTTTCCCTCTGGCTTTCCTACAAGAAGCTTCCATGCACGTCTTTCACTCTCTATACGCGCAACATGTCCTGCCCATCGCAGTCTACCAGACTTAACTGTTCTTATTATATCTGGCTTCCTATAAAGACCATGTAGTTCATTGTTATGAAGTCTTCTCCATTCACCTGTCTGTTTATCTCTCTTTGGTCCAAAAATTTTCCACAGAACTGGATTCTCAAAACTTAATGAAATTACTACCTCGTATTTACAAAATTGTACAGGTAATCATAACTACACTTTAATATCACAAAGCGCTTATATTTGGGTCAGATGATTATTATTCGAGCTTTCATGTAGATGTATAATGGTAGCCATCCAAAGACAACACATATAAAACTGTTTTTTTTTTTTATTTTCATGAATAGAATTCACATTGAAGAAATCTCCTATTTAGTGCTAATAAAAAACTGATGTACATATCTAAGATAATATGTATTTCAGTACACTTTGTATATTAATTTTTTTCGTAATCTGATAGGTTTCTGATTACTCCCAAGATATAAATCCTTACATTATTTATACAGATTGTTATAAAATAGTGTTCACATATTGTTGGTGTGATGTTAGAGAAGACCAAGAGGGGAAAAATCTAATGTTACAAAAAACTATATTATTAGTTTATGACATCTTCTTGTCTTCCTTCCAAGTATTAGGCCAAGGCCCTGTTACTACAATCCTATGGAAAAAATTCCTTCCAGCGTTTCATAGGACGGCCCAGTGATATTCGTCCTCTTGGTATATAATTATAAACAGCTTTGGGGATCCGATTTGAACTCATTCTTTCTAGATGGTGTTTCCAATTTAGTTGGTACTGTTTAATATATTCCAAAATTGGCATAGTCTTCAATTCTTTTAAGATATCGGTGTTCCTTTTCCGATCCCATCTGGTGTAACCCGCTGTTCTGCGCATGAAATTCATTTCACTAGCTGTTATTCTGCTTTCATGTTGTCGTTTTAGTGCCCATGCTTCACTACCATAGATCAACACTGGTCTAGCCAAAGTGTTATATAAACGCAATCTGGTGTTTTTTTTGTACAAGGGATGGTTTCATAACTTGATTAATAATTCCCAAACTTTTATTATAACCAGTAATTTTTTTCAGGGATATCCTTTTCATCCCAGATAGAGAGATAATATCCAAGATATTTAAATTGATTAGATCTCTCTAAAATTTTATTTTGGAGACAGATTTTACTTTGTATGGGGTCCTTCCATGAAATGCCTTAATTTTAGTTTTGTTAATTGATATTTTCATATTAAATTTGGCACCTATTTTTTGTAAATTATAGTTTATTAAATTTCACTAGAAATGTCGATATAGTCCATTTACTTGGTTTCTTTGTTATATTTTGTAATTTTCTCCCCTGTTGTGTTAAGATTCTTTACTGAAAACTATACTTATATTTCCCTCAAATTTAAATAAGGTAGATTTTTAGTTTGTGCATGAAATATTCTATTATACTAACCAAAATTTCCGATCTCATTACTTAATCAATTTGGAATCCTTTTGTTTGTATTCACTGGTAAAATAAATATCATATACGACTTACACTTCACAATTTTCATCGCACAACCGCATTGGTTTTGAAGTAGCCGAATGATAAAGTACCATTCTACGATTACATAATATTCGTTATTTCAACTTTCTCAAGTGATTCACCCTTAGCATAACGATAATAGGTATAATATATAGGCATATAGGGAATTTTGATTCATTTTATGACTTTATGAGTTTGGCGCCCATAGCATCCTTTATTAAGGACTGTAATTAGATTGAGATGGACTACAAAATAGAACGCTCATTTCTATAGTTTTAACAGAACAGACATTTTGGCATCTGCGTAAAAAAAGTCGTGAACGAAATTTTCCACATCAACTTCTTTGGCAGGAACTATATATTTGCCACGTCGGTGCAATGGTATTACATTTTTATCTATGGCAAGGGAAGTAATACAATATTTTCGAAACCTTTGTCGATACTATAGATCTAGTTACTCGCGTTGCTGAAACTGCAGTGGACGATTCGGAAATCCGTGTAGCATTTGAATGGACCAATTATAGTGAGGTTGCCAAACAAACACGACTAGACACATTTAAAGCAATAGTAAGATCATCACTGACACTTGCAGCGCCGCTATTACTTAACATAACACACATAGGCTAAACACCGAAAAACTAGACTAAACATACAGAAGAACACTCAGAATATGCCTAAATATTCCACGTTCCTTTCAAACAGAGCCCTCCCTTTCATAGCAAAGATTGACTCACTAAGCACTCACATCAAAGCCCTCAACTATAAATAGAAACAAAGTGCACAGACAAGACCTCAAATGACAGACATCATAAACAACCCCCCACACAATAGGACTGCATACAAACTAGCAAACATATAATATAAAGGAAGAAACCATCTCAACACCTATGGACAGTCATCACTAAATAAACAACAGCGAGAAACCATCTGACAACAGACCACCGAATCCACCAAACATGTCCGTCGCCGTGGCGTAGTCGGTAGAGCCCTACCTTCCACTCCGGCGACCCGGTTCGATTCCCGGCGGGGTAGGGGATTTTAAATCTCCACCTTGTGTCAGGGTGTGTGTCCTGTCTTGTGTTTGTATGTGTGAATAAGATAAAAAGGTTAACAACGGTAAAACAAAAAGGAAGAACAGTGTAAACGAAAGTCCGTCGCCGTGGCGTAGCCGGTAGAGTACCTACCTTTCACTCCGGACACAATAGGACTGCATACAAACTAGCAAACATATAATATAAAGGAAGAAACCATCTCAACACCTATGGACAGTCATCACTAAATAAACAACAGCGAGAAACCATCTGACAACAGACCACCGAATCCACCAAACATGTCCGTCGCCGTGGCGTAGTCGGTAGAGTCCCTACCTTCCACTCCGGCGACCCGGTTCGATTCCCGGCGGGGTAGGGGATTTTAAATCTCCACCTTGTGTCAGGGTGTGTGTCCTGTCTTGTGTTTGTATGTGTGAATAAGATAAAAAGGTTAACAACGGTAAAACAAAAAGGAAGAACAGTGTAAACGAAAGTCCGTCGCCGTGGCGTAGCCGGTAGAGTACCTACCTTTCACTCCGGCAACCTGGGTTCGATTCCTGGCGGGGTAGGGGATTTTAAATCTCCACCTTGGGTCTAGGTGTGTGTGTCCTGTCCTTGTGTCTATGTGAGAATAAAATAAAGTTAACAAAACAGGTAAAACAAAAAGGAAAAAAGATAAAACAAGAAGTAAAAACAGTATAAACGAAAAAAAAAACGCCAAGCAGAAACCATCATAATTATGACAATCTCAATAACCTCTGTATTTCACAAAATTAATGAAGCAAATCACATTATATATAACCCAAAAAACCCACGTAAACTATAAATATCCCGTGATATGCCCATGGTATAACACGAGTTGAAATTATAATGTAATAAAATAAAATAAAAAACCTACATATAATTCAGGAACAATAAAATAAATAAATATCCACAGTAAACAAAACCAATAACTAACTAACTCACTGGCACTATCGAACCCGTAGGTTTATGGCCGCGCGGACATTAGCTCTCCATGCATCCCTATCCTGAGCTAATGTTTTCCAAACAAACAAAACTAACAACATCGCTATATATTATTAAAAAACGCCAGTAGCACTAACACATACCAGATAGTGCAGATGATCCCCAATGACGTAAACGGTACGTCCAAAAAGGCCAGCTGCATCTAAAAGAATTTCAGTGATGCATCAGTGACCTGGTGAATCCCGCGCTTACTTGACCAAGAGCCAATATGACCGCGCCCAGTTGGTCTTCGGCCGCTTTGGTGCGCTCTGATACCGAGTGCCTAAAACAACAACAAAAAAATACAAACGAAAGCTGTATAAACGAGGGTTGAGGACATATAAGACCCTAAAACAGCCGTGAAAGGACAGGCCTCGGATCGTCCCCTCTGACACTCTGACCCAGGGCAGGGACCCATCCGATATAGGATTGTGATAGGCTGGGTATCCGACAGGGACCCAGTGGTCTCCGCGGATCTGGACTCGGGAGATAGAGCAGGATAGAGGAGGACTGGATACATAAAAGGGGCACTGCCTTTCCAGTCATCGTCATCATTAGATCATCACCAACATACGAAAAATTAACTTGCGTAACGAGATCAAATCTGAGCAGTTACAATTAATATAAGTGGAACATAACTCGTCTTGGAAATAATGCATAGCCACGAGATGTTGAATTCTTAGTGATCATTGTTAGCAGAAAAAATATTTAGCTTATCTTGGCACAAATGAAATAAACTGGATACTTATAGATCGTGGATGGGCAATGGACAAACCGGTTCAGAAGCGTCAAAAACCCGTATAGCGCCTTTCAAATTACAGCATTAAGGGTAATGCGTATCTTTCGTTAAGTGTCCGAGATTTTTTTTGTGATAGAATTGTTGTTCCTCTTGACCACCTCTATCATTTGTCATCGATGCAAACAAATATTTTAAAACGCTTTGTATTTACAAAACCCCAAAGAACACACTAGAAAACCTTATTGTATATGACACTCTATGGATATCCTCAAAGTTATTAATATATTTTGGGTTTTACAATGTAGAGGCGTATGCATTTTTCTGGAACTATAGTTGAATCGGTCGGTGAAGAAAGGATATAATCAGTTTTTGCAATTTTTCTTTTTTCACAGAATCCTATTTATTGAACCTAGATGCGCCGTTCTATGATGAAAAGAATTAAGTTTAGCTAATTTTAACGGAAGAAACACGGTCTTCAATTTCATGAACATGAGGAGAAAGGAATCATGTCAGGTTTGTAATTCCTTTCTCCGCCGTAAGACAGTTCTTGGATTTGCGCACGGGAATATCCAGCCCGACATTATTAATTTGGCGGCAGCATATAATTAAGTGGTTCCTTGTTAGAAGTGTTGTATTTTAGTGGATTCAAAGATGGCGCCCAAAAGGAAGAGAAACAAGAGTGAGCACCATAGAAAGAAGATTAAGGAACCTAGAATTCATGGGCTTCCGTACAAGAACTATTCCGGAAAATCAGTTGCTGGAAAAGCTGTTGGCAGCGATGTTTTTAGCAAATAATGTCTGCAGTGACAAGTTATGTATTAAAACAATGCATTAGTGATTTTACATTTTCTGTGCGACTATATGTTCATATATGCTGTATTATATTATTATATATCATAACTAATGCTGGATCTCATAAAGAAAGAGGAAAATAAATTGAATTGGCCACTGGCTAAGAAGAAACTTCCTGCTGAAGGATGCCCTAGAGGGAATGGTCAACGGAAAGAAAGAGGCAGAAAAATACATCAGATGATAGACAATATTAAAATAAATGGTTTGTATGCAGTTACAAAAAGGAAAGCTGAGTTAAGTAAAGAGTTGAGAATGCTGAATTTGTAGTGAAAGACCTGCTCTTGAGCAGAACACTATGAATGAATGAATATCATAACTATGCAATACAGTAAAGTTTTATGTTGGATGGTTTCAGATGCCATATGTAATGTCTAAAACGTATCAAGTAAATTGTACGCATTCAAATTCTTTAAAAACTCTTAATCATGAGTGACAAAAACAATCAAGATATCCCACAAATGCTCTTTCCGGTTTCGAACACGTGTGACTTGCGTTGAAATAAACTTACAAATATGAAACTAGTATTAATGGAAAGACAAAACTTAAAAAGTTTTGGTTACAGTACCTTACAGATGTTCAATGTGAGCTCCGTTGGTAACACAACACACATCAAGCCTGTAGTCCATTCCCGCCAAGGAACGTTGTAGCATATCATGGTCAACTGTTTCGATGGCTGCTGTGATGCGCCCTCTTAGATCAAGGACGTTCTGTGGAAGAGGTGGCTTGTACACAAGATCTTTGACATAACCCCAACAAAAAGAAGTCAAGGGGTGTGATGTGTGACGAACGCGAAGGCCAAGGAAGTTCTTCATCATCATTACCAACACGGCCAATATATTGGTTCGGTAGTCTGGTGTTGAGCTCCAATCTGATATCATTATGAAAATGAGGGGGTGCGCCTTTCTGTTGAAAGATCACGTTGGGCATTTCCTGTTCCAGGTGAGGCAGGAGCCATTGTTGTAGCATATCCAGGTACTCACATGCTCCAATTGTTTAATCTACAAAGAAGAACGGGCCGTACACTTGCTGCAGGCTTAAAGCGCAGAATACGTTCACTTTAGGAACGTTGCGGACATGCTCCACGAAGGTAGTCTATTGGGTTTTTCCGACCCCCAGATTCTAACGTTTGTTTGTTCACTTTACCTGAAAAATGGAAGGTACACTCGTCATTAAACACCTTGGATTCGAAAAACCCATACTTTCCATGAGAGTCTGCATATTCTCGCAAAAAGTGCGACGCACCATTTTATCTTCTTCCTTTAAGAACTGCAGCATCTGCAATCGGTATGGATGAAATTTCAAACGTTTACGCAGAACATTCCTTACGGTGGATTTAGGGATCTGAAGCTCCCTACTAGCTGCAATGTTCGATTTTGAGGACTACGCGTAAAAGATTCACGAATTCGATCTACAGTTGCCTCACTTACAGCCGGGCGCCCAGAAGACTTCCTCCTACAGATGCACCCTCTTGTCGTAAAATCAGAGTATCATTTACAAATTAAAGGACCACTGGGTTGATCTTCACCAAATCTTGTTCGAAAATGTCGTTGAACAACAATTACAGATTGATGAACATGATAATCGAGAACACAGAACGGTCGCCTATCCTCTATACAAGCCATTTTCTCACTTTCAAAAATACGCAATGTTGTATGTAATTATACGTTATTGTTGCAAACTGTGATCCTATAACCAACATTTTTTGAGTTTCTCTTTCCATTAGTACTAGTTTCATGTTTGTAAGTTTATTTAAACGCAAGTCACACGTGTTCGAATCCCGAAAGAGCATTTGTGGGAATCCTGTATATACACCGCTGTGGTCTCGAGGTAGCGTGCCGCCTTGTCACGCTGCGGGCCCGGGCTCGATTCCCGGGTCCTGGGTGAGGTTTTTTTGGGGGGTTTCCTCACCTGTAAGGCAAATTTCAGGAAGCTTAGGGCCCAATGGTCCCCGAAAATCATTCGGCCATCATCATCATCCTTCACCGGCGTGGAAACCAATGGGAAGCTACCACACCTATAATTCCCTAGTAAAGCTGCAAAGCATAGCATGAAAGTGCTATGATTGCAGTGAAAGATCTGCCCTCCTGCAGAATTGCTATGGATATATTAGATATATATAAGGAATGAAGAATAAACATTTGTGCTGGGAACCTGGGTGGACTAATGGTTATGCCACTAACTTGTAGAGTTAGATGTCCCGGGTTCAAATCCCGGCTCAGGGGATTATTTTTATGTTCGTTTCATATATATATATATATATATATATATTACATTATATTGCATAAAGGAGAGCAAGGAAAGTTGGCTATGAAATTGGTCATTTGAAAAACAACTTAACTTTCGGTATTTTGTTATTTCGGGCGGCAGGCAGGTCAGTGTTTGCAAATCTGCCTTCTTTAGTCTTCATGCCGCATCACAGAAACGAAACTTCCGTTTATGTCAGTTACTAGTAAAAGACAAAATTCATGTTTATAGGCGTGGAACAAATCCATGTTTTAGTAAAGTCCCAGAAAATATTTTCAATAAGATTGACGAGCACATTAGAGCATTCCCACTGAAAGGAACATATTTTGCAGGGAAGGTAATTCAATATTTAGATGCGGGATTAGATACGAAGATTATGCATGAAATAGTGGTAGGGAAGTATCCAGAACCGAATGTGAAATATTACTCTTATCGGTTTCTCATTTGGTCGCCCACAAATTGATGTTTGTGGCAATGAGTTTAAACTCCGAAGGAATATGTTAAACTCATTGCGAACAGTTTGTCACAATCAACTTTTATAAGATTCATGATGTGTTCCGTTGAGGTTTATTCAAAATTAATATAAAATTATAGAATATTGATAATTAAGTTGAGGAGACGGACCTTTCAGGTGAATATTCTATAATTTTATATTAAGTTTGTCACAAGTTACCGTTGTTATGGTTGAGAGTGATTTATTAATGGATTTTGGTAAATGGTGGTCATGTTATTACAAGAAAAATGTGATCTCGAGAGAAAAAGGACATAACGATATGCCTCTCAATGAAAAACAGAAATTTGTCATATCCCAGTTTAAAGAAGTTATGTAATGAATCAACCAAGCTTGAAATAGTGATAGCCTTACCTTTCATATAAAAGTTGCATTCGTCATACATTTTACCTGTCAAAAAAGAAGTCACCTGATTTTCCAGCTGGCTAAGAAACTGCATTCAAAACGGGAAATTTTAACACAAACAGAAAGAAGATTGAAGATATTCGGAAATTGGGCAAATACATCCAAAGAGAATATGGACATACATTTTACCAGGATATATTGACAACCACAAGTGATGATTAATTTGTTTTATGTATTGCTCACAATATAGTTTAAAATTACATGTTTTAATACAATTGCCTTTATTGAGACAAAAATTGTAATAGGCTATTCTATCTTAGTTATGTAGTGATTTTTTTTAAGTTACAAGACTCTTTGTTTATGTATTACATTGGTTTGAGTTATTTTTGTTTGTTTTTAATTTATGTTTTGAATAAAGTTCTGTTTGTTGGGAAAAAATAAAATGTCCTAAGCAGGTCAAGGGAAATTGTTAAACTTGTAAAGCGACTGGAGAAAGAAAATGTGTCATTATTTTTCGAATTATTATGTATCTGCCAAATCTTCGAACATTTCAAAATTATTAAGTGGGTATCATTCATAGTCCAGCCTATATCATATAAAAAATTGATTGTATTAAGCTAAACACTTTAATTATAGAGGAACTTCGGTCAATTTGGACCCCTGTTTTGAATTTATTTCTCTTTCAATTAAGGGATTTGAATTTTGTTTAAATATGGTGATTATCATTAGCGTTGTAACTATGAAAGATCAGTTTATAAATTATGGAAACTAATAAACAATTATAATTTAAATATATCAACAGAGAAAACAAAGTCAATGGCATTTATTGGAACTCAGCGTAAAAGGACAAAAATTGTAATTGGAGCAAACATAATTGAACAAGTAACTTGTTTCAAATATCTGGGATGCATGATATCGTACCAGCAAAATTTGGACATTGAGAAGAAATTAGGGAAATTTCAACAGATATGTGGTTCAATAAGAAGATATTTGAGAAATAAGACCACAAGGAAAACTCAATTAAAATTTTACAAAACAGTAGCCGTTCCAACATTAGCATACGGGTCTGAGACTTAGCCTTTAACGATCTCTGATACAAATAAAATTGAGACAATAGAAATGAGATTTCTCAGATCAGTTGCAGATGTATCTCTAAGAGATCATAAGAGAAGTCAAGATATTAGAGATGAACTACAAATCTATAATATAAACGAGAAAATACACACAAATAAACGTAATTTGTTTGAACATATAAGTTACACAGAATGCCAAATAATCGTTTATCAAAACAGCTGCTTCATTATAGGCCTCTAGGCCGAAGAAATGTAGGAAGACCAAAACGTCGTTGGAAGGACGACCTGTGCCTGCGGCATGTAGTGCGCCGGGGAGCGGAACGGGCCAACAGGCCCATACCTTGAAGAAGATGATGATGATGATGATGTTGTAACTATGAAATAGCATTGATATTTTATTCAAATATGTAAACATCTACATAATTTATAAACGTTTTTACATTACAAGAAAGATCGACTTTAACCTCCATATTTGGATAAAATGGACCCCAGAGTACACCTTAGCTTTTAGTCAATTTTTAAGTTTATTTACTCTATTACTTTATAAAGGCATGCACAGATTAATCTGAAAATATTTATGACTGATCATAAATAAAACGTGTTGATATTTATTTAATGTTTTGAAAAATTATTGTTGATTATAACATTCACGAGGTAGCGTGCTGCCTTGTCACGCAGCGAGCTCGGGTTACCCCCGGTCGTGACAGTTTTTCTGGGTGAGGTTTTTATCGGGGTTTTTCCTCACCTGTAGGACAAATGTCAGGAAAACTTTAAGGCCCGAACGTTCCCCGAAATCATATGGCCATTATCATCCTTATCATTATCACCATCATCCTTCACCGGTGTGGAAAGCAACGGGAAGCTACCACACCTACAATTCCCTAGTAAAGCTGCAAAGCATAGCACGAAAATGCTATGATTGCAGTGAAGGACCTGCCCTCGGGCAAAATTACTATGGATGGATGGATAACATTCACACGTCATTCAACTGCATAAAGCGACGGTCTTTGGGTTTAGTAAAATTACAAGGATATTAAATAATTTAATAAAGTGTACGGTTTTTAGAGATAGCGTCCTCATTGATAACATATACGTATTCGTGTAAAGTGGACCCAGGTCTCGTGGAGGGTTCACATTAACCGAATTAATTTGTTATGTTTAATTATTTTATACAATCATCATGTCACATATCAAACCAAACCCGTCAGTTTATTAAAACAGTAACTATATAATATAATACATTTAGGAGTTTTTTCAACATTTGCAATATCCAATAGCAGAAATTAAGAATTGATATTTAGCTTGAAAAACTTTTAAAGTAGTCATTTTCATAAATATCACAAATAAATCGTTGTTCGCACAAAGAATAAAAGAAACTGGCCTTGAACCCGTCAAAGTTGATGAGGGGAAGAAGTTAAAATATTTTCTGTTCGAGGGCAGCACCAATTAAACAAGATATTAACAGGGTCCACTCAATCAGAAGGGTCCACATTATCCGAACTTCCCTATATATATTTTTCTTTTCATTTCCTGAAAACCAAGAAAAATTACTTATCTCCTTTCTTCACCGATCGATTCAGTTGTTCAAGATATTTTACTGTCCTCTTCCGTGCGTTAATAATAGATGCGTCTATCCTCTTCCGTAGTCGGTTATAGTGGACTAATGAATAGTAGGTAATTACGCTCGCTTCTGATTCCGAGACTCGCGAATTCAATTCCGGTTGAGATCGATGGATTATTTTACGGGGAAAAATTCAGAGTATGCATTCCATTCGAAAGGATATAAAGCCGCGTGTCCCGTGTTGTAGAATTTTTAGTAAGTAAAAGAACATCAAGCCTAAAATAGGATACCTCTGAGTAAAATTTGCCAATCTTTTCATGCGCAGATTTGAATCACCACGCTAACGAAGTTAGCTGCTACAGAACATTGTTAAATGAAATATCAATTAATTAATCCTTGTTCCGTGTTGCTTTATTTGTATTAGTTCTGATAACGTCAGATCTTAAATTACCAGCCACCAGGCAAGAGATCTTTGGGCAGACCCTTCAAACGTTGGATTGAGACCGTAACAGACCACTAGGTCTATCACATGAAAGGAATAAGAAGAAGAAGATTTTTTCTTATGGCATCCTCTAAGTTTGTCCGTACCAGTACAACATTGTTTTTGCTGTACACGATATGAATTTGTAGCATCTATTTTTTCTACAAATAAATTATTCCCGACTAGCCATCTGTTGATTGTAGTTAACATAAAGAGAGAAATATTTGTTCTTGAGCCAGGATTTGAACACACGAACTCACGTACACCTGGATATATTGTATCTTTTATACCTATGTTGTTTTTATATTTATGTTATCCATTCCTAATTTGCTTCTTTCTTTTACATCATCGCTGAAAGTCCTTATATCCGAAAAACGTTTTCTACAATTTCACAAATAGGACATCTTTGACAGTACTTTCGGCCATCTCTGGTACCCGTTAAATTTCATGCATGGAGCTGACTAGCGAAGACAAGAGTGAAAATTCCTGCGTAAGCAAATATTCACTCTTCAAGGATTTTACAGGTATATTCAAAGTAATGACATGGGTTTCTGTGATCAACCTTGAAACGGCCTCGATGACCAGTCTTCCAGCCTTGATGAGTTGTGAGTCTGACGTGATGCTACTGATGACATACACTTGTGTCCCTTACACGTCAAGTATCTCTCTCATCCATCCATTATGATAATCAAATTTATCAACTTTCTTGCAACCCACTGTATACCTTTCACTACTTACATGACTCAGCTATATTACACAATGCTCCCTGAAAAATCATGCTCATCATTCTTACATTTTCCTTAAATTCATTAAGTCATTGTTTCTTCATAGTATAAACAACCACTTTTGCTTTTAAACTTCAAATTACGCAGATTTTCAATAAAAGTCTGATTGGAACTCAGTTTCAATCTGAAGTAGAACAAAAAAAAAACACACCTTATATTTACTGAAGATATCCTCTTCAGTTCTGAAGTGGAATTATCGAAAATCAAATTTCATTTTTTGTATTTAATATTTTTTACAGAAAAATAAATATTATGTAGTTTTGAAAGGAAAAGTAATTCTTGGGCGCCAAATTTCGGAGTCATTTTGTCCACCCAAAACTGATTTAGAGAGTTCTAATTCCGTTTCTTAAGTCCACCACTGTGGTCCCGAGGTAGCGTACTGCCTTGTCACGAAACGGGCCCGGGTTCGATCCACGGTCGGGGCAGTTTTTCTGGGTGAGGTTTTTATCGGGGGTTATCTTCCACTCAACCAGCGAATAGTAAAATTATACAAAAATTACGTACAAATTACAATTTTAAGATATTATTAAAATACAGACTAAACAAAATACAATGATGATGTAATCTAATACTAGCTAATACTAACAAAAACATAGAATATAATAAAATTAAAATGATATAAAATAAAGTAAGTAGCTTCCTAGATGATTATTAATGGAATGCTCTATATAGTTGTTATGCAGTTAATGTTTTCATTGTGTCGAACTTAAGATATCAGTTAATTTGAATTTAAATAATCATAGCGATTGACAGTCCCTGACATGACTGGGAAGTGAGTTCCATGCTCTAGCCCTTGATATTGTGTAAGATTCAGAGTATAGACAGGTCCTGTGTTGTGGTATCAAAAGTAAAGAAGAGTCTTGTGATCTTGTTCCTAAATTGTAATGAGCCGATAAATTTTGAAAACGTGTTGTTAAATTAGTTGGTAAATATGTGTGCAGAATTTGGAATAGTAAGGTATGTGAATGTAAAGTTCTTCTGTCATTTAGGCGTAGCCATGATAAGGCCTGAAATGAAGGAGACACGTGGTCATAACGACGGAGATTGAATATAAATCGAATGCACGCATTATGAGCACGCTGTAGTCTGTCAGATAGATCAGTTGTCAGATTAGTCAGTAGTATGTCGCAGTAGTCGAAGTGTGGCATTGTAAGAGTCTGTACAAGTATTTGTTTTAATTTTGTAGGAAGGAAGTTTTTAAAACTATTTAGGGAGTGAAGAATATGAGCATGAAGCACAGTTACGTGGCACTACAATAAAACCAACATCTCTGATCTTAAGTTGTTTACAGAGTGAGAAAAAAATTAAGTTTCATGCAGACCTATCACATATAATACACAGGAACTGATTTGTAAACTAACTTACTTCATGCTTATGGAACTTGCAGATTAAATGGCATCACCTAAATGTTGAGTGAAGCAACGGTAGTCAATGCCAATTAAGTGTGCCGAACAGCTTGTACGGAAACATAGCAAATGCTGAAAAGAAGTAACACTACAACTTGAGAAATGATTCTTAAAGAAGTACGTCTATTTTAAGAATAATGTAAATAACTAACTAACTAACTAACTCATTGGCACTATCGAATCCGTAGGTTCATGGTCGCGCGGACATAAGCACTCCATACATCCCTTTCCTGAGCTAATGTTTTCCAATCAGTCCCTGTATAATTTACGTCCCTCAAATTATAATTAACGTCATTCTCCCACTTCATTCTTTGTTTACCAACTAGGCGTTTTCCCTCTGGTTTTCCTACAAGAATCTTCCTTGCCACTCTTTCATTCCCCATTCGTGTCACATGTCCTGCCCATCGCAGTCTACGAGACTTAACTCTTCTTATTACATCTGGTTTCCATATCATGTAGCTTTCTATTATGAAGTCATCTCTATTCGTCTGTATGATCATCTTTCTTTGGTCCAAAATTTTCCTAAAAAATTTATTCTGAAATACTCGTAATTTTTTTCCTCCCTTAAAGTAAGAGTCCTTGTTTCGCATCCATATAATATAACAGGGAGAATAACAGTTTTATATATTTTCAGTTTAACATTTTTTTGAAAGAATAATAACGTGACATGAAATAAAAAATCAAATTCTCGTCTAATATGGAACAATGTGTGGGTCTCCCCTACCGCAGATTCTTTAGCGATGTGCTGGCTCCATTTCAGAGAAAACAGTGAGAACTGGATATCTCATAGGAACTCAAGAGTTATATTTCCAACAACACCTAGGAAGACATACTTGGATATTTAAAATAAATGCTGGAAATGAATTTCTTATTCATGAGATGGTAATAGAACTTGTTTGGATGAGGAATGATGACTACACATGCTTCGTTAAAATTCTTTGAATTTTTCTAAAAACCCCTGTAATTATAACCATCTATCAATAATTATGCAGTTTCTGTCGGATTTCAACAATATTTTCCGTTAGAAGTGCGAGTAGTGTCCTCAGGCTGCAAGATTCCCCTTCCCTGTAACTCATGTGGCGAGCTTGCGGTAAAATCACGTAACTAGGGCGTGGATTCCAATGATATGTCATATATCTTCATTTTTAAATATTTATTTTGAGCCTCAAATAAGTAAATACATCTATATATGTCTTCTGATGAAAATTTATTGGTTTTATTGGGTCTTAAAAGCCATATATATATCATATTTCTTTTTTATTTTTGGTCATATTTGTTCTAATTTCTGTAATAAATTCTTATTTTAATCATATATCGGGAATTTTTATAAGTCGTCAGCTAAGTTGAAATAACCATCATAAAGTAATATTACTTCGTGAAGGTACTACTTCAATCAAGCACTTCACTTATAAGAACTCATCACTCTCATTTACTATTGTTTAATTCTGATTCTATAGATATTAAGCTCTTTCTCTCTCTCCATCCATCTCTCTCTTCCTCCTTTTTTAACTTTCATAGCTTTTTATATACAGTAAAAGCTCCTTATTCGCGGTTCCCTTATTCGCGTTTTCATTATTCACGAGTTAAAAAATTGCGACACAGTTCCTGTATTCGCGGTTAAAAATTTCCTTATTCGCGGATCCATTCGGTATATTAGAAGGATTAGTATCCTTTATTAACGCATCAGCAATTTTTTACTGCAGGCACGTGACAAGGCGGCTTTTATAAAGAGTGTTTCAAACCAAATGGACAAATTAATATCAAAGTAAAACAAACCTTATTGTCACTAAGCCCAAAGTTCGTTGTTAAAAGCCACCGCCGTCATATTTCATGTGCTGCCATGTCCGTTGATAAATGCCGCCCTCGCCACGGTCGGTGTTTTATTGTCTCAACTTGTCATTCGTTTAAATAAGTTTGATTGAATAACATGTATCTCTTCTGCTTTGTTGCTAATTTATAATGTCGAATAAAAGGAAAGAAATTATTTCCAAAGCGGAAAAAAAATTAATGTTGCCACTTAAAGTAAAAACAGAAATGCTTGACCGTTTACGCGTTGGCGAGTCGTTTGTGTCTATATCACGCTGTTTCAATGTTAATGGATCAAGAAATCCGAAGACAAAATAGGGAATTCTATCGCAGAATTCATAGCTGAATATCAATCTTAATTGAAAAATCTTTTAAAAGTGAAAAAAAACAGTACATATATATATATATATATATATATATATAAAGTTATTTAAACCCTTGCCTAAACCTGACAGTAAAATTAATAGAAATTGTTCAAAATCTTGCATTAATTGATTTTATTTTCATATTTTTTATTTTATTTCTAACCCTGGAACGTATCCCCTATATACCCATACAAATTATCATTCCATATTCGCGGTTTTTTGTATTCGCGGAATATTTGCGGAACATATCCTGCACGAATAAGGAGCTATTACTGTATTTTATTTTGAGACATAATGTAGACTGCCAACAGAAAGTTAACACCTACAACAATCCCCAGTTACTTTTTTGTGCCTGGCGATAATTCGAATGAAACTGAATACCTCCAAAAATACTCTCAAGGAAACTGGCAACCATTGCATGCCAAAACCTACCTTGACATTTTTCCCAGAGAAGCGTTGTGATGTATCAAGGCCGTGTCCAAAAAAGTATCTGCCGTTTTTTACTGCTAGGTACAGAAATCGAGGCCTGGACCCAGCAATGGCAACCCGCTGTACAAAGCAGATGGATTCCCTGCATAAGTAAAGCATGAGGTGTGTAGAGGGTCGCGGCGTGCGGGCAAGTTGTCAGGGTTATCCATTTCACCAAATGAGAGCTTTGGCACTGGATTTTAGTGTCTTGCTGTTAAAAAGGTTGGACATGGCCTTCGTATATCACAGCACTTCTCTGGAAGAAATTTCAAGGAAGGTTTCGGCATGCAATGGTTGACATTTCCCTTGTCAGTAATTTGTTTACTTTTCCCAAGTCTAGTGTTTATTCTCAAATGTATTACATAAACTTGCGGCTTGACAAACGTGTGCGGCCTTTCTTTTGATAAAAACGCCGAACTTCCTGCACGTGGAATCCTTATGGTCTCAAACATCAATCAGTTAAATAACTTAACATTATTGACGACACGGCAGCGAGCGACAATGAAATACTCAAATGTACGCCGACTTTAACCTAATGAACTATCCATCCATCCATAGTAATTCTGCCCGAAGGCAGGTCCTTCACTGCAATCATAGCATTTTCACGCTATGCTTTGCAGCTTTACTAAGGAATTGTAGGTGTGGTAGCTTCCCGTTGATTTGCACACCGGTGAAGAATGATGATGATGATAATGATAAGGATGATGATGTTGATGGCCATATGATTTGATTTCGGGGACCGTTTGGGCCTTAAAGATTTCCTGACATTTGTCTTACAGGTGAGGAAAAACCCCGATACAAACCTCACTCAGAAAAACTGCCCCGACCGGGGATCGAACCCGGGCCCGCTGCGTGACAAGGCAGCACGCTACCTCGAGACTACAGCGGTGGACTAATGAACTATAATAAAATAATAATAAAGTGTGTAACGCGGGTCCGGGCATCTACGTACTCAGTGTGAACGTGCCTCCCTTTGTTTACAGATTTCGATCCCTTAGTTGCGTACATAAACGGCATTAAGACTGATCAGTAAGGTATAATGCATTTTACGTCACCAGTACACTTCTACTGGAAGATACGCATTTTGAAAGACACAGCAGTGTCTCTCATCTGTAGGCAGTGTAGTAATGTTTATGTTCCCAGCGGTGCTCTGAGAGTACGTAACTCCCATTCCTGGTGTATCGAAAATTTTGATCCATTGAGACCTCAACTTCAATTAGATCTCACCATACCTAAAACTAAGTGTTCTGAGAGTGTAAAATTAAACAATTTTGTTCGAGGTTTTGGGGAAGAGTGATGGTGTTATTTTATTCTGTAAACTCTGTGAAGTTAAAACATTATCTCATAAGCGATTCAATGAATGTTCGTCGCCGTGGCGTAGTCGGTAGAGTCCCTACCTTCCACTCCGGCGACCTGGGTTCGATTCCCGGCGGAGTAGGGAATTTTAAATTCTACCTTGGGTCTGGGTGTGTGTCTTGTCTTGTGTTAAAAAAAGGCTAACAAACGTAAAACAAGAATGGAAGAACAGTGTAAACGAATGAAAACGAGAAAGAAAAAAAAAACTTTTTGTCCGTCGCCGTGGCGTAGTCGGTAGAATCCCTACCTTCCACTCCGACGACCCGGGTTCGATTCCCGGCGGGGTAGGGGATTTTTAATCTCCACCTTGGGTGTGGGTGTGTGTCTTGCCCTTGTGTCTATATGTGAGAATAACAGAAAGTTAGCAATAAGGTAAAAAAAATGGTAAAACAAGAAGGAAAACAGTGTAAACGAAAAGAGGGGAAAACAAAATGCACAATAACACTGCGGAACCGATGGCCAATTAGAAATGTTTAACAACACTTCCATCCATAGACTCGTTGGAGGTCGTGGCTCGGTGCCGCTACATATTATATTAATTACGATTATTTAGAAAGATTACTCCAAGAATTTTATTCTACTGATTCGTCTTCCTTTAAAATTTTAAAAGATTTATTTTCTTCACTAACCTTGGCTGCAAATTTGGCAAATATAAAATGTATATTTGGTAGAATATCACGTGCAATTACCCGTCTTGAAAGTGTAGGACTTTCACTTAGTGACACACTGAAAATTGTGAAACAAACTGAAAGAGACTTAAAACGAGCAAAAGGTAAAATGGTTAAAAATATTGTTGCGAAACTGCAAAGTGTGTTGGCGAATAATGTAGGTTACTCCACCCTTTCCAAAACCAGTAACATTCTTTGTGGACATCATGGAAAAATTGATCATATTTAGTCTGAATTTTCTGCAGATGAATTAACTCATTTCATCTTTGAGCCTTTAATCTCGGGTGATGTAGAACGCAATTTCTCCAGATACAAAAAACATCCTGTTAGGCAAAAGAAGAAGTGTCATCATCAGTGTAGTTTTGCTACCGACGAAATATTCCTTTTATTTATTTTTATTTACTTTACTTTCGATAATTTTATTATTTTCCACCACTAATTGACATTTTTATTTACAGAGTGCACAATCTAAATTAAGAATGAGAGATTTTATTCATATGAAAAGTTTTAAAACGTATATATATATATATATATATATATATATATATATATATATATATATTTAAGAATAAGAATAAATTTTATTTACAAATAAATGTTATATACAGTATTGACACCCGAATGAGCAAGTGCTCGTGCTCGGGTGCAGTTCAGTTACGCGAATAATACAAATAGAATATATACATTTAAAGTTAGGGGCCAGTTTCATTTTTACATAAATTATGACACATACAAATAAAAAATAATAATGTATTGGGAATAAGACTTATTCTAACAAAAGAATTAATGCAATTAAGAATGATATACATTAAATAATATAAACCAAATAATGTGAAAAGGAAGTAATCAGTAATATATTAATTTATAATAATATAAGCAAAATAGATGCTTTATATTTATTTTAAAATATTAAAATGATTAATTTTATTCACTTAATTAAGTAATTAATTAAATAATTAATTTAATTGATTTTTAAAACTAGCTGAATAAACAATTATTATAAAATGCTTAATAGTTTCATTAAATTATAAGGTCATTTTTTTGTCTTTGTGGGCCATAAATATTTTAAGGTCATAAATGCTTGCACATATTTTATTTTTAGTTCATAAAAATCCATGCCGTACACATAACATAATTAGCCTTAAATCAGCATTCACGCTTATGAAATCTATTGCAAAGAGAAGTGCACTATTCTATAATAGGCCTATAGATAATATTTTACATAAAAACTGCGAACCAAGTCCATGTTGAAGGCATGCCATTGCTACGGATAAAAAATGACACTTTACTTTGAAAAATGGTAAGTTAGTTGCGCTATTTGCTATCCTAGCTGAACATATTATATGCATGTAAGATCCAAGACCAAGAAATAAATTAAGTACAAGCTTTTGCATATCTAGGATGTGCAATTACTACAGATCGAGGTGCATTAGAAGATGTCCAGAATCATATTTAAAAAGCAAATGGAGCATTTGTCCAGCTGTACACAGTGTGGAAGAATACAAACTTTCCAATCAAAACTAGGATCTAACTATTTAACACAAATGTAAAATCAGTTTTCTTCTACGGATGTGAAACATGGAAGGTGGCCAAAGAAATAATGAACTTGCTCCAGGTGTTTGATAATAGGTGTATACGTCGGATATCAAATGTGAGATGACCTGATATAATGTCAAACCAAGAACTATGGCGCAGAACTGAGCGAGCACATATCGAAAAACAATTAAAGGAAATAAAGTTACGTTGGATTTGACATACTCTACGTAAACCTCAAACTGAAGTAGAAAGATGCGCACTGGACCGGAATTCTCAGCGTTCAAGGAAGAGAGGAAGACCGAAAATGTCTTGGAAGAGGACCATCGAAGGAGAAATACGTGAAGTGGGGGAAAAAACTTGGTTGGAGGTGAAGAGGTTAGCAGATGATAGAGCTAATGGAAACATTTCATTAAGGCGCTATGCTTCAGCTAGGAGCGAAAGAAAACTATGATGATGATGATGATGATGAGGATCCAAGATACTAGCGTTTGTCATTTAAACGTAGTACAGTCATTAAGTTCGTGAATATGGCGCATAGTGTCTCTGGTGTAAATTACAACCTACAGGTTGCATAATGGGATGATACAATAACGGTTCTTCTTTCGTTTCAGCAAAAGTTGTGTGTGTACAGAGCAAGGATAACTACGAACATTGTTTTGAAGGCCATTTGAATACAAACAGCGCAACGTGAGAATGTCGCAGTTTGAGCAACAAGTGAATTTAAAGTACTGCCAAAAAGTATGTACATCAGCCAGTACAACCTTTGAGATGATTAACCAAGTGTATGGTATTGAAGTGTTGGGCCGCAGTGCTGTTTTTAAGTAGCAAGAATGTCCAGCATAAGGGAGAGGGCATTTCGAGAATGATGTACGAATTGGTTTTCCAACAAGACTTCGAATTAAACCAAAGAACCAAGAAGTTCAAAGTTCGTGCACGTAAACCGGTCCCAATCGGTAGATGATCTCACAACAGCTGTAGAGATTAATCATAATATGTGTCACAAAATTATGAACGATAACCTGAACACGTCTCCTGTTAGCCAACACAATAAACCATGCATCTTGACACAAGACCAAGGTTATGATCGCATACATATTTGCGAGGACCTGATCACTAATACTGACCAAGATGGGACATTTCTCAAACAGATCACAACAAGACACAAAACATGGTGTTTTCTGTATGATTCTCAATTGAGGCGACAATCGGCCACCTGGAAATCACCAGTATCGGCACGAAGGAAAAAATCAGCGACAAGAACAGATCAAAAGGCAAGGCGATGCTTGAAATGTTACTCGACTCGTCGGAAACTGTCTATATAGAATTCGTCCAATAGGGAGAAACTATAAACAAGTACAGGCACAAGGACACCCTTCGTCCACTACGCGATTCAGTTAATCTTAAGTGTTCTGAGTTTTGGGCGAAACTACATTTGTAAGTTAATACACAACTACTTAACATTGATCTATGCTTGTCAAAAGGAAATTGGGAAGACAAAACAGGTCGTCGTTTGCGACATCCTCCATACTCACCCGATCTTGCATCATGCACAGTAGCCAGCGGATATTATTTTCGAAAGTAGTATGAATGTGACAGTAATCTCCTAATACACGTGTTCTCTGTCTTGAATGGTTTGGAATCGATATTTTTTTTACTTGAAGCCTATATCCATCTATAACCTGAAGACTTGATCAATGGTGGAATAACATCACTTCAAGTTATAAATAAATAACTGAAGATGCTGACCGAAAAATATTTACTTAAATGTGTTAATATTAGCCATCTTCTTTTTTCTTCTTTGAATGGCGCTATAGCCTATAGCGGGCCTGGGCCTTCTTGATGCGAGGCCTCAAATCTTCCCTATCCAATGGTCTCTGTTGCCAGTTCCTACAATTCAGGATTTGATGATAATCTTCCTTCACTGAGTCCATCCATCTTTTCTCAGGTTTTCCTACTGGCCGCTTCCCAAACATCTCCTCCGTCATCACTTTCTTAGGTATGCATTCTTTGTCCATTCTTTGAACGTGTCCGGCCCATTGCATTTTTTAAATTTCAGAAGAGTTGATAAATCAGGTTCCTTAAAAAGGTCATAGATTTCCTTATTATACCTCATTCTCCATCTTACATTCTCTTTTACTGGTCCATATATCTTTCTCAAAATATTTCTTTCAAAAGTGTTAATTAAATTCTCAGAGCTCTTTGTCATAGTCCGGGTTTCACTTCCATATAATATTGGACGTACGCAGGTCTTATGTAGTCTTATTTCAATTTTCCTAAAGATAATTTTGGATTTTAGGATTGGAAGAAGTCCATAATATACCTTATTTGTTCTATATATTCTATTTCGTATTTCTTGTAATTAATCATTGTCATAAGCAATCATTTTGCCTAAATATGAAAAACTCTTTACTACTTCAAAAGTGTTTGTGCTTATTATTAATTTTGAGTGATTCCGGGTTATGTGGCCGTGGTCCATAGTTGGTGTTGATACCAGACGTTTCGCCCTCAACTGCGGAGGGCATCTTCAGTGGCGAGTGCTTCTATGCGTGTATCCTGGTCGGAAGATCTTCCGACCAGGAAACACGCATAGAAGCACTCGCCACTGAAGATGCCCTCCGCAGTTGAGGGCGAAACGTCTGGTATCAACACCAACTATGGACCACGGCCACATAACCCGGAATCACTCAACATTACGATTACCGGCCGTGAAAGCCTGCATTCAACTTATTATTAATTGTTGGTCTGTATTAAAATGTGTCTGTGATTGTATCATAAGTTTTGTTTTTGACTCATTAACCTTGAGACCGACTTATCTTGCTGCTTATTGTAATTGACTAAATGTCTGTTTTAGATCTTGTGTATTTCTTGCCGTAATGTTGACATCGTCGGCATATGCTGCAATCTGAATAGATTTATATATCACGGTTCCTTCAATATTTATGTTTAATTTCCTGATTACATGCTCTGAAACTATGTTAAATAGTAGTGGGGTCAACCCATCTCCTTTCAGCCCCTTGTTGACTCTAAAAGGTTTGTAATCTCTGTATTTATTTTTATCTGAGTAACTGAATCTTCCATTGTCACCTTCATTAATCTTATCAACTTTCTAGGAATCCCAAAGGAGAGCATGATTTCAAATAATTTTTCTCTATTAACATTACCATATGCCTGTTTGAAATCGATGAAAAGTTTATGTACATCGATTTTGTATTCCCAGAACTAATATTTAGCAATCTGTCCCGTTACAATCTCAAAAACAAGGCGACAAAACTGTAACGAGTCATTGCAGTTACAACTACCGTATTCTATTGTTAGAACATGTTATAATAATGGCATTAAAGCTTATGCATATTCTGTACGACCTGCTCCAACAAGTGTAGTATTTGTTTTCAAGAACAAAAATGCAGTAAATAAAAACGATGGAAACTCTTAGCGATGTCGGTTTCTTATTTTGAAAAGACTAATGCTACTCATTTGAGTATTTTAATTTAATTTTCCTACCCATGACATTTCATCAAGTTTGCTAAATTTGATTTTATGAGGAAACTCAGGGTTCGATCCCTGGAAGTGGAGGGTATAATTATTTCCATACTTATTTGTGTATATGCAGGTCCTCGGGCGACCCCTCAGATTTGAGCAGAAATTCATGGGGATATATAGTCATAATACCTTTAAGGCTCAAACAGTCCCCGAATACCATCTAGCCATCACAATCACCCTATAATATTCGCCTGTTCAGCATGAATGAAGGAGTGAATGATGTGTCTTTTGTAAATATTCATGTTGTTTCGGAGGTGGCCCTGACATTAAGCTGACCATTCGTGCAGGGAGGCCCTCCGTACACTTGTATGGTTAAAACTATTTATTTATTTAGCCTGGTGGAGTTAAGGCCACGCGGTCTTCTCTTTCACTCACCAGGACAAAACAAATGTAACATTAGAATATAGCAATCACAATTTACCCTAATATTAAATAGGTCCTATTAATGGAAATTTTATCAGAAAGATAATATCTATAAGATTAAGATCGACAACATAACTATGTTCATGATAATTAAAAATGAAAATTAAAACTATTAATAAAATGAACACAAGCAAGACAAATTAAATTGTTTGGTAGACTATCCCTACCTAATGTACATGAAAAAATAAGATAATGGGATATAATTAATTAATTTGTCAGTTTAATAATATATAAAACAAACAACTGAAAATATTTGTTAATCTTAATAATATTTTAATAAAATGGATTAAATTATTGATTGTTAAAAGAATACTATCAGTGAGATGTATAAGTTAGTTTGTTTTTAAATAAATATTCAGTATGTTCTTGAATAATGTTATAGTTTGACAGTCTCTCACAGGGCGGATGGGAATTCCATGTCCTAGCAAGTGAAACTGTAAATTATAGTGAATAATACACAAACGAGATGAGGAGGGATACGAAGGACAATGTGCTGATGGGATCGAGTGTCTAAATTATGTGAATCTAATGAAGCGGCGTGATAAATAATAATTAGGCCATGATGTATGTAATATTTTATAGAGAAGCGATAGGGAATGGGCAGTTCTACGATCTCTTAGATGAAGACACGATAATTGTTCCAGGGACGCTGTAACATGATCAAATTTGCGAATACCACAAATAAAATTCTCTCTTGACAGATCTTGTCCCTGTAAGGGTCAGGAGACGTGTGAAATGTAAAAGTAGATCTACATACAAAGGGAGAGATCAGACTAAGGAAAAGAAAGATAGAAATATAAAGTAGTAAGACTTCCGCATCTGTGCTTTCCGACCTATTCTTATTACTAGTCAAATGACTAACAATATTGTCTGTTTTCATATATACCGAAGTGAATTTATGATTGCTTTTCGGGAACGGGTGGACGATCTTCCTGATTTCCACATGGAATTCAAGATGACGGTATCGTGTACTAACCTTGAAAACTCAGTCTCTTTTAAGGTAACTGGAATGTCCCTTATCGCCAACGTAAAGAATCTGCACGGAATCACGAGTCCTAATTTGCAAGTGCTCAAAGAACGTCATGCGCCAAGAGAGTGAAATGATTACAGAGGGCATTTTGTTCACACATTGAAATACAATATATGGCCTATAAAGGAAATGGACAGCTGATGACAAGTGAAGGGGATTTTGAGGAAGTGGCTGAATTCAAATACCTAGGAACAATAATTACAAATAGGAATGAGATGTAAAAGGGGCACGCCGTAGCGCAGTGGTTAAGGCACTGAGCTACAAGCCAGAGGGTCGAGGGTTCAAGTCCCGTTGGGGTCAGGATTTTTAAACTGACCCAAACCCTCTGGCGGCACTATGGCCCTGGGGTCGACTCAGCCTCTAACGGAAATGAGTACCAGACGCTTGTTCTGGGGGTAAAGGCGGCCGTCACGCAGGGCTGACAACCCGGCTGACATAAAGTGCCGATTGTCTAGAAAATGTGGGAGCCTTAACCTCCTACTACCCCAAGGGCCTCCTGAGGCCTGTTGTGGGATCACTTTACTTTACTTTAATGAGATTAAAAAGAAATTAAAAAATAGGCTCAATCCTGGAAATGCACGCTATTATGCAATACAGGGACACTTGTCGTCCCAACTCCTTTCAAAAAACGTTAAACTGAAAATATATAAAATTATTATTATACCAGTTATATTATGTGGAAGCGAAACGCGGACTCTTACTTTAAGGGAGGAAAGGATATTACGAGTATTTGAGAATAAAGTTCTTAGGAATATTTTTGGGCCAAAGAGAGATGAACAGAAAGATGAATGGAGAAGTCTACATAACAGTGACTTACATGGTCTTTATAGGAACCCAGTTAAATTTAGAAAATTAAGTCTCGTAGACTTCGATGGGCAGGACATGTTGCACGAATGGGGAATGAAAGAGGTGCATGGAAGTTTCTCGTAGGAAAACCAGAGTGAAAACGCCTAGTTGGTAGACCAAAAATGAAGTGGGAGAATAACGTTAACGACGATTTGAGGGAACTAGATTATACAAGGGATGATTGGAAAACATTAGCTAAGAATTGGGATGTATGGTGAGCTCATGTTCGCGCAGCCATGAACCTACGGATTTCATAGTGCCAGTGAGTTAGATTAATTTTGATTAATGTTTTCTGGGTGACCGTGCGTTCTTGGGAAACGTGTTTTGAGATTGACGGAGGTCATGTGGAACACTGACTTTGTAGTAGAAAATTATAATTTTTGTTAACTGGACTACGTTATCATAAACATGTACTGGAAATTTCTGATTGCACTGTAAATGTACTTTTATCGGCAAATTTATTTACATGTAATTTTTTATTTTATGCTATCAGTTTATAATCAAGTGTTTGGAAAGGCGGAATAACTACTGGTACTTTAAACTATATCAAGGTAAACTTTTGAAAAAGGTTATTTTCTAAAATATGCTTCTCTAAGTAAAATCTGAACAAGAGATTTCGAATAAAATATATTATTTCCTCTGTATTATTAATATGTGGACGATTTAAAGTTACAGTTATGTACGTCATATTGTCTTTGTTGTCCAGAAATTAATACAACGGAAAATATTGTGATAAATTCCTGAACATAATTTTGTAATGTTATCTTTTAGGGGCGTCACCTGGATCCAAATTTAACACAGAGATCTAATTGAATTCAACATATGCAATGCATTCTAATGGTTACAATTTTACTGCTTGCAGAAATGACTTACGGCCTCATTCAATTAAGTGTAATAAACATTTTAAAATAAATAATAAACTGTTGGATACAATATTATTTGCTGATGATCAAGTAGTGATTTCCAGTTCAGAAGATGATCTACTAAGAGCTATTTTTAATTTGGAAAAAATAAGTGCCAATTACAATTTAAAAATTTCAAAGAATAAAACTAAAATTTTAGCATTTAAAGGACATGATACCTTAAGAGCAAAAATAGTAATTGATAATAAAATTTTAGAGCAAGTGAACAGTTTTAAATATCTAGGTTTCAATTTATCATATGTTAAAATTGAAGATATTAATGATAAAATAAATAAATTTAATCTAATGTGTGGCACCATTAAAAGAACCCTTAAAAACACAAGAAAAGAAACAAAAATTAATTTTTATAAAGTAATGGCTGTTCCTGTATTGATGTATGGATCAGAATGTTGGACGATCACTAAAATACAAGAACAAAGATTGGAAGCAGCTGAGATGCGATTTTTAAGAAATATAGCAGGATATACTCTGCTGGATAAGAAAAGAAATGAAGGTATAAGAAAGGAACTAAATATTTTCAGACTTACAGACCGAATAATTAAATATATGAACGACTGGAAAGAACATATTGATAGAATGCCAGAAGGAAGATTTCCAAAATTATTGCTAAATTACAAATCGTACGGACGGAGAAATGTTGGACGCCCACACAGAAGATGGTCTGGACAATTTTAACAATTCTAGCTTTCATGAAACCGGAACGAGTCAACAGGCTTAATCCCTGGATGAATAATAATAATAATAATAATAATAATAATAATAATGATAGGGCCAGGGTCAGACGTATAATTGCGTTCTGGGCTCGAACCCAAGCAACGGAAGTTGGAGTTTTTATTATACACACTAATACGTGAGCTCACTCACCCTCATATAAAATATTACCAGCTAGCCCATCGAAAGTGTCCTTGTGCTGTAGACTAAGAAATGAGGATATTTGTGTCTATATCCCAATAGAGCTAGTGAGATATCGTTACCTTATAAAGTAATAATGTATTGTTTCTCCTAAAGAATATGTCACTATTCTAATACAGTACGATGGTTAATTTCCAAGTCCAACTTCTTGGAGAGAGTGGTCCACATACGAATACACGATAAAAGAGCGTACTGGATTTTATATTTTTGTAATTGCATAAATGACAGAGAGAACTTATTGGTAAATAGTTCAGAGTCAAACCAACTCAAGGTTTATTGGTTGCTAGTTCGAATTGTGCTCGGTTTAAATTTTTTAATGCAATAAAATTTGATATTATAGTCCTCAACTGTAATTTTTATTAAAGGCCTAATATAAAAAAGGTTTATGTCATTATTGCATAAAATACAATCCGCTTTCTTTAATTGCCTATTATTTCAATTCTCGAATGTCAACGTTTCATATAAAATATATTTTATTTGAAATTCTTTCACACGTAATAAATTTTAGCCAATTTAGACGGTAGTTCGCTATTAACTGGATAACGTTTGGCGATTATAAGGTATACAAAACCTCTAATAGCTTATTATTGTGTGAAAATTTTGAAGTCAACGTTAGATTGCAATCATTTATTGCTTATTTGTAATGTATTCCAATATGCGTATCTAAATAACACGGACATTTTTCTCTTATTTTATTATACACTTCCTCTTTTTTTTAAGAGGCTAGAGGGATTGAACTTTCATACGTAATTCTTTCGAAGATCACCTCACTTCAATAAAATAATAATAAATTGCAGTGGCGTGCAATTCAACTCCAGCTACCTCAAAACTAATGGGGTAATTACTATATTCTGGATTAAAATAAAAATAATATATTTGCCAAATTCCATTCAAATTAATTACGCGTGTACCTTAAAATTCAAATTTCCTGCAGCGCCAGCCGACACTTATTGCATTCAGCTTGATGGAGCCTTCTGCATTCACATTATTCCTGTAGGGTTTTTCATGTCTAGAAAATAGTATTGCTCTTATGAAAACGCTGATGTCACTTGATGCCGCAGGCTGTGTGACAGAGATGGACGTATGTCTCCTTCTTCTCCTGCATGCATAAGTACAGCAGCAACATAATTTTATAGCACAATTATCTTTACTACAACTAAATATAGTTCGTAATCATTCTAATGTGGTTACTAAAGAACAATTAACATTTGGAATTTTATAGATTGTGATTGCAGGAATGCCAATAACTTCAGAACATTCTAAACCACTCGTGATATATTAGTTGCGTCTCCTTTTTGATCACGGATGTACGTATTAAAACAAGTTTCATTGAAAGGAGATGATTCAATGGCATATCCTCTAGCTGCTCTTACAATAATTGAGTTCACCCCTACTTACTTACTCACTGGCACTATCGAACCCGTAGGTTCATGGCCGCGCGGACATAAGCTCTCCATACATCCCTATCCTGAGCTAATGTTTTCCAATCATTCCCTGCATAATCTACTTCCCTTAAATCATAGTTAATGTTATTCTCCCATCTCATTCTTGGTTTACCAACTGCGCATTTTCCCTCTGGCTTCCCTACAAGAAGCTTTCATGCAAGTCTTTCATTCCCCATACGTGCAACATGTCCTGCCCATCGCAGTCTACGAGACTTAACTGTTCTTATTATATCTGGCTTCCTATAAAGACCATGAAGTTCATTGTTATGTAGTCTTCTCCATTCACCTGTCTGTTCATCTCTCTTTGGTCCAAAACATTTCCTATGTACTTTATTCTCAAATACTTGTAATCTCCTTTCCTCCCTTAAAGTAAGAGTCCATGTTTCGCACCCCTAACTTTATTAAATAATAATGTGTTAATTACTCGGGCATCTCTCTTTCTTGACAATGTTATTAAGTAAAGTAATCCCACTACAGGCCTCAGGAGGCCCTTGGGGTAGTGGGAGGTTAAAGCTCCCACTTTTTCTGGACAAACGGCACTTGATGTCAGCCGGGTTGTCAGCCCTGCGTGACGGCCACCATTACCCCCAGAACAAGCGTCTGGTACTCATTTCCGTTAGAGGCTGAGTCGACCCCAGGGCCATAGTGCCGCTAGAAGGTTTGGGTCAATTTTAAAAATCCTGACTCCACCGGACTTGAACCCTCGACCTTCCGGCTTGTAGCGCAATGTCTTAACCACTATGCTACGGCGTGCTTGACAAAGTTATTAGTGAAACTATTTAATTCAATTATTTATTTCAAATTAAATAACTAATAATATAATATCACATAAAAGGAAACGTTTACTAAAAAAAATTGCTCCATAAGAGCAACACTTTTTTCTAGACGTGAAAAGTCCTATAGAAGTTCTTCCATGAACGTTGAGATATGGCCGTGGATGCGCATTGGACGAAATTCACCGTCTTGAGTGGGGGTAGTGTAACAGTACATGTGTTTACATTCCTTCCCAAAATAGAGTACAGTTAGTCTGAAAGATATTATTTATTGTGGGTACAGTGTTGTGTTTAGTGAGTGAATCGAAATGTCGCCGGTACGCAGTAAATTAGGCAAAAATATTGCACAGCCAAACAAGGGAACTGATATGGAACTTTCACAAACTTGTTAAAAAAAAATAAGCGGAAGAAAGAGTGACGAAAAACTTTAAGCGACTACAACTGAAAGTAAGGCGGACAAACTTTCTAGAAGTTCCTTAGGAAGAATATTGAATGAGTGCAGTAAACCCAATGAAGTATCGTCTACTGACCGCTACTGTCGATGAAGAGGGCCCATCTTTCACAACTCCCCGTAAAAGAAGGAATCGGAAGAAACCAATATCGAATTTAGACAGTTTTGATCGGGATTTGGTAAGACGAGTTATTTAAAATTTCCATAAAACTGGATATTAACGGGTAATATTTAAAAAACCAAAAAGAAAAATTAAAAATTAAATGGGACATACGGGATGTAAAACCACATTATGGAGAATAATTCGTAAAATGAGATTCCCATGGGTAAAAACTACAGACACTTAAAGTATTCTAATGGAAAAATCTGATATTAGAGCAAAAAGTATTCGATATATAAGACAAATAACAAAATACAGAGAATAAGGTAGGCCCATCATATACACGGACGGAACACATATTCATGCTTGCCACACTATGCAAAACAGTTTGACAGACGACAGTTTCCAAGTGGATTTCCACCCATTTTGAAGGGCCAGAGAGCAGTAATTGTACATACAGGAGTACAATCTGGATTTGAAAAAATGCACTCCTTGTTTTTAATTCGCAAAACTGGAGATTATCATGACGACATGAATTTTTCTAATTATTATAAATGAATGACTGAAAAATGAATTCCAAATCTCCTAGATAACTCCGTAGTAGTTGTTATGGACAATGCGTTGTATCATATTGTAGGTCAAGATCCGGCACCAATCTCAAATTCTAATAATTTTTAGTATGTAAAAACGGTTGTCAGCTAAACGGAAATAATTTTCCACATCTGTTTTCAAACTGAAATTATATGAACTTATCAAACTCAACAAGCCGCAGCTTAAGAAGTTTATTCAGATTTTGCAGATAATGAACACTATGCACTATCTCCATATTATCCAGAACTCAACCCCGTCGAAAAGATTTAGTGTGTTGTTAAAGGGCGACTAGCTGAAAATTTTCAATTGGGCAATGCTATAAAGCTAGTTGAGTAGATGTGCAACAATATCACGTCAGAGGACTGGTTTTCACGATCCCGAAAAAAGTAGGGAGTGGGAAGAAGAGTATATGGCAACAGAGGTGTCGATAGATGCCTTAATTGAGAATGTAGTTATTAATTTAGGAGAAAGTATCAACAGATGTTAGTTCTAGTTCTAATTCAAGCGATTCAGAAGGAAAAGGTCGAGTGGGGAGCCTTTGTAGTATACATTGAGGAGTAATAAGAACATAGTAATTTCTTTCTGTAAGTACGATAACATTTCAATTGACTACTAACATCAGCTACTACATTATACTCGTATGTGAATTCACGAAAGCGCATAATAATATATTCGTATTTTGATGTGTGACTGCTAGATCAGCGATAACTCATACTATTACACATCCAAGTTAACTGTTCACGGGCGGAGGGGAAGAGTTTTAGCGCTAGTGTCGCCGGTCTACTGAATCTGTGGAAGGGATTAGGAGAAAATTGTACATCCGATCACGTATTGAAATTTTTCAACTTCAAATTTGGGGGGAGAATCCCTAAACACGTGTGAAAGATCTTAACATGGTTGTCAAATTAGTCATTTAAGCACGGAACTAGCGTTGGGCCCAACCAGTGTGAAAGATCTTAACATGGTTGTCAAATTAGTCATTTAAGCACGGAACTAGCGTTGGGCCCAACCAGTTCATTTCGAGAAGTAGTTCTTTCACTCGCACTCACTTTCATGAACCGTTCAATTGTACTAGTTCGTTCACAAAATTTAGGGAAGCCCTTCATTAGCCAAGCAAAAAAAAAAAAAAAAAAAAAAAAAGGCTGGAGGGGCAAGCACGAAGATACGAGCATGTGGATTTTAAAGATAAACGTAAATAATTCTTAAATTCTATTTTAATTTATTTGAGTATGAAAAATTCTAATATGACTGCTACCATACTTTTGTTTATTTTATAATTATTTATACCTCCTTTTTATTTCTGTTATAACTGTATTATTTGCATAATTGTATTTATATACAGATTTTCAATGTTTACATATTTTATTTCAAGTTGTAAATGTCAATAAAGAAACAAAATCGTAACTCTATAATTTGAAGAGAAAAAAAAGGTGTGGAGTATTTTAAAACTTTTAAAGAAAATAAATTTTATTTTATTTATATATGTATTATTTGCATAAAAGTTCTTTAAAAAGAAAGAAATATGCAAAATCGTACTATTGGCAATTACTTGATCTTAATCTTTACAACCCCTAAACTAAAAATATAAATAGGGTGAATACTGGGTAGGCCAACAAAATTTAGCCTTGTGTGTGCACTTTTACAGAATGGCTTCTAATTCGCGATCAAGAAAAAGTAGTGAAATTTGGGGGTTCTTCGCCGATTTAAGCGCTGGTAAAGCAAAGTGTAACTTTTGTTCTAAACACAGTTTCATTCAGGGGGCGGGATGCTTTTAAACTTGCACCGGCATATTCGCCCTAAATGTTTAGCAAGGTAAGATTTTTACTAAATTTTGCAACAGCTTTTTGTAAACCTAGTAAAATATGTTGTTTTAAAACTAGGATAAAATGGATTCTTATTAAATACTTTCGGAATTCCAGTAATTAAAATGTAAAGTGATTGTAATATTAGACTACATTAGATTTGTAGCATTAGTAATGCCGTAGATCATAAGGAGTAATCCCTGAGTAATGCTGCGTATGAGTGATGACGTAAGCAAGAGCGGGAAGGTGCCGTAATGTACATGTACTGAATGAATGAGAGTGTCGAATGTTGAGAGTTTGAAGTACAGAAGTGTTTAAAGCCAGTTCACTCTGTCAAGGTAGTTCGTTCCTCTAAGACACTTCACTCTTCCAAGGTAGTTCGTTCTTTGATACCACTTCGTTCTTCCAAGGTAGTTCGTTCTTCTATGTAACTTCACTCAGGCGAGATAGTTCGTTCCTCTATGGCAGTTCACTCTGGCAAGATAGTTCGTTCTTCTCAGACACTCACTGCGGTACAAACGATATGGATGACGTAGGAAAGAGGCGGGAACATGCAAGGTCGATGGGCGGAGTAATGTAGAGTAATCAACGAATGAGCGAAAGTTGATTTGGAGTGAGACATCTATGATCTAGAGCTTGAAATAAAAAGTAAATTTTTAATTTTAAGTAGCAGTAGTGAACTCTGAACTGGCAGTTCACTAAAAGTGAGTAACTTTTTGACACTTCACAGTAGTGAAGCGTTCTTTTTTAAACGACTCACTCTCGAATTACCCATCACTACACGGAACGCTCAAGCGGTCGGATCATTTAAAATCACAGTATTTGTCGCCTCTCTGTTACCAGCCTCACAATAAATCACAAGTGGCAACATGTAATGAGAAGGGCAAGGAAGGGACAGCTCATTCCTAGACGTAACCCCAAAAGTAACAGGGTTGTCAATTTAGTCATTCTGCCACTGACCGCGCAGAACGACGGATCATTAAAATACCTAGTATTTGTCAGCTCTCTACCTGCCAATCAAACAACAAATTCAAAGGACAGGAAGTGGCAACATAGTAAGGAATAGAAAGAGAAAGACAGTTTGTTAGTTAACATATTTTCCGCCTGCACAAAACACTTGGATGGGTAATAGATGAAGTTAGTGTCCAAACGCATCGATTATTATTTACTAATTACAAGCTAGCTAGGCTAAGTTAACGTCACTACTTGAAAGGCGAAATGTACAAATTGATCGATAACCATGAAACATTAACCTTGTGTAATAAAGTTTCGACCTATCGATTAATAAAGCATTGATTTTATGAATACACGTTATTGGCTGATGTGAGACGAGGAAAGTGATTGGCTGAATTGGGAAGCGCGAGTTCCTCAACAATATATTTTTTTCCAAACAATATTTTTAAATTCATAATATTTAATTTATACAAGTTATGTTTTTACAAAACAAAGAAACAAGATAAAATCAAATTAAGTGGTACGCTTTGTCAACTATGGCAAACTCTTAATTTAAGAAGAATTATTTATATTATCTATCTGAATAACTCAGTAACTGAATGATTACGAATGTGTATATAGGCCTATATATATATATATATATATATATATATATTATATATATATTATTGTGGAAACCAACAGTTGATGTAATTTAATATCGGCACTGAATTTGTTCAAATGCGCCATTAATATTTAACAAGTTTTAGTTAGTGTTACTAATAAATGTGATTTGCCAAGTTACTGAAAAATATTGTGAGCGACTGTGTGTTTTATAATACACACAAGACACAAACTTCTGTAAGCCATTCCACGTGAAAAGGGCCTCATTTAACAAGGTAGGCAATTCCAGATTTGCCAGCTTAGAAAAAAATTATAAGGCATTTTATTTGTTCGACGTATAATAAATATTCATGGTTAGCTGGCAGTAAACAATTTAATGCGTTGTTTTCTTATAGCTGTTTATTATTGAGCCAAGACAGAAATACGAAAACCGGATACGTTAATCTGGCAAATTTAACAGTAGCAACAGTTTCCAACGATGAAACCATTAGCCATATTACGAGGTGTGATCAATAAGTTTCCGGAATGGCTTCAAAACAATTATGCCATTGAGGAGCTTTTAATTTTCACCCAGGCTGTACACTCAGAATTTCCTTGTGATAAATTTGAGGGGTCGCGCGACCTTCTCTGACCTTGCAGTATGCTGGTAGAAGCTCTGAAGTGAAGACGTGTTTTGTGCATGCGGCGATTTCTCTGTGTAGCAACAATGCGGGATTACGAGGAACAAAGAACATGCATCAAATTTTGCTTTAAACTTGGTAAAACTGCAACAGAAACATATAAAATGTTAAGAACAGCTTATGGGGAGGAAGCAATGGGCAAATCTCAAGCATTTGAGTGGTTTTAGAAATTTAAAAGGGGCGTGACATCGGTTAAGGATGAAAATCGTCTGGCACGACCAACTTCCAGCAAAACCAATAAAAATATCGATCGAGTGAGGGAAATGGTATTAAATGATAGGCGCATTACAATACGAGGACTGTCTGATGCACTAGCACTCTCGTTTGGAAGTGTTCAAAGCATTTTGAAAGACGATTTGAACATGCGAAGAATTGCTGCGAAGTTCGTGCCCCGCCTCCTTTCAAATGACCAAAAGGAAAGTCGTGTGATTGCCTGCACAGATCTTAAAGAACAGCTTAAAAATGACCCACGGTTCATGGAAAAGGTTATTACTGGTGATGAAACATGGATTTATGGCTACGATCCAAAAACTAAACAGTCTTCGCAATGGAAGAGTCCTGCATCTCCACGCCCCAAGAAAGCCAGACAAGTTCGATCGAATGTGAAGTCAATGATGATTGTTTTTTTTTGACATTAATGAAATTGTGCATAAGGAATTTGTACCACGGGGTCAAACATTGAATCAGGTGTACTACAAACAAGTGTTGCAAAGATTGAGGGAGAGTGTGCGACGCAAACGGCCAGAGAAATGGAGGACTGGTGACTGGTTCCTGCATCACGACAATGCGCCCGCGCACAAAGCAATTTCTGTCCGCCAGTTTTTGGACAAAAATAGGATGAGTACTGTTCCCCATCCAGCCTATTCTCCAGATCTGGCTCCAGCAGACTTTTTCCTGTTTCCACGGCTAAAAATTCGGCTCCGAGGACATCGTTTTGAGGACATTGATGTCATCCAGCGCGAATCGCAGAAGGCATTGGACACATTTAAAGAAGACGACTTCCAGAAGTGCTTCCAGCATTAGCAGAAGCGCTGGGACAAGTGTATCAACTCCCAAGGTGACTACTTCGAGGGTGACAGTGTTGAATAGAAACTTTGAAGTGTTGTGTTGTGTTTATGGCCTCATTCCGGAAACTTATTGATCACACCTCGTATAAAATAGAATAACTTACATGTTGACTTCCTTTGGTAGAATTGAACTGTGCATACATGAGTATGAAATATCATAAAATGTTCAATATTTATATATCATAACTTTACGATAGGTTTCTAGAAACGTATTTAGAATAGTAAATGTCCTCTAATACTTATAAGCTGAAAATTCTGCAACAGGGTCAGACTTAGAGGACTTGTAGTTACTATACTCGACTCTGGTTTCTAAAGATCGAAGGTACAAACTCGGCCGAGTTCGGTGGATGTTTCAAGACATAGAAATTCTGAGTGTGTATTCCTTTGGAATGAAAATCAAGCCTGGGGCCCTGTTTCGTAGATTTACGGCACGTAAAATAACTTCATCCCTGAAAAAAAAAGCATGTGAGCAAAATATATTGGCCCCTTCACTCACAAATTACTTGAACTGTGATGCTAAAGAGTGTAATGACTAGGGCCATATTTTATGTAATATCAAATTAAGAAAATGTATATATAAATGTATAACTATAATTGGAGAAATATGCAAGTAAATATACAATGAAGCAATTATATGTAAAATCCAAATTTTCATTTCTTTGCTACAAAGTAGAAGTTCAGATGTAGGCTGGTCAAATCTCTATGTTAATTCTTAATCAATTCACTTCCGCTACAAAGTACTGGACCACAAGAGACAAAATAACAAGATTTGAGTATCCAGGGTTCTTATTCAGCACAAATTGCATTTTAGTGACTATTTAACTCATGCCCCAAATGCTACTCAATGACCAATCACATTCCAATAAATTTTGTTTTACAACCAATGACAATTGTGTTTCACCTCGCTCTTTATCGATTTCTCTTTATCAGCTCCTGCTTTTGTGATAAAGAAAGCTCCTCCTTTTTAACATTCTGAACAGCTCAGAGCACTATTTTTTTCTCCAACAAATACATTGAATTTAGCAAATAAAGAATATATTCCTTGATTCTGCTGAGTTGTTTACTAAAAAGATATACTAATAACCTTAATGCTGATTATAATATAAGTTTGATGTGTTTCATTACTTCTTCGCTAGGGTGTGCATTCTTACAATTTTGGGATCCTGTTTGGCAATATATAATATGATCAAGTTGCAGTGAATATACATAACCTCACATTTATGATTTGTTTTCAAACCGCCGTTTACATTAAATATATATATATATATATATATATATATATATATATATATATTAAAATACCGGTGACTATACTTAAAAATTACTTTTGAGTAAACAGCTTAAATTTATTCGTTAAATGCCACCCTTGATTTCCAAATCCTCAAGATAAATTCACTCATCACTTCGTGAATTTATCGATAATTTGGAAATCACTCGTGGCATTACTTATGAAAACTATACCACCCACTTCACCTGGTACAACACCGACCTTCTGAACTACATATTTCTTTATTCTCACAGCTTCTTGGAGAGGCATACTTGAAGTCTCCATTTTCTAGATGCTGCCAGGAAGCCAGCTGAAGCGATTTGCGATATATGCAACTGAACTGAGCACTTTAGAACTGTTAACAAGGATTCACTATACAGTCACTGCAGAATCATAAGAAACGTTCACCATCACTAACTGCACAGCTTTGAAGTGCTTACTGTAGACCAGATGCGATCCCATCGCATGCGGCTCTCACTGATATTTGCTCTTTCATATCGCATTTGGCCCGCAGTGATATTTGTAAGTTATAGTCTAGTATAATTCATGAAATAAATAATTCCATGTCGAATAAGATAAACTTGAAAGATCAAGACTTTTTCTGTTTCCAACACATGTGTTTGCGAATGGTCATCCTATGCATCCTCTTACTCAAAACATGGATAAATCACATCCGTTTTAAGAAACACCCAATCCACGTTTTTATTTATGTTCCTACCTATTGTGCATCGCTTTGAAGTCTCCGTGCATTGTTGACAGCGAGGTTGCAACTTTCAAAGTCGAGTGTGTGCCAGATGTTTTATTATCGTTACATTTGGTACATTTCAAGTTAGTTTCCAGTTGTTCGCTCACACTGCAGTGTCAGTGTTAGTGAGAGGTTTGAAGAATATAATTAATTCTGTGAGTTTTATGTGTTAATTATGGCTTTCAAGTGTAGCGGCAAGAAAAGAAAAGTTTCAGACGAAGGTAGATCATTTCAAATAAAGTGGACAAATCAGTACTTTTTTACTAAATTAAACAAGAAAGCAGTGTGTTTAATTTTCAATAAAACAGTTTCAGTGCTTAAGGAGTAAAACATAAAGCGACATTACGACACCAAACATGCGTCTTCATATGATAAATCTGAGGATCAATTTCGTGAAGACAAGGTATCCGAACTTAAAAAAAATTAAACTTTCGGACAGCAGATAATTTTTTTAAAGAAATTGTGAAGGAGAATGTTATAAGTTTCAGTCTGTTTTCTTCCCCTTTCTCCATTAAAATATATGAGGTCCCCGAGAATCTGCAAATGGAGTGCGTTGGTTTTCAATGTGCGATCAGACCTAAAAAAATAATTTTAACCATGTCCGCCGCTGTGGTCTCGAGGTAGCGTGCTGCCTTATCACGCAGCGGGCCAGAGTTCGATCCCCGGTCGGGGCAGTTTTTCCTCATCTGTAAAACAAATGTCAGGAAAACTTTAAGGCCCAAACGGTCCCCGAAATAACGGCCATCATCATCCTTCACCGGTGTGGAAAGCAACGCGAAGCTACCGCCCCTACAATTCCCTAGTAAAGCTGCAAGCATAGCATGAAAAAGCTATGATTGCAGCGAAGGACCTGCCTTCAGGCAGAATTACTATGGATGGATGTCCCCTTACTGCAATTTTATCGCGAATACTTTCCCAGAGAAAAATATCCGGGCATTAATAGACATGAACTTAATTTCGCATCACTTTTCGGCAGCACATACATGCGAACAAGTGTTGTCCAGGATGAAACATGTGAAGTGCGCAACTAGAATGCGAATCACCAACAGTAACCTGGAGAGTTCGCTTCGAGTTGCTACAATATCAATCAAACCAGGTATTGTATGCCTTGTTCTTGAAAAGCAGTGCCAGGTAAAAAATTAATTATTGTAATATAATAATTTTATTTGAATTTTAAACTAAAATTTATATTAAACATACAAGGGTTAATAATAATTTATTTACATTGTTCAATTTAGATTTTAGAATTACGTGAAAAAAATTACAATTTAATTTTTAAAATAACTAACATATGATTTATAAATTAATAAATGTATCATAAATATATTAGCTATTTTATATTGAAATAAATTGGTTTATCTTAGATCATATTTAATAGGTAAAAAATCGGATCATGTGGCCCGCAAACCAATTCACCTTAACGACAGTAGCCCTTTTCCAAAAAAAGGTTGGACACGCCTGCTGTAGACAGTAACAGCTTCAATCCATGTTACCTACCTTGTTATCACTGAAACCAAAAGCATATTTCGAGAAAACCTTTTATTGTTCAGTATACTTACTTCTGGGATTTATGTCTAACTGTATATATCACTCGTTGTATTGTATGAGCCGTACATGTAACATGCACTAAATTTAGATAAAATGCAATAAGCGATTTTCCAGCTTTCAAAACATTTGGAGCTGCATCTGTGTATATCAATTGGATCCTATTTTCTTTTACGCCATCTAGCCGTAGTACCATCAGTCCATCAATAATGTATCTAACAATTGTTGAACTATTTGTAGCCTCCAAAGGTTTACAATAAATTTAATAGGGTTTTGATGCAGCTTCAATGTTCAACTTGCCCGTTCTTATATAGATCAGCGTTTAACGGCCTGCAGCATCCATCGTCTCATCAACAGAAATCCATATAGGTGATTTACCTATGTCAGTCCTGATTTTTCTAATATGTCAACATAAAAAGAATCTAAATAATTCTTCCCGAGAGTGGACTCATCGGGATTGTTTCGGTTGCAGTATTTTTGTACGAAATATTTAAATGCAGGTACCTGAAGTTTGTTCAGTGTATTCCCTGCAAACAATGTCATGCACAGTTCTTTGTAAAATTCACTATTAGATTATGTAGGCTGCCCATGCAACTGTGTAAGTAGTACCCGTTTCTTTGAAGAAACCCGTTGTTTATTCCTAATATGTAGATTGCTTCGTAAATATTGTTCCATTTGAGATTTTATTGCACAATCTACACGTTTATCACAAGTTTGACAAAGGACTGTTCTACCATCACTGGTTAAAGCACCATCAAAATAAATCCAGGTTTTCAGCTTTGATGACAACGAAGACGCAACTTAAATGCAACTGACTGTTACATATTCTGAAGCGTTTGAGGACAAGACAGGAAATAGTTTAAAACGAGTCATTGTTGTCCGGCATCGAATTTGTGCAATTTAGCTTTGAATGTAACGGAAATGAATGGGATTTACGACAATGTTTGAGGAGCACAATAATAAAACTTGCAACTTCCCCCCCCTTCTTGCTATGTAACGAAAATGAATGGATTGACGAAAATATATAATAATTCTGGCAAGCAAATAATAAAATATATAAAATTATGTACTATGGCATAAAATATGTATTATAGCTCAACATATGTAAGAATATGTAATTTAAAACTTTGAATTAAGCGTCTTTTTAGTGTTATTCGTCGACATTTTAGCTTTTCTTATAACTACATATACAGGAGCAGAATATGCATCTACATAAAATCCGGTCTCGTAATGAATATAGCCGTTAAATTGTGTTAAATAACATACAGTAATAGCATAATGATAAACAACATTTTGCAATAGAATTGTTATAAAGTCTAATATGCATTTTCATCGTACAGCTGGGGTAACTGCTATGACCACCGCACGCCACTGTTCCTGTAAAGTAGGATTATCTAACACGAATAACATATTTAGGAAACTCAATTTCTACGGTTTATTATACTCCTGAGCTCGGATTCAATTTAAATGAAGGAATTCCATATTACTGTGTTAAACAGATTAAATTTGTAATTCGTAATGAAAATATTATTAGGAGTAATTGTTATTTCGCACAAGTCATATTTAAAATTGTACATTATCCAAACAAAATTAATTTAATTTTGAATAATACCTCAAACGGAACACATCATGGATCTTATAAAAGTTGATTATCTAAACAACCAATTATGTCGATTTATTTAATATTCTTCAAAAGCAATTGTTTCAAATCGAACAAAACATTCACGGCGTTTAGCAATCTGGAATTATTTGTAGAACTAATTTCTTAAAGTGAACCACTACAATTGACTTGTACTACAATCTGATTGGTTTATCAAAAGTCTGTTGTACTCATTTCATGGATCGCCAAGATATTGAAAGCAAGAGAGAGACTATTGTTACTGCTGTAGACTTGGTGCTGCTGCTCGGCGAAGGTAATGCATGGAAAGTGGCAGCTTTCAGAGGAAGCTTGGAACTGGTCGGCTTCGTATTTTACTCCTTCGGATCACGCTATACCAATAGCAGAACTAGTGAACCCTTTCAGACAGCCATGGATGAAATTATAATTCTATGATATTGCCACTAACGGTATGGCATCAACTAACTTTGCAGGCCAACTTCAAATAATGTGGTTTAAGTGCATCTGGCCTAGTGAAACTTTCCGAGTGAATTTCTTATTGAAACACAAATACACATGACTTGTTTTTGCCATCGATAATTTTGACTGCAGGACAAACGACTGTTTAGCGTCGTTGCAATCGATACGGAGATTAGCACGTTTCTATCCGAACTAATAATAACGGAATAGCTATCCCAGTATTAATAATAATATAATTGCGCATAAATACACATGACTTGTTTTTGCCATCGATAATTTTGACTGCAGGACAAACGACTGTTTAGCGTCGTTGCAATCGATACGGAGATTAGCACGTTTCTATCCGAACTAATAATAACGGAATAGCTATCCCAGTATTAATAATAATATAATTGCGCATAATCGTGCAAATGTTAATTGGCGTATTGCGCTAATGACATTGTCACTTTAAAACACAATTCCAGATGATATCTTGTACACTTCAGTCCGCACAGTTTACATCTGCAACTGTCTTCGATTTGTTAAGTGTCCCAGTATTGGGAGTTGGATATCTAACATCGGCGTAAGAACTTTACGTCGCGTTCACGGTGAACTAATGAAGAGAAATATAAACGGTTACCAGAAGAGTGGCTGTTTCATGCTAAAAAAAAAATCTGGATGCAATTACCGGTATACAATTTTAACGGGACAATAATTCTGTTTACAGTGCTGAATATATCAAATACCGATTTCCAAGGGATAAGAACATCAAAGTCCTTAAGTGATCCACTCATCTACCAGATTTGAATCCGATTCAGAACGTGTGGGATTAATTTAAGCAGCACATTCAATTGAACTGGCCAAATCAACCTCATCGTTCGCATCTAATACATTGTCAACATTCCCGGACGTCCATTCCCGATAATGTAAATTTAGTCGAGTCCACATCGAGCCGACTTTGTTGTGCCATGTAATCAGATGGAGTGAATTTTGAATGACCAACATTCTCTCCCCACCTCACTTGAAAGTAAAATTGTTAGATATTTTAAAGCAAATATGTTAGCTTAGTACGCTATGTGAGATTCTATATTCGAAAAGATTAGAAATGTGTTTTTTTCCATTTTTAATTACGTGTTGATATTTCAAAATTCTACAGTAGGCCTGTATCAAATTGGTGGTGGGCTCATCATGAATTTTGAGGAGTTTTTTGACAAAATACTTCACTTTGAAATTGTGTAGTTACACAAAGTGTTACAGGACCTCACTGAAAAAAAATTTGTGAACGACAGGACTCTGATGCAGACATGATTATTTTCTGTTAAGAACACACTCCCAAATATGTCGTTTATGAGTTCTGTGCATTAGTCAATGTTCTCTCCATTAAGGTTCGGGCATTGAATAAAGACAATTGTAAAAATAAAATATATTTTATTGAAACTCATGTTCTGACAGTTTAAAATATGTGTTCAAATAATTTGCTTTGTGCCTACGTACTTGTTTCATTCCTTTGCAGTAATGATAGTCCAATTTAGTCGAACATGGCAGGAATCTGTTCGACGTGGTAAAACTCATCATTGGTTCGGATAATCAGCTGATCTCTAATGTCAACTGGAGTTCCATACATAATAGAAAAATTAAGCGGGGCTGTCAAGTAAACGCACTGACCACGCAAAAGGTTATGTTCGCGAATCAATACTGAAGTGTATTGGGATCGAACATGCTGAACCAGCGGTTGCTGCACACAGCAAGTTCTAGTTTTTTTTTTCTTGAGAAATACAGATCCCCAGCAGATCAACGTCAACAATTCCAGTGTTCAATGAATACCTCTGTTGGTGTTTTCGAACAGTATTCGCACAGTCAGAGATGTAATTATTTCTGCTGTTAAAACAACCGGCACGCGTAAAGTAGGCCTCATCTTTGACAAGGAAGTGTGTGGGGAAGGCAACATCTTTAACACTGTTTTGATGAAATCACCTTACTATTTTGATACCACTTTCTGAAGATGATACATGGAAGGTTGCAGGCCTATTCCTACAAATGGACACGTAATATAGGCCTACGTCCATAGGATTAAGCACAGCAGGCGTGCAGGTTGAAAATTGACTAAATATTTCGGCCACATCATCTTCAAATGAAGCACTGCACCGTCAACATGCTCAGGACGAAGTTTTCGCATTTCTGGATGGCGGCGATGGATTACAGCAAAATTGCCTTGGTGGGAATGCCTTCAGTTAGGATACCATCGTTCGCAGATGAGACGATTTCTTCTAGCCTCGCCGTAACACATATCAGTCAATTAAGAGCCCATTCTTACTGACATCTTCACAAACACAAACTAATATACAGGTAAGACAGAGTGAAGGCATACGAAGCAGAATAACTGACTAGGAAAAGGTTACGTGGCGTAGTGCGCTCTTTGACGAATGCGCAGAACTCTAACGATAAGTGATTATGGCCTTTAACAAAATGACCCCTTTCTGTATGAATTATCGTTCCAAAAGTTTGTCGATGAAGTCCCATAACACCCTGAGTTACAATAAAAATTAGGGAATTAAGCACTTTATAGATACTTACTTTCTCTAAATAAATAAAAAGCTCTTCTCGAATTTGATTACGATACCCTGTTTATCGTAATCCATTTTAAAGTTTAACTAATAATAAAGACAACCATGTGCACAGTTCACAGCCGTGTAGCCACACTCAACGATTAAACTTTCACCTACTCCCATGCATTCTTGTGAACAGATTTTTTTTTTATCGTATAGACTATTTTAAAGTTAACTCTGGATGAACGGCATACAATCACTGACAAAAGTTATCGCAAACTTAATATAATGGGAGAAAATAATCCAAATTAAAGATTCTTTAGTGTTGCGCGTTACTCTGGGGTAGTTCTTACGTTGTTTTCTCGTAATAAAATTAACAGCTGATGGCGAAAAACTTCACAATATATTTATTTAATTTTATAAACTCTCCATGACGTTCTACTCACAAATTGTTGTAATAATTAACCTTGTTTTAAAGTTTATCTATCACTCAATTATCGTCAGTCTCTATCGAATCCACTCGATACAGTTTCTTCTCTTTCATAGTTCACTGTCACAACACAACGGACTCGTTCCCTACCCTGGAAATAGTTTATATAGGTCGGGGACGGAAATTTCTCGGCCTTTAATCGACACCTTCCCAGTATGGAAGTTTTATGGCATCGAACCTTCCCGACCGGGAGGGTCGAAGCCTGAAGAAACCTCTGTGACTGAAGTCCAGACGCATTGATGACCTGCGCGTGTCTTACAACTCGTGAGTCGGCGGCTCACGAATCTGTTTCTACCAAAGCGAAAACACTATTCTCGCCGTCACCCGGTAAATTCAAACGCCGCTATTACGATGCGTCACAATATATTATTTGAGAACGTAAAACGTTTTAATATTAACGTTTATCCTAACATTATCAAATTAATATAGAATAAGTAGAATTTATTAACATTATCTAAAATAACTTTGATTTTAATGAAATAAACTATGAAATGAAGCAGCCATAAGTCAAGAGTACAGAGAGCAATTCATACAGTGGAATGTTTTCAATTCTGTTTATTTGCGTAGTACTTGCACATTTCAATTGTGCTATTTATTTATTTATTAACGATCAAAACTATACTATAGTATTCTCAGCAGTAAATATGGGGCATCGGAGATCAGAAACAACCGAAGATGTAAGAAAACTCATAGTAAGGTTACATAATCAGTGTAATAACCTATAAAAATTTCAGAAATTGTCAACAGGACTCGATAAAAAATTAAAGGAATAATTTATAGATATAGCAATTCAAAATCTCTCGAAAATCGTCCTAGAAGTTCCCGACCAAAGAAAATTATTGAACGTTCTGAAAGAAATATTAGGACTGTAAAGAAAATTTAAGAATAAGTGCACGTAAGATAATATTAACAATGGTTTGAGGGAAATAGATTATACAGGGTATGATTGGAAAACATTAGCTCTGGATATGGATGTATGGAGAGCTTACGTCCGCGCGGCTATGAACCTACGGGTTCCATAGAGTCCATGAGTTAGTTTATTTCAAATGGTTATTACTGAGATTTTTTTAAGATAGCTGAGATGGTGACACCAATTCAAAATCACAAGCACGGAAACAGAGTTGCAATCAAATCAGAAGTAGGCTAAGTATTTCTGAACTTGTTTAATTAGAGTTATATGGAATTTTCTATTGTGCTTGTTGGTAAAATAATTTAAAATAATATAATCTCGAACCGGTGTAAGTGAAACTTAGAAAACAAATCAATGGAAGATGCATGCCATGAACACCAAACAAGATTAAAATATATATTTAAATAAAATGTGCTGTGAAACAAAAAATGTTCATAATTATTTCGTTGAAAATAATTTGCCAATAATAGACGACTTTGACAGATATGGATAATGACCCTGACTGGTTGAAATACTGTAGTTTTAATTCGGTGCCCTTCGTTTAGTTTCATAGTATCACCATAAAAGTGATTTCAGTATAGACCTATACAATGCTAATAGACTAAGGGAAAATTATGATAGATTTCTTGTTAGAAAATTACTAATTATCCAATACTTATAAAGCAACGGTGAAAAAAGTCAATGTTGGTCTATGGGACCTATTAATTGGACTATAGGAAACGAAGACTAGTGTATGAAAGATAGAAATGCATCATAATATTAGACACATCCCTGTTTAAGTAAAAGACTCAAAGGTTGCAAAAATCGAAGCAGTAAAGTGTCGCGGTTTATAGAAATAAACATAACACGGAAATTACAATTGTGGGCTGTTTTTAGGAAGAATCAAAACACATTATAGCATATTTGTTAGACCTACAAATACGTCAAACTGAATTTTGTGTGGCTATAAAATATAAGGCAATTTGGACTTACAGTGTAAATAAATACAACACATTGTGGTAATTTTTTTTCAATTAGGGTCGGTTTCACCAATAGAGGTAACTGTATTACGCCAGTTTTCCCCGTGTATAATGCATAGCTTAAACTGGTGTAATACAGTTACCTCTGTTGGTGAAATTGACTCTTAAACCGCGATTTTTATTGTTTAAAAAGGTCGTAAAGTTATTAATAAGGTTTGGAATGTTAAGAAATTCAACATATTGTATTCTCTTAGAAATGATACTGCTATAATCACTTGTATTATGTAAAATAAGTCAAATATTTATACTGATCATCATCACTATAACCTGGATTTCCACACAATGTCAAATATTAAAACATGCAATGCATGTATCCATGCATTATCATAAGATCGAACACGCACATTGAAAAGGGAACCGACAAAAAAAAAGGTACTATCATATTAAAGTTTCAACCGAAGCCATAGCGCTCACAAGCACAAACAAATCACGAGATCACACAAAACGACCCAAATTTCTTTCAGTGTTTGACACTAGGCCCGCAATAACTTCAAGTTGGATTGAAAATTCCAGTTGTAACAAAAGAGGGTGGGATGTTGGAAGTTGCTATTCTAATGCCAGGAGGGTTGCAGAAAACTGTTAACCTGAATATATACTATTCTCTATAAACAAATAACATGAAAATAACAAACTTATGTTATACACATAGGCCTAATATGACATTTGTACTAAATCTAGAAAATATGGCATAATATGCAGCAAAAAATGACTAATGAGGGAAATTCTGAAGAAGTAGTTGAATTGAAATACTTAAGGAACAATAAACACAAATAGGAATGAGAAGCACAAAGAAATTAAACATAGGCTCAATTCTGGAAATGCATCTTATTATGCATTACAGGGACTCTTGTCTCTCAACTTTTTAAAAAAAACCGTTAAAAATAACTGTTATTCTTCCAGTTATATGGATGCGAAACATTGGACTCTCACTAAAGTAATATGTGGAAAGGGAGGAAAGGAGATTACGAGTATTTGAGAATAAGGTTCATTGGAACATTTTTTGGACCAATAAGAGATGAACAGACAGATGAATGGACAAGACTACATAATCAGAGAGCTACATGGTCTTTATAGGAAGCCAGATATAATAAGAAAAGTTAAGTCTCGTTTATTGCCATGGGCAGAACATGTGGCTCGAATGGGGAATGAAAGAGGTACATGGAAAATTTATTGTAGGAAAACGCTCAGTTGGCAGACCAAGAATGAGGTGGGAGAATAACATTAACCATGATTTGAGGGAAGTAGATTATACAGGGGATGATTAGAAATTATTAGCTCAGAACAGGGATGTATGGAGAGCTTATGTCCGTGCTATCATGAACATACGGGATCGACAGTGCCGATGAGTTGGTTAGTTTGTTATGCAGTATAAACATCTAAACAATAATATATTCAATTAATTTTTTAAATCGTGATTTACGAACGAATTTACTCGCAAAAAGGACAATACGTGCATGGAGAAGATAGCTCATAGAACAAATAATCGCAGTTTCAGAAATAAAATCAAATTATATAAAACGTTGAGTTATCATGGGCATCCGTGCTCTAATCACCATTCTTTATATTTTCAAATTAACATTTAGCTCAACTGTTGTTTTATTTAAAGACGCTCTTTAACAACTGGCATCATTATCGTCCCAATTCTGGAAGTGAAAGGGCCGAAAAATTTTGCTTAGAGGCCTCATGTTTGAGATATAGGGCCTATTACGTGCCGAACATCTACGATATGATATCCATGGCTTTCTTCCCTTCCGAATGAAAGCCAAGCCAAGTTCAGGGTTTTTACACCATTAAAACCAGTGACCGATCAGGTATCACGATTTCTAGCATATCAGAACTACATGTACCCAAAATTGTATTGTCCCCTGTTATCAGTTTCCTTTTATTTTACCTGTACCCATTTTTTAATACATAATATTTTTGGTGTAAACATCCCTCCATTGTATCTTTATACTGTCGTAGTGGAGTAGCTTGCATGCTTAAATGATGTATGAGCTACGCCGGCGGTAGCATTGCTGCCGAAAGGGTTACCCATGCCGGACAGTTCGAAGACGATAAGTCATAGAAGCTTGTAAGAAACCGGAGGGGAAACGCTCAATTGGTAGACCAGGAATGAGGTGGAGAATAACATTAACCATGATTTGAGGGAAGTAGAATATACAGGAGATGATTGGAAAACAATAGCTCAGGATAGGGATGCATGGAAAGCTTACTATATCCGCGCGGCCATGAACGTACGGGTTCGATAGTGCCAGTGAGTTACTTTGTAGTAAACAAAGGAGGTCGCGCCTGGTCAATAGAAACCAATAATAGTAATAATAATCATTAATGCACTGTCTTCAATTTGTTATAGCCTAAGAGTTTATTTGAAAATATAAAGAGTGTATTTACTTAAATTATCTATCATGTTGGATTTTAGAGAAAATTGAAGTGGCGAACTGAATATTCCTAACCCCCGTCAATATTTTATATGCGCATTTTATGGATTATTGATTTTTTTATCACTTTATTCATCAAATTGCCAGCTAGAGAAGACCTACTATAACGACTGGAAAACACGACATGCCGATCACATTTCACCTTTACACTGCATAGATGACTACCCATTTCTGTTATTAACACATGAGGGTAGAAGGTCACCAGCTGGCTGGTAGGTCGCGGGTATCCTAGGCCTTTCGTGTCATGAGTTTCTTTCTTTCTTTTTTTTCCCCATCAAACTGTTAAAACACATACAATTCGTCTTCCAGATTCTCTCAAAATAAATTCACTCGCAACAAAGTTGTTTATCGTTAAAATTTGGAAAACTTTGTCATATTACTTAAATAATTACATTTTATTTATTTATAGAATTTTTTTAAAATTTGAAAATACTTTCGCTGTTTAATTCTGCTCTGATTATTTTTGTCGTACTTATGCAAGTTCTTGAGACATTTCTAACGTACGTTGAAAAACATTTTTTTTTCTATTCTAAAAATTATAGAATATACAGAACATCTTAGAGTCTGGAATAAAAATCATATAAATAAATCAAATTGAAAACATAAGAGAATGAATGTGATTAGGTAAATGATTACATAAAATTGTGTTTTTTCTTCTTCATTTTCAGACGCCGCGGGAGAAGATTAAAATTATCCTAAAAATTTAAACCCTAGTCATTATATATTTAATTTCCATTTTAATTGTTGAAAAATATTTTTTTTAAATACACTCATTTTAAATAACATGTTGAAACTTTAAAGGAATAAGGGTCAATTCACATACTTTTTATTATAAACTTTGTGAATTTCAAAAACAAGCTCACATTCACTCTTTCCTAAACATATTTTGTTAAGATTTTAAAATCATATTTTATTCTTCAAATGAATACTGAGTTTACATATGGTTAATGAGGCATCACTAAGTCAACCATCTACATATCCTCATATAAAACTTTACATGCAGTATCTGTCTGTGGCAACTTCTTGCTTAGATTTGAGTGTTTTTCTCTTTAAATCACATTTTCTCCAAGAAAGCGCATTCTATGTGTGTCAGTCCTACAATGCTACGTATCTCCAATATACAGTACTCTATATTCATTTAAAAAATGATTTCATTCCATTCATACATAAAAAAACAATTTATATAAAAGTGTTAAGGAAATTATTCTAAACAACTAAACATATCACTATAGGAAAAAAGAGCAATAATAGTTTACACACTCTCACAAACACATTATTTCTTTTGTTGTATCTCATAACATCCAATTTTAGCAAAAAAAAAAATTAAAAAAAAATAACTAACAGCTCATGTTCAAACTAAAAAGTATTTAAATCATCTATTTCCACACAGTTCTCAAAATATTTATAAATCTTCTAAAGAAATGTTTTCTTTTATCTCTCTTTAGAAGATTAAATAAGTTCTATACATATTAACATGCCACAATTATATACACAAGTCACAAAATTAGTACAGCTTTCCTCATTGAGGAGCAAATACAATGTTCATCATTATAAAGATATCATTAATAAACTGGTAATTAAAAGACCTGTTTGTTTCATTTTTCCTTTCAATACAATTATTTTACTCAATGCTTACTCAATTTTACAAACATTTTATGTGATCACGAAATGCCGTAACAACTGGCAGCAAGACATATTTCAATATTCTTGCTGATATAGAATAGTAATTTTGGAACACCTTATAAAATCAATGGTAAGGAGAAAAATTTATGCCTGAATTAGGAATCAAAACCCAAACCTTCACAATTATGTGCTGATGCTCAGACGACCGAGCTAATTCAGGTTTCCTTCCCATCCAAGCACAAATTCTCCTTTTATCTTATTCTCTTGACTCCACATCCAATGCAATGAACCATCAATCACAAAACACAGTGAATGGCTTCTATATTAAATTGCATGATGGGATTTCACAAAGCTATAGCTATATTTATTAAATTAAAATCAGATCATATTAACAGTTTTAACTTCTTAATATTAATTTAACCTTATAAAATAATCATGTCAGCTTGGTTACATAAGAGAGACAGTTTTTCTTTCACATTTCCTTTAGTAGCTCTTTCATTATTATTATTAAATAATAACAATCAAATTATAATTAACTCATTCATACTGTATTCAATATACCATGATATTCTCTAAAAGGTCACAAAGAGGTAATTTTAATAAATATAGAGCTTATAGGTAATCAAGTAAATATAACAAAAAAACTCAATAATTTGTATAATGGTTTATCCCATTAGCATGAAGAAAATTGTAATTTTTTCTTCATGTAGAGTGGAAACCAAAATAGAAACAAAACATAAATTGTATTATATCATCATTTGACCATGTTGCATAAGGAAAAATGAAATAAATTAAAGAAAAATGACACACCAACAGACACTTTGGAATATGTGAGTTAAATATGAATTCCAATAATTACATAAACTTCTCTGTAATAGATAGTTCCTTGCATATCATAGATATTACAGTTAAAGTAAAATACACTGTTAAACATAACGCAATAAATCTTTCATACTTCTGGAAAATCTTGTGATTAAAATAAAAAATTCCTGAGCTTCAATTAATTACGTATTGAACTTTGACCTGATTACAGACACCTTCTAGTGGCTTTTGTATAAAAAGCTGTTCTGTGGAAAAATTGACTTGTATTTCCTATGAATTCTGTTCTTGTTTTATTAATTTTGCAAGATGATAATATAAAAGATGGTATGAAAACGTGATAATGGAAACAAGGGTTTTGTTTAGTAATCTTGTCTCAATCTTTCAAGGATTAGCCATACACCTGTAATCAAAGATATAGAAGTGAAGGGGCACAAATGAAGAAAAAATACTGTTGTAGAAAGTCAAATTTAAATTTCAATGAGTGCATTTATTTTCATGAAAGCGATTTCATTTTTCTCACTATAGGTCACATACTGTCAAGTTCACATTTAAAGTGGATTACAAGACATTATACAGCCTATTTCTGAAGAATATAGTTCCAAATTCCACATCATGTTCAAGAGTACTGGAATCCTATTAGATCCTTGGCTTAACAGTCACTGCTGACCTCACATTCTAACTAACTCACTGGCACTATCAAACTCGGAGGTTCATGGCCGCGCGGACATAAGTTCTCCACACATCCCTATCCCGAGCTAATGCTTTCAAATCATTCCCTGTATAATCTACTTCCCTCAAATCATAGTTAATGTTATTCTCCCACCTCATTCTTGGTCTACAAACTGGGCGTTTTCCCTCTGGCTTTCCTACAAGCAGCTTCCATTCCCCATGTTGCCCCCAGCCATTATAAATCTGAAGCTGCTACTTAATACAGATACCCAAATTATTCATGATGCTGGCGATTTCCAGTCCCAAACCAGTCAATGCAAGATACATTAGACAGGTTCACCATGATGTGGGACCTAAAATATCTTCCTGATTTTTATTTCCCGTCAAATATGGTATTGTCTTCATTATAAATTATACTAATATATTCAAGAATCACAATTCATCTTTACTTATAAAGAGGAATTATGCAAGGATCAAATATATTACAAATAATTTTTAATAAATTCAAAAGTCTTGTGCTATATCCTACACAGATTCATTATCTTAAAAATATATTAACTCAAAATTTATATATAATGGAGAATGTTTTATTTATGAAAAGAGACCCATAGCTTTAGTTCTCTTCTGAAGGAGGTCATACACTCCGATAAAATGCTTTGACAACAATGTCTGCAATTGCAAATCTCATATTCAGACAAGTCACTGGGATTGATATATAATGATGAGTTATTTCAACAAATATTGCATTGGATCTACAACAGTATTTTAATGAGTAGAAACACTTGTTTTCTCACATGCTGTATAATAAATTTCAAAATTGAAACCTTACTGAAATATGAACATTCAGCTTAAAATATTCTTCTTCCTTCCAGCAAAAACAGGATTTTAGAACAACTATTATATTCCCTAAATTTGCATTTAAAATTGTTCTCTTGCATCTTTGCTGCATTAAGAAAATAGTGAAATATCAATTAATTCAAAACAAAATGCTGGAATCAATTACTATCAATAGATAGGTCATTACTCAGTTTCAAGAGATTTCTGGATAAGTAGAGAAATAGAGAAGTTTACCTGTTTTTTTATAGTTTAATTGCTGGAATTGGAAAAATTACAATAAAAACTGAGTTTCTTTAAAAAAAAAATGAGGGAGAATTGGTAATCCCATCTCTTTGAAATATAACATTTTAGACTGAAAGCCATTTTCAGAGCTACTATTATTGGACTGTTCCCAGAAGAACAAGAAGAGAAGGGAGGAGAAAAAGAGGATGAATGAAGAAAGAATGAAAATAATGAAGTTATATGATCTGTATATTCTTTCCTCTTATGGTTGTTTTTGTTGAAAAAAGTTCAGATGCTCTCTCATTCTCAACAGTATATATTAGAGAAGCAATAATTGTAAAGATATTTAGTTCATTACCTTAAACCAAAAATTCTTTGAAAGACAAGTCCATGAACTGTTGATATATAGGTTTCTTAAAAAAAGGAAAAGCTCTTCTATCATCCAAATTTCCAGGTTAGGCTTATTATTTAGACTTTCAAGTATTGCTTAAAAATATAAAAGCATAATCATGAATTAGATACAGATAAATTACTTTACTTCCACAATTCCTCTGATATGTATTAAGTGGCCTCTCAATACACTTATTTTAAAAGTTCAGATTCACACATAAAACATTTTAAATTAACTTGAAGCAGGATATACAAATGTAGGACGTATAAAAAAAGTGCCCCAAAATATAGAATAATAGTATCCAGCCAGTGCGTAGGGCTGGAGGTCTTAGGTTCAAGTTCTAGTTTAGGCAGAAATATTTCTCTTTAAAAAAATTTACAGTAGTATTTTACTGACAAGATATAAGGATTAAAATCTACTTCGAATCAATATTACACAGAGCTAGAAAAATGTACAATGTGTAGGTAGGAACAAGCAGTTAGTTTCCCTGATTTGCATTCTACATGTTCAAGATTTAATATCTCTCATATATAAAAAATATATTTTGTTGTACATCTACAGCATCATTACTGTGAAGTAGACTTTAGATCAACTTACATGATCTCTTAGATTTTCAGCATCTGTTCTCTTCTGCTTTATGGAAGAATCACTGAGAGACATTCGGCACCACACTATTCGAAATATGATGGCAGAAGCCTTGCGAGATTTTGGATACACAGTTTATGAGGAAGTTAATGGTGTGGCCACTAATGGGAGTAACAGACGAATAGATATTATTGCATTTAGACCATCTTCTAAAATTGGTATGATATTAGATCCACAATTCGTTTTGAGACTCATAGTGGCCAACCTGAGGAAGTTGACACTGAAAAGAAAGCCATATATGAGCCAACAATTGACTATTACAAAGATAAATACCAACTACATAGCATAACTGTCACAGGATTGATGATCGGGGCAAGAGGTACTATACCAGGATTCTTAGCCAAATTTTGGAATTCCTTAGATTTGGACAGGGTGTATCTTTCTAAAATTGCCATCGCTGCCATTAGAGGATCAATTTCAATTTTAAGAAACCATATTTACAAAATTTCTACTTTATAGTATGTATACTTCAATTAGGCCTACAATTTGAATTTTTTAAAATATATTTCACCAATTCCAAAAATTAATTGTCTGTATCACTTTGTCCTTGAGGCAATCCTCTAATGAGGAAAGTTGTATCTAATAAAAACAACTGTAGGCTTTCCATTCTGTAGAAACTTGAAATAAAAAAAATTAATCATTCATCAACTGTTACAAGCTTAAATGGCTTATCATAACTTCCATTGTACAGAGGTTTAGCTGTGCCAGTGTTTTAGGACTGGTATATAACTCTCTTAAAGTTCTTTTCTTGTGTGCCACCTTTTTTCACAACGAGTCAGCTCTAATAGAGCTTCACTTCTTTGACAGTCTATTGCATATAGATTTGACAGAGGTAGAGGAAGTTCACTATTATCAGCTTCCTTAAACACTATTTTACATGGTGACAGTTAAAATTTCTCATCTGGATGATGGTAAGTGAATTCATAATTGTTACTTGAATATTAAACATTTACAAAGTGGAAACACAGATGTAGCAACCAGTTTTAATAATGATAATACCTAACGAAGAGATGTAAGTGACCTGTTAGTCTGAACAAAAGTGAACGAGCACTAGTATTTATAACAACACAATGTTCACTGTAAAGTAACCATTAGAGATGGATGTATGCCAGTTTTTCAGAACACTGATATGGACAAAATAAACATGCATACAAAATATATCAAATTTATTGATTTTGGTACTTATGCCACTTTCTCAGATAAGCAACATTATATATATATATATATAATGAGGTAAAACTTGCCCTTTAGAATGGAGACTACATGAATATATGAAATAAACAAATACAGACTAAATGAACAGTAAAGTAATAACATTATAAAATAATGCATTTTTTAAAAATTTTACCTAATAATATGAACCAACCTTACACATTATACAAAATTATCTCTGTAACTATTGATTCTAGAGTATTTTTTCTGACCTTAATTTTATCCACTAATCATATATTATTTTCAGGTAATATTTTCTTTGCACTCTTCATATATTGTAGATTAATTTCAATTATTTCATACCAAGAGTGTTTAAGTAATAGGTTGCAACTTCTGGTTTTTAATTCTTTTAATTTAGAATTCTGATAAATACATTTTCATACAAAGAAATATTAAAGCAAAATAATTTACTTGAAGAAACAGATGAAGTTGAAAGCTCAACTGAGGAGAGAATATTAAAAGCCTGACATTTCCATTTTTGATGAAAATGAGTTTTACATTTATTTTTATTATGATTTGTCAGGCACTACCTGCCTGCACTCTCATTTTCAAGTTAGCTGTGAAATTTCCCATCAAAAAAGTTTAGAACTTATATAATACATAGTTTTGGATATACAATATTTTAAATTTTTTTTTTACCAATGAACATGTAATATTTTCAATGTTTATTTCTTAGTTACACTCAAGAAACACTTGTGAATTTGGTTTATAAGGAAATAAATAGAGATAATGGGGTTAATATAAACTGCACTCTAAAGAGTAGTGATCATAAATTATTGTAAAATTTGCATTGGGTCTTTTAGTACCGGTAGTGTTTCAATTAATATTGGCTCAATTTCATAGTCAATTATATCAAATTAGTTTTCTGCAAATTTTTATGAGAAATACCTGAGTGCAAATAAATATCTCATGAACTTTCCATTTTTCTTCACCTATCTTATCAAATGTTAATGCAAATAATGTTATGCCTAAAAAATTATCTTTTACATTACAACCATTACCTAAACACCATTCCAATACAATTATATATAATTTTAACAAATGTTGGGTTTACACTGCCAGTAACTGATATAATGTAAACAAAATATAAAAACTCCTGACATATTCAATGTGTAAATTCTGTTATTTATGCATGGCTACCAGTGCAGCTAAGTTCTTATGTACGAAATAAATAAAACTTATCATTATTCTGTAGTACAATGTTATTAATATTCTATACCGGTATTAAGATCAATCACTTCATTGCTATTTCTCATAAGCTGAGATACCTCCCTTTCTCCAAAGATAGGTAGGCAGGTTGCACAAACTATCAAGGACTTATAATTACATTACTAATTACTTATACATATAAAAGAAATTATAATTAACACACTAAAGATTAATGATGCAAATGAATTTTTAAGACTAGCAAAACTAATTTTCAAAGTGTGGTAAATAAGCATTTAAACAATATAAATCAAAGTCCTCAATATGTAAAATTATATTGCAATTATTGCTGAAATCATCACTATTTATGTTAAAAGCAGTCTTCAACCTGACACAATATATTCACAGCAAATTATTCAACCTACAGTATTATAATAATGTAGTTACATTAAGAGTAAACAACTAAGATAAAACTTTTACTATATTATGTCATGAACTTAATTTACATATGCCTCTGTAAAGGAAAACATTGCCTGATCTCTTGCAATTATTGAACTCTCTCATATTTTTACCTTATTTTTCAAGCCCCTCATATCCCTTGCATAAGAACAAATTTCCTATAAAATATTTAAAACTTTATATACCCATCAAAATTTGGTATAGGAAGTTTGTCAAAAAAATTATAAAATATTTAAAACTTTATTACCTTTCAAAATTTGAAATAGAAAGATTATCAAAAAACGTATGTAAATGAATAAAAACAGAAAAAATTAAATGTTAAGATTTTGATAATAGAAATATAATCTATTGATTTTTAATAAAATATTTATTAGCAATATTGACTTGAATGCTGTTACTACCAAAAATTATATCTTTACTAATGAATTAAGAACACAACTTCCATTAAACTCACAAAAGTCAAGTTGCAAATGATTTAAATTTTAGTAATACTTGTAAAGAGGTTTTTAATTGTTTTATATTAAATTACATGGCATGACAGCCTCACAAGCATGTAGATGGAAAATCATCCAGTCAGTATAGGGGTCATCATGTCAGGTTCTCCATATATTATAGGTTGTCAAAAAAAAAATTTTGAAATACCCCGAGTTGTTCTCATTGATATAGGAGAGGAGATTGATTTCAAAAGTCGTCGGTCAGCCATCAAGTATGGCTCAATGGATGTCATGTTCCTGACAGAGGAGAGGAGCGCCATTGGACATCCGTTCATGCACATGATACAGCTACTGAAAAATATCACAAATGCAAGTGAAGAAACTCGAGTCTGTGAGGGAGTTAAGAAGTATGAATATGCAAGAATAAAAACTTAACTATGAATTTTGAAATACCCGGTGATAAGGAGAGGGGATTGATTTGGAAGTTTGTCAGTCAGCCATTCAGATGGTGCAGAGGTCAGTCTGCAGGAGAGCAGGCCGTTGGATGTCAGTTATGAACGTGATACAGCATTGAGAATGTCACAAATGCAGTGAAGAAACTCGAGTCTGCGAGGGAGTTAAGAAGTATGAGGTGAGTCAAAAACAACTCAACATAAATTTAAAAAGTTACATCACCTTAGTGATGCCGCATTTTGACTACTGTGACGTTCTACTAACTGACATAAGTGACGGATTGATGAACAAACTGCAGCGTGTCCATAATATGTGTATCACATTCATAATGTTCGAAAATACGATCACATTTCTCCATTAATCCACGAATTGTCATGGCTACATCTAAAAGAGAGAAGAAAATCGCACTGTCTAATTCTCTTATTTAAGATTCTACATACCTCGATTCCCAATTATTTATCATCCCATTTCTAGTATCTATCCTCAAACCATAACTTAAACACAAGATCACAATATAGTCTCTTGCTTAATATACTGTAACATAGGACATCACATCACTCCATGTCATATACCAACTTCACTTCTCGCAACTGGAATTCCCTACCACAAGAAATAAGGGGCTGCTGGACAATGGCATCTTTTAAAAGAAATCTAAATTTATATTTGCTCTAACCTCAATTTCATTATTACCCAGTGTAAGGTATATATATTAATTGGTGTTTCTCGTATAATTTATCATATTTATATTATTATTATTATCATAAGTATTATTATTGTTATTATCCTATAAAATGTTGTTTGTACATGAAATTTACATTGCTACATTTAATGTATCTTTAACTGTTTATAATTAGTATAGTGTATATCTATATTTGTCAAATATTTATTTGTATTTGTGCTGGTTAAGTGGAAGGGAAGGCCTTAACTCTGCCAGAATAAATAAAGCATTATTATTATTAATCTAACAAAGTCCCCTTTTTTTTCAACACCAAGGATTTTAAAGTTAGCCATTCTCCTGCAATGCTTCCCAATACAGCTTTGCCTTTATGGTGAGTTGTGTTTCACTTTCTCTGATGGTCAGGACATCATCAATGACGTTAAATTTAGTTAGATGGGCAGCATCCACCTCTGCTTCCCCACATAATGGGCAGATTGAGGTGCTGGCAATGCATATCTTGAATATGAGATTCTGTAGAGACACATTCAGTAACCCTTCTGGAGTTGGTAGTTAGGATTTCTCGTGGGTACTGCACTAGTAGTTCCAATTTTTTTTACCAGAAACGATTGTCTTTCTGGAAGATGTAATGCGACTCTTAATATTGTTGTCTGGATTTGTGCACATATTCTGCGATAGGTAGTTAATATATCATGTTGCTGTAGGATTGTACCCTCTTTTAAAAGAATTTCAACCATCTTGTTACTTAGTATCTGACAATGACTTGATATCCACTGATATTCAAGATTATTCTTACCCACTCCGCCACCATCATTTCTACATTGAGAATGCTGATATCACAATTGCATCATCATGGCCAACATGATAACAGTTGTTTCCACTATAGTTAATTGTGAACATGTCTCACTTACTTACTCCCTGGCACTATCGAAACCATAGGTTCATGGCCACACGGACATAAGCTCTCCATTCATCCCTATCCTGAGCTAATGCTTTCCAATCAATTCCTGTATAATCTACTTCCCTCAAATCATAGTTAATGTTATTCTCCCACCTCATTCTTGGTCTACCAACTGGGCGTTTTCCCTCTGGCTTTCCTACAAGAAGCTTCCATGCAAATCTTTCATTCCCCATACGTGCAACAAGTCCTGCCCATCGCAGTTTACGAAAATTAACTGCTCTTATTATATCTGGCTTCCTATAAAGACCATGTAGTTCATTGTTATGTAGTCTTCTCCATTCACCAGTCTGTTCATCTAAGTACTTTATTCTCAAATACTTGTAATCTCCTTTCCTCCCTTAAAGTAAGAGTCCATGTTTCGCAACCATATAATATAACTGGTAGAATAATAGTTTTATATATTTTCAGTTTAACTTTTTTGAAAGGAGTTGGGACATCAAGAGTCTCTGCAATGCATAATAGCATGCATTTCCAGAATTGAGCCTATGTTTAATTTCTTTGTGCATCTCATTCCTATTTGTGATTATTGTTCCTAGGTATTTGAATTCAGCCACTTCCTCAAAATTTCCCTCATTTGTCATTAGCTGTCCATTTCCATAATATAATGATCTATTCACATTTTTATCGCATTTCAACTACTCATGAGAAATTTGACTGTAGCCAATTTACCGCACATATTAAGTACTTTTGTAGTGTATTTATAATATTCACCATGCATTTCAGTATTGCTTTTTAAAAAAAAAACTCCTGGCACGACAGGCCTACAAGGCCCTTTGCCTACCATCCGGCTGCTGGCCTCACATCCACATGTGTCAATCACAGAGGTAGATGATAATCAGCCAGTGTAGGGGTGACATGTGGTCAGCATGTCGAGTCCCCCAGCCATTATAGCTGGTTTTCTCAACTTGGAGCCACTACTTATTGTAGCTACCCAAATGCATCATGATGCTGGGTGGGCACCGGTCCCATACTGGCCGAAATACCATGAGAAAATTTCTTCCCCCATGGAGACTTGAACCAGCACAAGTCCTGTAGCTCTGCGCCAAGGCTTCCTGCCTTAACCACTTGGCTACGGCATGGGACAAAAAGTAAAGTGATCCCACAACAGGCCCAGAGACTCTTGGGGTAGTGGGAGATTAAGGCTCCCACTTTTTCTAGACAATCGGCACTTTATGTCAGCCGGGTTGTCAGCCCTGCGTGACGGCCGCCTTTACCCCCAGAACAAGCGTCTGGTACTCATTTCCGTTAGAGGCTGAGTCGTTCCCAGGGCCATAGTGCCACCAGAGGGTTTGGGTCAGTTTAAAAATCCTGACCCCACGGGACTTGACCCTCCAGCTTGTAGCTCAGTGCCTTAACCACTACGCTACGGCGTGCCCCTGCTTTTTTTCAACTTTGCCTAATAATTTCTACTGTAGCCAATTTACCAGCATAATCACTGTGCATATTAAGTACTTCTCATAAAAATTATACTGTAGGCTATTTATGGCACATATTCACCGTGCATTTCAGTATTGTTTCTGCAGGCAAGATGGCACTTTTTAATGTGTGTTGTTGGAGAAGAAGTAGTAGAGTGGTAGAGAGAAGGGTCTCATACTGAGACTATCAAATGTCCTCTTTGTGGAATCCTTCTTTGAGCAACCAAACCTAGTAGGAGACACAAGTTTGGTTGTTTAAAATTTTACGAAGAGGATAGCAGGACATGAAGTTTATGTACGTTTCCTTATATCTGCTGCCAAGAACACCTTCTTTGAGGGCATGAAATTATCCATTAATAGAGTATGGATTTGCTAATAAGTTTTTGTATACTTTGATGAAATGAGAGTGCATTGTTCTAGGCAAGAGTGAAGTGGCTGATACCACTATACCTGACTAATTTCCATACTTACGAGAAGTATGTAGAAGTAATTACAAATTTAGCATTATTACTTTTTTTTGCTTTAGAAATATAATAGAATCATTTTGAAAGTTGTGTAATTGTTGGAAAGCACACTTAATTTTAATTACATAAAGATGTGTGAAAATGATTTGTGTTATGTTGATTACATTACAAAACATGCATTAGGTAGATTAGAGTGGTTAGAATGCTAGAATAGGAGGGTAGATTATGTTAGTTTGATTATATTAGGTACAGACTTCCTTAAAATACTTAATGCCACTGTAATTTCTTCATATTGGTCGGAGTCATCTCATCACTGTGGGTGAATCCAATCACATATTTAAATCTGCTTAAATTTGGAAAAAAACAAAAAAAAAAAACAAATAGCATTTGGTGGCCTGACCAACAATATAAGTTTCTTCCCACATAAAATTTAATTACTTTTGGTTGGAAACTGAACAATAACAAAGTAACTGCAGTACTGTGCATTAATGTTCAACACTTCTTGTGGGAACTGATTGAGTACATTATTATTTGGGGAAGTGACTGTTGATGAATTAGAGTCACTTTCAGTTTAATTTTCACTCCCTTCCCCTGACTCCTCCTCGGATACCACCTAGACCCTTGAAATAATCTCTTTCCTGGTAGTAGATTCAAATTGGCATGAGTTTGATCATTAGATTATCTGAATCTAGCTTAATTAACATGATCTTCAATTGCTGAGGTAAAGTCTTCTCCATGTGTCATCGCCATTGGAGTTTCCTTGATTTGGAACTCGAATCTTCTCAGGACACAGTAGAATAATTCCACACTTTTTGAATCCTGAAATCATGTTTCTGGCTTTTTTTGATCCCAATTATTTTGAATGTTTAAGCATCCTTGGAAATTCTGACTTTGGTTTAACCCCTGTGTTATGATGTATGAAGTTAACTTCACCAAGCAGATTTTATGGGGTGAAAGAATGACACATTGCTAGTGTGCACTAGTGGGTTGAATTTGGAGGTAGTAGTGCAAATTTGGTATAATTATCACGGCAAGATTTTGTTGCACCTACGGAGATATGGCTTGAGAGACTGTAATCATTACAGCCCGGATTTGTATGCGAAATGCATGTTTTGTTTCACGCATTATAAAGTATGCAGAAATGATTTACATTAAAAATCATCGGAGAACATATTGTTTAAATAACTCACCTCATAGGATTCATGCTTCCATGATATCGCGATTTCAAACATAATCATGTTCATCGTCAGCCATAACTCCGTCGGAGTTATGGCTGACGATGAACATGATTATGTTTGAAATCGCGATATCATGGAAGCATGAATCCTATGAGGTGAGTTATTTAAACAATATGTTCTCCGATGATTTTTAATGATTATACCTCATAATGTTTACTTCCCAACATTAATTAAATATAATGATTTACATGTTAAGTGGTCCCTTCACAAACAATTTGAACACAATTTTGATAATGCATAGAAATTCATATTCTGGGGGAAAATGCTTATTTTAGATTTTTGATGCATATTTTACTCCTAAATATGGTATTAAATTATAATTTTCCCTTCAGCTAATTACTAGTAATTAATTAATATTTTTTAAATTAATAAAGTCTCTGCAATCAATTAGATTTAAGCATAATGTGTACATTTACATCTGCGTAAGAGGGGAATACCCATAGGCCTTGAGAAATAATATTATGGTATTGCTAAAATCGCATTTGATAGGCTTAGTGAAGTATTAAATAAAAATCCTGATTACAATAGAATTTGTCAAATTTGCAAAATGCTCTCGGGTGATAGTGAAAAACTGAAGAAGAACTGTGGTGTTTTTCACATGCACCTGTGACATTACGTAATGTAGAAAGGACATTTTCATTGTACAAAACCTTCTTCACTGACAGATGAAGGAGCTTCACACAAGAAAACCTCATGAAAACCATCTTTATCTGCTGTAAAAGCCAGGAATAAGATAAGATTACCCAAAGTTTTTGCATATTTAGGGTGCATATTTTCTACAATTTCCATGCACATTTAGTACTTTATTTTGCACACAAATCCGGGCTCTAGTACTCATTCATTAGCTTAGAGTCTCCCAGTTTTCTGAAATGTGGAAGTAGAATTTGAAAGAACCAATCCCCAAACACTGTCAAGTCAAACCGACCACTTGAATTCCTATTTCCTTCATACCTCCCTTTTGCCTTAGGTAATACAGATGTTTGCTCTTGTAAACTACATGTACTGTACCATCAGCAGCTGCACACATCATGCACAACACTTGTACTAGATTTAAATGAATTAGCTAATGACTTCAGTGTTAGAAACAGGACATTAAACACCAACCATCAGATTTAGATGAGTCAATTACCCTTTTGGGTGTGTGGCACCAGGTTTGATAATTACCTTTTCGCATGATAGTGCATTCTGTCGTACTTACAGAAATGGCAGCCATGATTGAAAGTTCAATTTCCTAAATTTCGGGGTTCCGAATCTATAAATAACTATACTGTAATATTACAAATTACCTACCTAGGGCAACAAGTAAAACCACTGCCCTTTATGTATACTATGTACAATCCATCCATAGTAATTCTGCCCGAAGGCAGGTCCTTTACTGCAATCATAGCATTTTCATGCTATGCTTGCAGCTTTACTAGGGAATTGTAGGTGTGGTAGCTTCCCGTTGCTTTCCACACTGATGAAGAATGATGATGATGATGATAATGGCCATATGATTTCGGGGACCATTTGGGCCTTAAAGTTTTCCTGACATTTGTCTTACAGGTGAGGAAAAACCCCAATAAAAACCTCACCCAGAAAAACTGCCCCAACCGGGGATCGAACCCAGGCCCGCTGCGTGACAAGGCAGCATGCTACCTTGAGACCACAGCGGTGGACCTATGTACAATGTATATACAAAAATATATTCAAAAGATAATATTAATATACATTATAAGCAGAGACCGGAACTTTGGCAGAATGCCTTTTTAAATGTGTTAAATCTATCTTCAATTTGAAAGTGAATCTGTATAAAGTATACCTTGGTGATTAAAATGCTACAGTTTTATGCTGCTTTTTTCTCCCTTTTTAAATATAAATGCCTAATTTATTAAATAAATGCTTTTTGTTATCTTTATTTGATTATTTATCTATTGTTCATTAATTTACTATTAAAAATTACCTACAGGTATTTTAATTTATTTCTATAACTGTTACAATTAAAGTGACTTCACCAAATGTATATTATTATCTTTCAGTCAGTTCATAATTATTCTCTTCGCAACAATGAGTGCTGCTGTGCAAAAAAAATACATAAATAGCAGAAAGCATTTTAGTTACTGCATGTGTTTATTTGAAAAGGCAACAATGAATGCGGGTGTAACTTAATTTTTCATTCAGTTTTCATTGCGACGTTATTCTAGCTAGCAGCTAGATGCTGAAATTCAGTGTTCCTTTACGCAGTAAAATACAAAGTTGTGGTAGTACTTTTGGATCCGATGTATTTTGTCCTGACTAAATGTACTCACATGCAAAATCTGCGAGCAGTCAGTGAACTACAAAAAGAAACACTTTATATTGTAACATATCAGTACAATCAAACACAAAAATGCACTTTCCAAGGCTACTGGAAATATTTCTTTGCTTCCAACAGTAATTGCAATATTGAGTCGAATATCTCAATTTGTAGGATTTTCTAATTGCCTTTCATTGCCTATTTCAGCTATTTATAATGTCATAATGCCTTTTTGCCTGCCAATTTTAAGGATTTATTATGCCTAAACTTCCAGTCTCTGATTATAAGAAACAAATCACTGCATTTTACATGAACTTGTCAAATATTCTTCTTTTTGAGGAAGCTAACGAGTGTAACAAAATATGTAATATTGATAACCTCCTTTAAATTTATCGTCGTCTTCAGCATTGAATATTCTGACCATGCTGGAGACTTTAATGTTTCACTCCTGAGCACGAAATAATCAACCATACTTTTTTCACTCACAGTACAAATCTTCTCCTGCGACTTTCTGAATGAAATGTATGTTATTTCATATCTTGATTTAGATTTCTCTGGCACCAAGAAGCACACCCAACTTCCCACACTTCATCAATTTTGTCAATTTGATTACTGTCATTCATACTTGCCACCATTTTATGCCTGATTGGTGTCATGGACTGTTTCAGTCTCATCTAAATTACTTCGGCCAGACTGCTAATGTCAGTCAGTTGTTTATAATGAACACAAATATTTCCAACAAAGATATTTTTTTACTATTATTTATTATTTTGAAATCACCATTGTGCAAAAAAATGTACAGCACACATTTGTGAAGTGTTTTACAGAATCTTGGAAATTAAAAACCAAGTGATGCTCGGTTTTTAATAATTTCCTCACTTCTGTAAAAACCACTTCCAAACCTCGCATTGTAATATACTATTACATGACTAGGGTTAACACTGAAAATCATTTCATTATAATTGACTACATGGGTTGGCAAACACCATTTACAGATTGTTTTAAATCTGTAAAATATTTTTGTATAGCAACTCTAGTAACAGCTGATCTTACGTGTTTCACATTTTCAGTCAGTCTTTGTGATAGTTCCATGTTCCTGGAAAAACCCCTGAAGCCAAAGCATTGTCAGGAAAATATTACAGAATCTTTTTTTTCTATTCTTCCTTGCCAATTTAGATAATTTTGAACGATATTCTAACTTTCTTAATTTATTAAATGGAATCCTAATTTAACACTACAAAGTAGCCCCTCAATCAACTTCTTCTCATCATTTTCTGACAGCTGATTGGCCTCCTATTTTGTGATTGTATTTTTCCTTTATTGATTCATAAAGCATAGTATACAGTACTTCTTATTGTTCAGTTGCCTACCACATATTTAAATTGCCAGCCTTCATAGATATAGTTATATTTACTTTATGTATTTGTAACAAGCTGTTTAACATGCATTTTAATTACATTGACATTTTGAACCCAGAGTTTTGGTATAATTCCTTGTGATCAGATTCACTCTCATAAAATGTATTCTTTTTATTTCAGACAAAGTTACAAAAATAAGAGATATACATTTTTACTACTTGGGTATATTATATAGAATTAAATAAATAATTAAGGAAGAAATGCAAATCATTACTTAATTTACACATAAAATATAATCCCTATTTCACAAGAGGTTTTAGACATGCTTACAATCACTCTACAAGCAACTCTAACAAACAAGTGCTTCAAAATATAAGTTAAAATACACACCATGCTGAAGGACACCGTTATTGTTGGTAAATGAAACACTTAAAAAGGGACAGATCATGTATTCGTAACTAGATGTTTAACATGCAGAGTTAAAAATGTAATAATACTGTCATGTGATCGATTTTAGCAGCAATAATTAGAGTCAAGTCAATTTACAGTATACAAAAATATTTAGTTTGTTCTACTATATAAACTTGAAAGTATTCTTCTTCTTTCCAAGTATTAGGCCAAGGCCTGTTATGATCCTATAGAAAATTTTCCCTCCAGCGTTTCATAGGACGGCCCAGTGATCTTCGTCCTCTTGGTATATAATTATAAACAGCTTTGGGGATCCGATTTGAACTCATTCTTTCTAGATGGTAAGATATTGGTGTTCCTTTTCCAATCCCATCTGGTGTAACCCGCTGTTCTGCACATGAATCTCATTTCACAAGCCGTTATTCTGCTTTCATGTTGTCTTTTTAGTGTCCATGTTCACTAACATAGGTCAACACTGATCTAGCCAAAGTATTATATAAACGTAATCTGGTGGTTTTTGTACAAGGAATGGTTCATAACTTGATTAATAATTCCCAAACTTTTATTATAACTAGTAATTTTTTCAGGGATATCCTTTTCAATCCAGATAGAGAGATAATATCCAAGATATTTAAATTGATTAGATCTCTCTAACATTTTTTCTGGAGACAGATTTTACTTTGTATGGGGTCCTTCCCATGAAATGCCATAATTTTAGTTTTGTTAATTGATATTTCCATATTAAATTTGGCACCTATTTTTTGTAAATTATAAATTGATCATTGCAAATCATTTTTGGAAGGTGCCATAAGAGCTAAATCGTCTGCAAAAAGAATAGCATCGAGTTTGAGGTTCCTATTGATGGGTATATATCCTCGTTGTGTTTTCCTCCATTCGTTTATTAATTTATTCATATATATATATAATGAAAAGCACTGGTGAAAGTCCACATCCCTGTCTTACTCCAGTGTTGATCTTTTCCCAAGAAGATCATTTGCCATCTTGTTTAACAGAGATTTCATTATCTTTATAGATGTTGAAGATATTAGTAATATATTGTTGTGAAACGTTATCATCAGCTAAAATTTGTAATAATATATTTCTGTCTACTTTGTCGAAAGCCTTTATGAAGTCAACGAAGGCGATACGAGTTTCTATATTGAATTCCTTGTGCTTTTCTAATAGTAGTTTTAGAGTGAAGAATCCATCTGTACAAGATCTACCCTTTCTGAATCCATTTTGCTCTTCTCTAATTATATTTCCATAAATTTTTTTCAATTTATTCTTAACTATATTAGTATAAATTTTATATCCAGAGTATCAACCAGCTAATTCCAGGATAGTTATCTTTGATTTGGCGACTTCCTTTTTCGAAGATTGGTATTACAATGAATTTGTTCCAGCTTTGTGGTGGTTCTTGTCCTTCCCATATCATATTAAGGGGAATAAGAAATCTGTCTAAAAATTTTTTAGTTGAAAATTTAAATAATTCTTGATTAATGTGGTCTTCTCCGGGAGCTTTGATACTTAACTTCAAAGTTTCTGAGTCAATAGGAATTCTATGCAAGTGCTGTTCAAGATCAAAATATGTGAGAGAATAATATTTATTCTAATAACAAGTTGCCTATCCTCCAGGGAGGATGATGCATGGATCCAGAATACGAACATTTCATTGGATATGATGTAAAAAAGAAATTTTACAAAATTGTAAAATCTGAAATGAGGCTTTCAAAATTTCAATTAATATTTCTTGAATTTCACAATTATAACTTCACTGGAATATTGATATAAATCGTTAAAATTAAATTACCAATTCCTTAAGTGTATTTTGAAGGTATCTAGAATTAAATAATTGACAAGTGTAATAGTAGCAACTACTGAATATGACATGAAATTTTGAACCAATAGTATAATGGATTAACATGAGAAAGTTCAATAAATCTGAGAAAATCTACATAAAAATAAAGAAAGAAAAATAAATAAAGCAATCAAATAGGCAATTAAAATAATTCACATCAAGTGAAAGCAGTCTTTTGCTGACGGAGTCACTACTAAAAAGAATTAAACTTAGTGTATGCTACAAGGATCATTTTTAACTCATCTTGATCCCAAAAAAATTACGGGAAACATTTGGTAATATGGCATGTTACTGTGAAGACAGAAGTGAGAGTGAATTATGCATTGAGTGATAAATTTCTTTCCTATCATGAATTCTAATAAAACATTAATGTAACAATTTCACCGTGAAATGTAGTAGAATAATACTGACTAGTTATGGTACTATCAACATAGCATAAAGCCATTGCTATATTCCTAAAAGGTAATAAATATGCATTTTATAAAAATATCTACTACATTTGCCCACAAAAATTTTTGTTTTCTAAGTTAAACATAATTTTATGCATATTTAAGGTAAATATACAAACACAGATGAGATTACATTAAATGACATATAAGCATTTCCTGTAAATTGAGGCAAATGAAAGAAAATGCTAACTAGAAACCAACCTCTCATTGTTTGGTGCAAAGAAACTCTTTTTTTAAATAAGACTTTCAAGGAAGTCCATTATGCATTTTAAGGTTTTTTTTGTTTAAATTTTGTACAGTGTCATCGTATTCTGACATGGTCACATTTACAAATTTTTTCTAGCTCCTTCTTCACTTCAGCCTAATGAGGAACCAGCAAAAGCTTGGAATTATGGGCACATTAAAATGCCATGACATAGTGCAATACCCAAATACCTTAAATCACAAGTAACGATTTAGTCCTTGAGGATAACAATGACTACCTTTGCATCATTTCTATGAAATATATATTAAACATAGTCTGAGACCAACAATAGGAAAAACCATTACATTTACTGATAATATAAGAGAATTATGTCCTTAAGAAGCTAGAAGAGAGCATCACATTAACAATATAATCAGGATCATGAGAATTAATGTAAATTTCAAGAAAAAATTATCTTGTACTAAAAAATGGAAAATATATTTATAATTGAGGCGTTCAGAATAATAATGGCAGATCCCAACCGACACTGAATTTTGAGATAGAAGCATGACCGTGCACAGCTGCCATCTACTTTTCATGAAGTATCAAACGAATTGGAATATGTGAAAGCTCTCATTTTCCACCTTTAAAATTTGTCCATAGTGAAAACGAATACATTCTCAGTGTTAAAATGACATTTATCTCAAAATGAACTTTGGTTGGGATCTGCAGTTATTATTCTAAGCGCCTCAATTGTAATTATTAAAAAAGGTGTATGTTATGTTTAATAGTCTAAGTTATGGATTAAGGGGACCTGGAATTCCCTATAATGCTAATATTAAAATAGTGCTCATAAAGCATATGTTTTCTCAGAATCAGTTTATACAGGATACTTATTGCTTATTTATGAATGCTCTGTCCACAATCTCACACTAACTCACCTGCACTATTGAACCCATAGGTTCATGCCCACATGGACATAAGCTCTCCATACATCCCTATCCCGAGCCAATGTTTTCCAATCATCCCCTGTATAATCTACTTCCCTCAAACCATAGTTAATGTTATTATCCCACCTCATACTTGGTCTACCAACTGAGCGTTTTTCCTCTGATTTTCCTACAAGAAGCTTCCATGCAGGTCTTTAATTCCCCATTCATACCACATGTCCTGCCCATTGCAGTCTACATGACTTAACTGTTCTCATTATATCTGGCTTCCTATAAAGACCACAAAATTCACTGTTATGCAGTCTTCTCCATTCACTTGTCTGTTCATCTCTCTTTGGACCAAAAATTTTCCTAAGAACTTTATTCTCAAATACTCGTAATCTCCTTTCCTCCCTTAAAGTAAGAGTCCATGTTTTGCATCCATATAATATAACTGGTAGAATAACAGTTTTATATATTTTCAGTTTAATGTTTTTTGAAAGGAGTTGGGAAGTCAAAAGTCTCTGTAATGCATAATAACAAGCATTTCCAGAATTGAGCCTATGTTTAATTTCCTTGTGCATCTCATTCATGTTTGTGATTATTGTTCCTAGGTATTTGAATTCAGCTACTTCTTCAAAATTTCCCTCATTTGTCATTAGCTGTCCATTTCCATTATATAACATAATCTCACACACGAGTTTCTTTTATTTTGGATTTAATTAAACATATGAGATTTTGTTATATCAACAATATTTTAACGTAATTTTATATGCAAATTCAATAACAATAATTTCTGTGAGAAATTCCTGTGTTAAATTGTTGGGTACAAGTATTTTGTCAAAATATCTTGGAAAATTTTAAGCTAATTCATTCACTAATCATGAGAAAATACATGCTTTATAAGCAGTAATTTAACATTAACGATATAGGGTATTCCTTCATACAACTTTCAAAATTATGCAATCTGGAGATTACCTGCATACCCCTCTCCAGCTATTCAGGACAGGGAATTTATTTTCAGAAAGGACACTTCCTTGTTGAATAAGAAAAATAAATAAAATAATTGTAATTAGTCTAATATTGGCACATGCACAGAAATGACGGAGTTTAATAAACTTATTCTATAGACCATAGAAAAAAAAAAATACTAAATTAAGCAAGTCTGAATAAAATTACACAATTATAAACTATTTGCATCAAAGTGTTTTCTCTTTAACTCAACTTCAAAATAGTCAAACATTAATACTGACCAGCAGTGATTTCAACAGTTTTTAGATACTTCAGTAGTATTTATACCTTACTTTTGTATTGTAATCATGAACAATCTTTATAAAATAAGGACTATAACTAAGGTACGCATTTCATCGAATTTAAACAAATATTTACTAGACTATTCATAGCTGGCAAATAAGTTATAAAGATCTTAGCTGCACTGGCAAACATCAAAGAAAATGCTACAAATCAATATTAAAAACTGTGATTATTACATTTTAAAATTATACTCCATCCTTCAAATATATGTTTTTACAGGAAACCTATTCAACTTTGAGGTAATTAAAGCTTTAAATATTCAGTAATAGCAAAAGCTTCATAATAAGAATATTTACAGCAAAATAAAGGAAAATGGATCAATATACATAAATGAACAAAGAACAATTCAAAAAGTTTATCAATTCCTCAATAGAAAACCCTATTAGAGATAGGAGTAACATTCATAAAAAAAAAGGCCATCAAACTTACAAAAGTTTGAAATTTTTAAAACAATTACCATATTTAAAACAAGTTTTGTTTTCAATATTTTGCAAATATAATTCAGTGTGTTTAAGAGTAGTTACATATCAGTCAAAGAAATCTATTTAATTTAAATAGTTGGAGCCAAATTTTTATTGTTCTCTTTTGCAATCAGGCTACGTTCTATATTATCCATATGTTAACTTTCTGTTACAAACTCAAAGTCAAATAGATTACTTGTAAAAAAAAGCATGGCTTTGTAAGACTATTTATCTTTATATACAAGATTGTATAACATTTAAAATAAAACATAAAAAAATAAAATAACAAATAAAAAAGTTCATTGCATCATTATCATATTTATTCGCATATAAGACTCCACTTTTTATTATAGTGTTAGAGCCCAAAAATCAAGGAAAGTCTTATATAGACATATCTAGAAAAAGTTTGTAGGAAATAATAAATTGGAAAAATTAACAGACATTTGAAATTCTAAAAAAAAAAAAAATGGTTAGTCTAACATATTTTGTAAAACAATCACACAAATTACTGTACTATTTTAGTTGGGGTAATGAGTAATAAATTTATTAGACTGATTGAGGGTGAAAGTACAATTATGATCATAATAGACTGAGGGATGAAGTGTTTTATAATGTGGCAGATAGAGTAAGGATATCATATAGAAAAGTGAATATTGCTATGGTAAAGATAATGTCACATCCTATGACACTAATTCACAGGGATCCAACATGTGAGTAATTTTCTTTAAATATTCAATTAAAGAAATTAAGGGAAGTCTTATATGTGATGGGATTTTATATTTCAGTAAATGTGCGATCATAAAAAAAAAACACAAAGATTAAGAAATTTTCAAAACTAACAGCTGTATGATCAAAGTATACAAATAATAATCATTCTATATCATCACATGTATTAAAAATAGGTAACCTAAAATTGAAGATCACTAATTTTCCTTACTATCCATTTTACCTTATATGACATGTCATTTAGCTTTTTACTTAAAATTGAAGACCATTAATTTTCCTTACTACCCATTTCCTGACATTTTACCTTATATGACATGTCATTTAGCTTTTCACTTAAAATTGAAGACCTCAATTTTCCTTACTACTTATTTCCTGACATTTTACCTTATATGACATGCCATTTAGCTTTTCACTTAAAATTGAGGACCATTAATTTTCCTTACTACCCATTTCCTGACATTTTACCTTATATGACATGCCATTTAGCTTTTCACTTAAAATTGAAGACCATTAATTTTCCTTACTACCCATTTCCTGACATTTTACCTTATATGACATGTCAATTATCTATTTACTTAAAATTGAAGTTCACTAATTCTCCTTACTACCCATACCCTGACATTTTAGCATATATAACATGTCATTTAAGCTATTTTTAGTTGCTTCATAGTTGATTTGTATTATTTGCATAAACAAAAAACAAGAATTTTCATCAGCATTGCTCTTGATGCACTTATAAAAAATATTGTTCTTTACATTCCATTTTCTAGATGCAGTAAAAATGACTTCAATCTCTCTGATTCACGACCTAATATGCAGAGGTAATACAAAATAATCTATTGTGGTAATAAAAGATTCTGGGCTATGTGGCCATGGTCTATAACTGGCGTTTCTTCCAGACGTTTCTCACTCATCTGTGGAGGGCATCTTCAGTGGCGAGCGCTTCCAGCTGTTGTTTCCCTGTCGTAGACTCGACTGAGAATGAACAGCAGAAAGCTGGACGCTCTTATTTATACTAGTGCTGACGTCGTGTGAGTCGCAGCTGTTTGGATCGACGTCATCGTACTGGCTTCTGATTGGTTCGGAGCTCTCTCCTTGTTATTGGTAGGTTTTGACTGTCTATTGTCTAATGTGTGATACCAGGCTTTGGCTAGTTTTATTCCTTCATCTTTTCTATTGAAATTGTCCTTGTGTTTATAAATTTCTATGGCCTCTCTGTATAATCTTGGGAAATAATATGGTGTTGTAGCTAAAACTTGTGTTTCTACGTAGAGAATCTGATGTCAGTTTTCAGTAATAACGTGTTCTGCTACGGCCGATTTTTCTATTTGTCCTAGTCTGCAGTTTCTTCTATGTTCAGTCAAACGGGTGGCTATGCTTCTTTTTGTGGTTCCTATGTAAGATCTTCCACAAGAACACGGAAGCCGGTATACACCGCAAGTGAAGAGTGGTGGTCGAGGATCCTTTGATGAGCGAAGGCAGTTTTCTATTTTTCTTGTAGGTCTATAAATTGTTCTAATATTGTGCTTTTTTAGTACTTTGCCGATCCGATCTGTGACCCGTTGTATATACGGTAAGGAAGCTGTGCTGACTGTTGATGTATTATCTGTTTTGCGTTGTTTACGTGGATTTATTGATTGTTTTATTTCTTTGGCTGTATATCCATTCTTCTTGAGACAGTTGACAAGATGGTGCTGCTCCTGGTTAAGATATTGTGGCTGGCATAACTTCTTCGTTCTGTCAAACAGTGTCTTTATGACGCCTCATTTTTGTCTAGGGTGGTGATTGGAATTCTTGTGTACCAATCAGAAGCCAGTACGATGGCATCAATCCAAACAGCTGCGACTCACGTGACGTCAGCACTAGTATAAATAAGAGCGTCCAGCTTTCTGCTGTTCATTCGCAGTCGAGTCTACGACAGGGAAACAACAGCTGGAAGCGCTCGCCACTGAAGATGCCCTCCGCAGTTGAGGGAGAAACGTCTGGAAGAAACGCCAGTTATAGACCACGGCCACATAGCCCGGAATCTTTTATTACCATGATTACCGGCCGTGAAAGCCTGCATTCCACTATAAAATAATCTATTGTGTTATTTTGATAAAGAAAACAAAATGTTCATGCATATTTGGCATTTGCAGAGTAATTTAATACTTAATAGTTTTTATCAGGACTAGGAATTCTTTGCTTCTGAACCAAGGTTCAGGCATGCAATTATACTCTCATAACAATTCCCACATAAACGATAAAATCCCACTTAACACAAGTGGCACAAAGTTTGTCATTGTGACATTTCAATAACATTATACTGCTTTTAGAAGCAACTAACCATAAATCTATTGTAATAAATATATTTATTCTAATGAAGTTTAAATTACATTTTAGAACAAATTAATGCCACACATTTCTTACTTTTTAAACAAAAAATAATTTTTATCTACATGAAAAAAATGTTCTATCCAAATTAGCTCCATCTCTTTAATTATGGATAATTGGGGTTCTACTGCATTTCAGGAGGAAAACTTAGTGAAAACGAATAGGTGTGAAAAAAAGTTAATGAATAGTGACAAGTAGTATGTTAAATGAATAATCCAATATAAACAGAATATACAGTTCTAAATTTATTTCGGCATGTCCAGTATAAAACAGATTCTAGAAAAGAAATTGGTATATGATAATAGTATACATCAACTATATATTATTTAAAAAAGTAATATCTAGATGTGAAACATGGTCTCTTACTTTCAGGAAGGAGAAAAGAACACAATAGTTTGTAAATAGTGTCCAGAAAAAAAAAATTTAGTCCAGAGAGAGACAAAGAAATGTGAATGAAGAAAACAAAATATCATTGAGTTACATGATCTTTTTGGTAACCAGATTTAATAAGAGCAGTTAAATCTCATCAACTGCAATGAACAGGACATGTGGCACAAATAAGGAATGAAACTCCTAGTAGGACAACCAGAGAAAAGTCTCAGTAGGTAGGACAACAGTGAGGTTAGAGAATAACATTAACCATGATTTGTGGGAGATGAATTTAACACGGAATGATTGGAAAATATTAACTCAGGATTGGGATGTATGGAGAGGATATGTCCATGTGGCCACGTACCTCCAGATTCAGTAGTGCCAGTATGTTTACTTTAGTTACAAAGTATCCAGTCTCATTAAATTCATCATAACTATAATCTCATATTGTCCCACACCATAGCCGAGTGGTTAATGCAAGAGGCATTGGTGCAGAGCTATGGGACTTGCACTGGTTTGGGTCTCCATGGAGGAAGAAAATGTCATGGAATTTTTGGGCAGTATGGGACCGGTGCCCACTCAGCAATATGAGGAATTTGGGTTGCTACAATATGTAGCGGCTCCAGGTTGGGGAACCAGCTATAATGGCTGGGGGATTCGACATGCTGACCACATGTCACCCATACACTGGCAGGATGATCATCTACCTCTTTTATTAACATATGCAGATGTGAGACCAGCAGCCAGCTGATAGGCCATGGACCTTCTAAGCCTATCATGCTAGGGAGTTTTTTACAATCTCATATCAAATTTAATTGTAGGTGATGACCAATTTTAAAATTGCCTTGAAGAATGTAATTAAATGTTGTGTTTTTTATTTATGAATTTTAATGAAATTGTATTAATATGATGTAACATAAGATAGATTTTTAGAGTCTTCATCTGAGGTTCTCATGGTGATCTAAATTTCTTGGGTATAGCAACATGTTATAATCTTATGTGCTGATATTTCCGAGCTTTTGGTAATTCCTTCACCTGGGCTGGAGTGTCTCAGCCAGAATGAGTGACCAGCAAGAGCTCAGAAATGTTGAAGCATCAAATATGACACGATGCAATATCCAAGAACCATAAATCATAGGTTTTTATACATGGCTGTATTGACAATGCAGAGATATATTGTTAGGCATGTGGATACCTAGAATTTTCTGGAGTTTAAAATTAAGAAACTTCTAGAATTGGAATGTATGCAAAAATGGTCTCTTACTTTAAGAGGGAGAAAATAATATGAGTAATTGAGAATAAAGTTCTTAAGAAAATTTTTGGTCAAAGGAATGATCAGACAGGTGAATGGAAAGTACTATATAACAATGAGCTATGTGATTTTTATGGGAAACCAGATGAAAGAACAGTCAAAGCTTGTATAGACTGTGATGGTCAGGATACGTGGCACAAATAGGAAATATAACAGGGATATGGAAGTTTTTTTTGTAGGGAAACCAGAGAGAAAGGGCCCAGTAGGTAGACCAAGAATGAGATGGGAGAATATTAACCATGATTTGAGGGAGGTGGATTGTACTGGGAATGATTAGAAAACATTACCTCAGGATAGGGATGTATGGAGAGAATATGCCCACACTGATCTGATCCTCAGGGTTTGATACTGCCAGTGAATGAGTGAATGAGTCAGTCTAGAATAGGGTGTCCATATGTCCCGCTTTTCCTGGGACAGTCCTGTTTTTTTGGAAAATGTCCTGTTGTCCCGAAAGTTCTATTGGGGATGCTCAAATGTCCTGCTTTCGTGATAATGCTTTGTCAATGTATTTATGAATGGCGACTTTCGTTTTGTTCTTTACTATGTAATTATAAATATGAACGTTAGAAAGCGCCAGTTGTATGACCATAATGCACTGTTTGGTCTATAATCTTTGTTTTTTACTCTCATATAATGGTAACTGGTACATTTTTCAAATTGTCAATCCATGGTCAGTGCAGCCAATGTTGGAGATTTCCTGCTGATGCTAGCACTTTGGCGGTGGAGAAATATAATTTTAACTTAAATGAAAGCTATTTAATTAGTACATTTTTATACTCTTTGCAGCAATAAGTAAATATTTTTAAACGTTAATAAACACTGACTTTAGTGGTTTTTGATTTGTGGATGGTTGATTCTTATAAATTTGTATTGGCAACAGTTTCATGGTAAAAAGAAAATAACTGTTTTTTTTATTTTGTTAATGTCCCAGGATTTTCCTTTAATTTTTTGTACATGTCCCATTTTACACTGAGGCTCGAATCTATGAATGCATTAGACCGTAAAAGTTGTTCTCTGCTGAGAAAGTTGCATCCAAATACGTTTTTGTGTACTCAAAACTCTGTTCATGCGATAATTGTTGAAATTCCTAAGCTACCTGGCGAGGTAACTTAGCAGAGAAATGAATCGTGAGCAACCCAATGTAGTTTGAAACCTTGCCACGTACCTTGCTGCTTTATCCAAGATGTTGTTCATGTTTTCGGTATACGTGGAGAAGAGGAATTTGATAGAGTCTACCAAAGAATTCAACTGGAAGAACAGGAGAATTGGCATAATATTGCGCGATGCAGACGTCATCGTATACGGTATTATTTGTGGGACGCAAGCGTAAATGCATTCCTCTAGCAGATGAAAATAATGGAAGTGGTTTTATCACTGAGAATTCTGGGTAATTTTTTCTTGCCAATATTAGAAAAACGACGACTTTCATGCATGACCAGTTAGTGGGTAGCTAATTCGATCTTTGCATCTGCTCACGGAAAGTCAGCTCACCAGTGATTGGAAGTAATTTGAGTAGAGACTAATGTATTTGCATGCGGTCTTAAATGTATTATGGACACCCTAGTGTAGAATTGTGATTGTCAATTTAAAAAATATAATAATTAATGCTTAATTATTGGAGTAGAGTTGTAGCTAGCATCCAACCTGAGAAGAGAGCTGCTGAAGTGTAATTATTGTGTGCTAGTTAGTGAAAAAAATTTAGACGTGCCACAATAATATAAAAATAACTACTTTTTATTTGTGACACAATATGGAAACTCCATTCTTGGACTGGAAAGCTTGCAGACATTGTACCAAAACAATGTAACTCAGCTCGTAAAATATTTGAGATAGAGGTAAGTGGTTTTTTGCAACATATTCTACATCTCTCAAGTTTTGTTTACATTTGTTGCAGGTTGTGAATTAAATGACATCGACGACACCACAGGAAAAGGCCCAATGTGTATGGTGGTATGCTGAGCTTGGTAAATCACCAGTAACTTTTCAGTGAAAAGTCTGCCGGCAATATGGAAGAGATCCTCCATCCAAATCATCCATAATTAGAAGGGCTGAGAAATTTCTAGCAACTGGCAGTCTAATGGACTCACCACGAGTGGACAACTAGATGTGAGCCAAGAAACTATTGACAATGTGCAACTTGCATTTCAACTCAGCCCTCAAAAATCGGTTCATTGTGCTTCACAGGAACTGCATTTACCAGAATCATACATTCATAAACTCCTCCATAAGCGGCTACATCTTCAGGCCTATAAAATTCAAATTATGCAAGCATTGCTGCCAACTAACTTCCCTCGGCGTGCAGAATTTGCTGCTTCCATGCTGAATGCAATTGATGAAGACAATGAGTACCTGCAGAGGGTGATGTTCTCTGATGAAGTGAATTTCTTTGTGTATGGATATGTTGACTGCTATAATGTTCTGATATGGGGGTACTGGTGATTTACCAGACTCAGCACACCACCATACACATTGGGCCTTTCCCTGTGGTGTCGTCATTGTCGTTTAAATCACAATTTGCAACAAATGTAAACAAAACTTTGAGAGATGTAGAATACATTGCAAAAAACAGCATGTCTCTATCTCAAATAGTTTACGAGCTAAGTTACATTTTTTTTGTAGCAGAACTTTGTGGACACCATGTACAGTAATTCTCATTCTTTTAATTGTTGTAGATGCTGGAGGCAAAAATCAAAGATATAGTATCTGTGACAATATTTCAGGTTTAACATATTATTTTGACACTATTATAAAATGGGCTGATAGTAAAATGGTCACACTACAGGCCTTAGGAGGCCCTTGGGGTAGTAGGAGGTTAAGATTCCCTTTTTCTAGACAATCAGCACTTGATGCCAGCCATTTTGCGAGTCCTGCATGACGGGTGAATTTACCCCCAGAACAAACATCTGGTACTCATTTTTCTTTATAGGCAAAGTCAACCCCAGGGCACGATGCCATCAAAGTTCAAGTAAGTTTAAAAATCCTAACACCACCAGGATTTGAACCCTTGATCTTCTGGCTTGTGGCTCATTGCCTTGCCCAACTATACTAAATGGTGTCCTCTGAAATATTTCAGTATTGGGTACCAAAACCCGAGCCTCCTGGGTGAAATGCAGGTACCCTATGTGACTAGAACATTCCCCATTCTGAAAGAATTGGGGAACATCAATAATCCAAACATCAATCATGTAAATCATCAAATATTCCAACTCATAGTTTATCTGCTTTTTTTATTTTGTTTTATAAATGTAGATATATATAAATGTTATATTGCAGATTTTTGCGGATATAAGTATGATTAAGAAAGTTTTCTTGGGTTTTCCGAGTTATAGATTCAAGTTCGGCCTCTGGCCACTGATTGGACCAAACTTGAATCCATGATGCAGAAAACCCAAGAAAACTTTCTTAAATGATATATATATATATACTTCTCTCTGATATAATACACAGTCAATTGACAAGAATAACACTACTAAATGCAATTTTTACAAAACACAAGTGTAAAAGTCCTCATCAGATGTTCATTTCAACAAGGAAAAATCAGATATTGCTTCCTATAATCATTACATGATAACGCTGAGTTTGGGCAGGAAAACTATGAATTAAAAATAAAACTTCCTGCAGTAATGTACTGCACTACATTATTTTATTAAGTACACTATATTTGTATTTTGCTTTCTAGTCACAATTTGTTTGGATAATTGATATTACATTATAAAAACATTTATGGAAATTGTATAATTATTAATCCGTAAATTTATTTGAAAAAGGTCTTACTCTGAGTAAATGGAATACCAAATACTGAATATTTTCTTATGTGAACAAGAGAGAAAAAATCACGTAACTGCCTCTTAAACACACACTGAACTGAAAAATAAGATACAAAATTAAAATAAAATTATATGCCTGCAAATAATGAGTACATCTGTGTATTGGCATCATTTAGAAATACTGTGCATCAAGAACTCTATATATTCTTGTTGATTGCATTTATAATTTACTTAATTCAAAACATATATTTTAAATTTACAAACATTTCATTTGCTTGGACATAATATTCATTCATCTTTGCGTGTTCCCAGATTCCAGAAAGAGTGTTTTGTAACCTTTCTACTTTACCAATTAACCCTTTATTTGGCAGTGTATCTTTAAAATACTTTAGTTTCATTTATTTTATGCTTAATAATATAACAAAAAAAAATATTTTAATGTATGTCAAATTATAAAACTGCATAACAACAGTATTTTTTATGCATTAGTTGTTTTCATTGCAGCCTGGTACATTTGAAAAAAAAAATGGTATGAGAAACCAAGTTTCACCAATATAAGGGTTCAAATATCTCCTATATTCTATGATACCATAATTCCAACAACAATCTTTATTTAATTAGACATATAAATCATTCTTTCATTTCACAGTATCTTGATTCAGAATCTGATGTTTTCACATAACCAGCTATTAACCTCCTAAGTCCTGAAACAACAAATTTTGATATAACATCAAAATACTAATTTGTTCTCATATTTAAGGATCTGTAACGAAAAACATTTTTAATTTGTAATTTTTTATAACTTTAATTTTGTTCCTTGTAGTGTTAATTGTTCAACTACACAAACACTAATAAATATTTATTACAAATTATAATGAAGAACTCAGTTGCTGTAAAAATGGTTCCAAAGCTTAAGTATGAACTGTGATACCCCATAAAAGTTCTTGGAAATTGTCCAGCAAACTGGACAGCAGGATTGTGGAGGTTAATTTTCTTCTTGTGGATTAAAGATTAGTCTAATTAAATAAATAAAGTAATTTCCATGTATTTGAATATGGACTTAAGATATCCAAGAAGTTTGTCATCCCTGCCCCTAAGTGGCAGTACTAAGTAATTTTGGTTATTATAATATTAATCGGAGCAGACAATTTATTTTCTAAACAAGAGTTAGTTGTACTAAATCTGTTTTTTGTATGAGAAAAAAAAAAAGAAAGAAAACCTTAAAACAAGAGAGAAATTTTAAAAAAATGTTCAATGTTTATAAAAGTAATAATTTTCTTTGTAATAGTATTCTTCTATTACATTTCTGTTTAAATAATAGAACAATTTTCATATTACACCAGTGTGCAAGGCCAGGAAAATACACTAATAGGCAAGTTCCCCAATAGAGGAGTAGTTTCAAGAGCATTTAACCAATCAATGCCTAATATTAGGCCTAACTAACTCACTGGCACTATCGAACCCATAGATTCATGGCCATGCAAATATAAGCTCTCCATATATCCCTATCCTGAGCCAATGTTTTCCAATCATCCCCTGTATAATCTACTTCCCTCAAATCATAGTTAATGTTATTCTCCCATCTCATTCTTGGTCTACCAACTAAGCGTTTTCTCTCTGGTTTTCCTACAAGAAGCTTCCATGCACGTCTTTCATTCGCCATTCGTGCCACATGTCCTGCCCATCACAGTCTACGAGACTTAACTGTTATTATATCTGGTTTCCTATAAAGACCTAATATTAGGCCTACATAAATTATATATTTAATTTGTTTCTTCATAGGTGCCTATTACAAGCTTTTTAAACTTATTTAAATTTTAAAATATACATGTGACACACATAAATATTTGAACAATTTTCCAAAAATATGGTCAGGATTCATGAACAAAAAAAATTAAATAGAATTTTTCTAAAACAAATATCTTAGCATAGCTAATAAAATTAAACTATATTTGATGAAAATATTAAACTTAAATTATTGTTAATTGTAGAGAAAATATAGCAACTCAACAAATTATTATTTTTATAGAATTTTGGTACCTATATCTTTAAAAAATTGTATGCTTATCCTCCAGTTTCCTTTGGTATCATATACGATACATCTAGTGTTCATTTTTTCTTGCTTTGGGAATAACTCCAATTCACTGTGATCATATTCGATATCTTCAGACCTTCAAGCTCATTTTTTTTGTTTCAATCGTACTTGAGAGCAAAGGTTATCATATCATATTTATTTAACTTTCACAGGGAAAGAACACTATGAGGTTTAATTTAATAATTAAATTAATGTTTTTTACCTCACCTCATATCTTTTTTCTTCTATACTGCAGTTTCGGAGCTTATCTCCATCGTCAGTAGCCTCTGGTCGACCGGTGTTATGTCGTTTCTTGGCGGTTTCCTTCTTACTTCTGTCGGTGGACCGATGAACCTCTGGATTAGGTCAAAATTTGCGGGAGTTTCAAAATTCATGAGTTTTTCTTTTTTTGTTTTTTTGGATGTGGATTTTTTCCCAGACTGTGAGTTCCTTTAGTTTATCTGTTTGTTTGATTAGGCTAGCTTCTGTATCTATTAAATGTTTTTCAGACCAAGCATGGGCTGCTACTGCTGACTTGTCCACTTCCCCCTTTTTTACATTTCTAAGGTGTTCCTTCAATCTAGTTTCAAAACAGAATGTACACAATTTAAGATACATGTCATGTTAGAAGTTACATGGAAATTACTCTAACAACTATTTCTTACACAAAATTCAAGTAAAAAATTCCTTACCAAAATTGAAATGTATAAAAAATAACTTAAATGTTTAAATTATGCTGTAAATATAATAAATGTGTTACTAAAATATAGAACAAATAATTTATTACAAAATTAAATACTTTTTTCAGTGTTACTGCCATGAAGTTTTTAATATTGAGTTTTATCCTGAGTTAAATAAGTGGTTACTTTTATGTAAAATTTAATCACTCACCTCATGTTTTTTCTTCTTATTTTAATTTAAACTAGTTTTGGAACTGAAAGAGAACAACAGTCGCAGGGATACTGATGATGGAACTGAAATGTAAAGTTCCAAAACTAGTTTAAATTAAAATAAGAAGAAAAATCTGAGGTGAGTGATTAAATTTTATCTGAATGAATATACCTCATAGTGTGAATTCCTAAAATATGTAAATGATTACTACTTCACAAAAGAATTGTTCTGTGCTATCTTTAAAATGTCCCCAGTATCTATAATAAACTGATAACAATAAATAGTCAGCAGTTTTTGAATGTGAAGTTTCATAACAAATATTTTAATGTTCCTCCAAATAGAAATTAAAGATCCAGAGACCATTCTGACCACAGTGCAGGATCAGTTATCAGGATTATTTTAAAGAACATACTACTATAAATCATGAATAAATTTGGCAGTTTTCCTCTTTCAGCAGGTAATGTAAGGTGTAAATTGTTTACAGTAATAATAATTAAAGAGGGGCACGCCGTAGCATAGTGGTTAAGACACTACACTACAAGCCGGAAGTGTCGAAGGTTCAAGTCCCATTGGGGTCACGATTTATAAACTGACCAAACCCCTGGTGGCACTATGGCCCTGGGGTCGACTCAGCCTCTAATGGAAATGAGTACCAGATGCTTGTTCTGGGGGTAAAGACAGCCGTCACACAAGACTAACATCAAATGCCGATTGTCCAGTAATGTGGGAGCCTTAACCTCCTATTACTCCAAGGGTCTCCTGAGGCCTGTAGTGGGATCACTTTACTCTACTAATAATTAAAGTACTAAAACAATTCAGATTTCATATGGAATAAAATTAGTTTTCTCTTTTTTTTTTTTGACAAGCACAGCCATTTATTAGTTCAAAATGCTCATTTTAGACCACTTTATCATTTGCACAACACTGAATAAAGTCTAAAGCCATTATGAACAATAAAAACAAATCAAACCTGGAGGAGAGAAAGACAATTTGAGAATCAGAAAAAGAACACAAAATACCATTTGCATAATGGTTTAATTGGAGTTGAAAGAAGTGAAAAAAAAAAAATGGCTGCAGTAATGGCAGTTACCTGAGGAACTGCTTCTATCAGAGTGTATAGTGCCTATCAGGAAATTTGGTAGTGATGGAAACGGGGCATTCCTCATACTAGTGTGGGACAACTGGTGGTTGTTCATAGCACAATGAACTCACAGGTTCCTGGTACTCATTATAGGAGATTGATCCATTCCAGGACTAGTGTGGACACAAATAAGACATAAGAAATGTCATCTGAACTGTTGAACATGGCTCACTATGCTACACCATGCAGCATTCTTATAATATGTTAAACTATTTACATTTCTTTTTTTCCACTAAATTTCCTACTACTTGAACATTTTGTAATGATTCCTAGAATATTTTGTTATGATTCTTAAATATTTATCTATTGTATTGTATTGTAAGCCTATGTTTTCCCTTGACAGAGATTTAGGCGCTCTCCCCCTACAGGGAAGAATTTGAACCAATACTAATTTAGTTACACTTGTTTTCATATAGATGTCATTTTGAGTGGTCTGTGGTCAGCATTCCGCCACATACTGACATCTAGGAAACCAAGGTAGTACTAGGACGGGAAAATTAGGTAAATTTAGCTTAGAGTCCTTTTCATTCAGGCTTAAGGATTTTTTACGAGCCTGAAAATCTTCAGACTCGGGACCCATGGCTTAAAGTCCCTCCCGGAGGACTTGCTCCTTGGATTTTTCCACCCTAAAAATCCATCGACCACGGCCGGGTTTGAACCTGCAACCCTTGGGACCAGAGGCAAGGAGCATAACCACTAGTCCACCGCGGCCGATAAATATTTATCTATGTATGCCAAATCTTTCAATAATTTCTTCTAAGATCAACAGAACCATAGTGCAATGTATGCCAGTGCATATGTGTAAAGCATTGTCAATAAATGGCAGGGCTAACTGTGCAACTGGTATGACCTTCACAAAAATTGCAATACTCCTTTTTTATTTTGTTACATTAAGAAGGAAGTTAATGTACACCAAATTGGTTTATAGTTTATTGAATAATATGCAAGCGATTTACTTCGTTAAGTTACAAAATTACTAGTTAGTGTACATCCATTTCTTAAAATTATGTTTGGAAATTTATTGCTAAGTTTGGTCTTACTGGTTGCACAGACAGACCTGCTATCTATTGGGCAAGTTCATAAACCTTATGCATGTGCATCTACAATTCTGTAGATCTTAAAAAAATTCATGTTGACTCACAAACTGCATTTCTCAAAAATCTTCCCCGTGTGCCATCCAGGATCAAACTTGGGACAAAGCAGTCAATGGTGAGCTACCTTGCCTCCTGAGCTATATAAAAAATGAGAGTACAATAAAAAAGATATCCCATTAACAAGGCCTTGGGTGATACAAACTAAGGTTTGAATAACCATAGCCAATAGTCCTTAATGGATGGAAGGAAAGTGCTATCTTTTTGGTAACTTTTTACTCAGAATATTTTCCTTTACTCATTTTAAAAGAGAATGAGTTCAACCTAAAAAAAAAACTCTATACTTCAACTTCCTAGAATTAAACACAAATTTGTACTTACAATTAAGGAAAAATGTCAGAAAAGCCACATTGAAGAATGCTTGGAGATTTGTGGCAGCATATTTTGAAAACTATACTTAAAATGATGTTGCATTTTCTAAGGCACAGTATAGCCAAGGACATCAGAGTGTTATTCCAGCCGAGCTTGGTCACAGTATTAGTTTCAAGATAACATAAGAGAAAGAAAAGGAGAGTTATCCAATAATATACAGATTTTGATTATGATAAAAGTTGTTTTATAAATCAATAGATTACCATATTTGTATTTAGTTTAACTAGGAGTGAAGGAGAACTACATTAGTTACCAAAACAATTTTAATTCTTCACAAGCCATTTTCCTAAGCAAATCCACTACTATTTTAGAAGTAGAAGCTTTGGTGGGTACAGCCATTTCACATATGAGTGGAGGACAGCACCTGCAATTAGAACTTGTACAGGAGTAAGAAACTCCACTGATCATTCCTCTATCCACCACTCAGTGGATGCCCATGATAGGCCAGTGTGGCCACTTGTAAGAGCATTCCAAATTCTTACTCACTTACTCACTGGAACTATCGAACCCATAGGTTCATGGCCACACGGACATAAGCTCTCCATACATCCCTATCCTGAGCTAATGCTTTCCAATCATTCCCTGTATAAGCTACTTCCCTCAAATCATAGTTAATGTTATTCTCCCACCTCATTGTTGGTCTACCAACTGGGCGTTTTTTCCCCTGGCTTTCCTACAAGAAGCTTCCATGCAAGTCTTTCATTCTCCATACGTGCAACATGTCCTGCCCATCGCAGTCTATGAGACTTAACCTTTTGACTGCCGAGTTTCCCTTTTGCCAGCTGGGTTGTGGGTGCCAGGTTTTTTAAATTTAATGTACTACGCCATACTATATAATATAAACCTATATAAAGTATATTTAACTGTCTACATGCCATGCTAAATTTAATTTAAACTCACTATTATACATTTATTTGAAGGTTAGGCAGTGTTGCTTCCACTTGTAAAGATCCCAGGTTCGAATTCAGCACGGTGTCTTTATTGAAATTTGTTATCACTATCACTAAAACATTTATTCTACTGAATAATGTTGATGGTATTATCACTAAACACTTATAATATTAAATATTGTTGAACATTTTTTATGGTCCTGGGTTCGAATCATTACCAGTCAAACAGCTGTTCTATGCCGCGTGTTTCGTGTGTCGCGACACGCCCACGACTGTCAGTCACACACTGTTCATTTAGGTCTACATCACTTGCTTTACTATTTACAGGCTTAGATTGTAATAATATTCTCTTAGAAACAGGACTACTATCACATTCGTCAAATGAATAACCATTTGATGAACTGTTACTGTCACTCTCATCTTCTGATAAAACTGACACATTAAACTCGCGTATCGTATTTTCGTCAACTTCGAGACATGAATCACTGTATTCCACAGCACGAACTGCCCCTTGGCCAGGTATCTTTTCAAATAAAAATAAAATAAATAAAGAGAAAATTCTGAAGTTGCAATATTCCATAGCAAAAAAGAAAAGGCCTTGAAACATGAATGTACACCCTCCTTTAGAAAACCGATTTACAACCAGCCTGTACCGTTATTCTGTAAGGTATGTTCAATGTATTGCTAAGAAAGGATGTACAAACACAGAACGAAAAATAATTTTAGTTTATTGAAGTAAAAACTTCGGGAAAAAAAATATTTAAAATAATAAGATTGAAAACCGGAGCCTGCCGGGCGTGGCGTACCGCTGTACACGCACTTTCACCGGCGTACGCCGGGCATGGCGTTCAAAAGGTTAACTGTTATTATATCTGGCTTCCTATAAAGACCATGTAGTTCATTGTTATGTAGTCTTCTCCATTCACCTATCTGTTCATCTCTCTTTGGTCCAAAAATTTTCCTAAGTACTTTATTCTCAAATACTTGTAATCTCCTTTCCTCCCTTAAAGTAAGCGTCCATGTTTTTCACCCATATAATATAACTGGTAGAATAATAGTTTTATATATTTTCAGTTTGTAACATTTTTTGAAAGGAGTTGGGACATCAAGAGTCTCTGCAATGCATAATAGCACGCATTTGCAGAATTGAGCCTATGTTTAATTTCTTTGTGCATCTCATTCCTATTTGTGATTATTGTTCCTAGGTATTTGAATTCAGCCACTTCCTCAAAATTTCCCTCATTTGCCATTATATAATGAATTTCTACATGTGACCATATACTTAGTTTTATTGATATTTACTTCCAGTCCTAATTTCTTAGTGTTACTCAATAGTGTGTGTATTCCAAATTCAGTGGATTAAATCCAAAGATTAACTAACTCTACTAGGAGGCCAGAAGACAAATGGCCTGACCATTCAATTAAATGGATGAAGTTCTGTAAAAGTTTTTAATAAATTGGTTTAATTGAAAGAAGCCTGCAACAAATTTATCATTATTTTATATGTATTAGCAACATTGAAACAAATAGATGTTCCTACTGCAGCTTTAATTTGACACACATGAAGTTTCTGTGAACATGTAATGATCACTTCTTCTTGCATAGCATGACAGGCATAGAAGGCCTTGGCCTACCAGCCAGCTACTGTACTCACATCCACATGTTATTAATCACAGATGATAACAATCATATAAACAATTTAGTGGTGACATATAGCCAGCATGTTGAGTCCCCCAGCCATTATAGCTGGTTTTCTCAACTTAGATCCACTACATATTGCAGCTATCCAAATTCCTAATGATGCTGGGTGGACAATAGTCCCATACTGGTCAAAATTCCATGATAAAATTTCTTCCCCCATGGAGACTCGAACCAGCACAAGTCTTACAGCTTTGTGTCAAGTCAACATGCCTTAACTACTCGGCTATGGTGTGGGACATAATGATCTCTGGATCAAATATTTCATCCTATTCAAAGTAAACGGATTCTTTAATAGTAGGAAAAAATAAAACTTTTCATGGCCAATATCAAATACTATAAACATGTCTTGCTAGCAAAGTTCCCATGGCATAGAAGATCAAAAATAACTTTTCAGACCAAGACCATTTTGCTCAGATATATATTTTTCTTATGTATATATATATATATATATATATATAAAGAACTCTGATTTAATGTAGAGTAGTGCTATTGGGTTAAAACCACAGGAACTTTTGATTTGAAGAATGTATATATTACATCACTCATTTCTCAGGATAAAACTCGATCATAGCTAGAGTAGAAAATATATAAATATGTTCACAAGATCTTAACCTTAATACACTTATTCATAAACAATTGCAAACATAAGATTTGAGGATACAGATTTAAACATTAAACACTCCAAGCAACTGACTCATACTTTTTTAAATTAATTATTTGTTCCAGATAATGATAAGAATTATTCGTTATTGATCCATTCCTTACTACCAACTTTTTCCAACTTTCATAAGTATATCATAATTCAGCTACATATTTTGCAAAAAATATGTTAATCATTCGGTGAAGTGTCATATCTTAAAACAATTATGGAAGCATTTTGTACCACTGTATTTGTTCTACTTTTACCTACAATAATTTAACTTCCATCATTATGAAATTTAATATTCAGGCATTATTTTACATAAAAATGTATACAAGACAATTCTTATGCTATTAAATGCTTAGCTCAAGTTTTTATGAATTTGTACAATTTATTTCTCAGGAGCTCTTGATTCGATTCCTGGTTTTGCCAATTAATATTTCTTTGTGCACAGATCTAGAACAAGGTTTACTCAACCTCATGATAAAAATTAGTAGCTAAATTATACAAGGAATATCCCAATTAGGTTAAGAAAACTGAAATAAATGTTTAAGGATTGTGCTAACTATGTGATTCCTTATAATGTAATCTGATATATAGAAATCAGTTCAATTGACTATGACTCTCCGATACTCTAAAGCCATAGATTTGTTTTCATGTACCATTTTTATTATGCTATCGTAAATGCCATTCAAACTGGTACTACACAACAACATTAACATTTGATGCAGAAAAAGTTAGAACCAAAAGAATGTGGAAAGAGTGAGTAAGGGGTGGAGGTAGCAGACCCTTGTCTGAGGTTGTAGTGACAGTGTTTACTCTCCCCATGTCATGTATAGTCAGTTGTTAGTGACAATGTCAAGTGCAAAAGTTAAACCTTATATTCACAGTGAAAGCTGTGAAATTATTAAGAAAGTTGTCAAGTTTTGCGATGTTACAAAACTAACTAACTGGCACTATCAAACCCATAGGTCCATGACCACACGGATATGAGCTCTCTATACATCCTTATCCTGAGCTAATGTTTTCCAATCATTCCCTGTATAATCTACTTCCTCATATCGTAGTTATTGTTATCCTCCCACCTCATTCTTGGTCTACCAACTGGGTGTTTTCCCTCTGGTTTTTCTACAACAAGCTTCCATGCACGTCTTTCATTCCCCGTTTGTGCCACATGTCTTGCCCATCACAGTCTACGAATCTTAATTGTTCTTATTATATCTGGCTTCCTATAAAGACCATGTAGTTCACTCTTATGTAAGTCTTCTCCATTCACCTGTCTGTTCATCTCTCTTTGATCCAAAAATTTTCCTAAAAACTTTATTCTCAAATATTTGTAATCACCTTTCCTCCCTTAAAGTAAGAGTCCGTGTTTCGCATCCATATAACTGGTAGAATAATAGTTTTATGTATTTCCAGTTTAATGTGTTTTGAAAGGAGTAGTAATGCGTAATAGCACGTATTTCCAGAATTGAGCCTATGTATAATTTCTTTGTGCATCTCATTCCTATTTGTGATTATTTTTCCTAGGATAATGATAATAATAATAATAATAATAATCCATAGTATACATAGTAATTCTGCCTGAAGGCAAGCCTTTCACTGCAATCATAGCATTTTCATGCTATGCTATGCAGCTTTATTAAGGAATTATAGGCGTGATAGTTTCCTGTTGCTTTCCACACCGGTGAAGGATGTTGATGAAGATAATGATAAGGATGATGATGATGGCCAGATGATTTTCTGGGACCGTTGGTCCCTAAGCTTCCTGACATGTCTTATAGGTGAAGAAAGACCCCAAAAAATACCTCACCCTGGAGTGTGTCCCGACCGGGAATTGAACCCAGGCCCGCTGCGTGATGAGGCAGCACACGCTACCTCGAGACCGCAGAATAATAATAATAATCTCTACATTTTAACTTGAAACAAATACAATAAATGAATATCTAATGCTCCTACAACATTTAAGTCTGACAGACAATAGCTAGAAATCAGTACTGATATAATTTCTTTGTAAGTCTCATTAACCAGAAACCTGTAGGCATACAAATTCCAATGACCTTAGTTAACTTCATCTCCTATTTCAAATAGGCCTATCACTATATTTTGTCACTGATTATACCACTTGTCCAGTCATTCGCATGTACTAATGGTGGAAGGAGTCACTTTCCCCTCTTCAACACTTAGCGCCACTTCCTTCCCCTCACCCGCTAAAAAGTTAATGACGTGAAATCTGCCCCATTTACTTTACCTTGATCAGTACAGATTAAAGGATAATAATGTGTTAACTGATTAAATGGTAGAGAGGTTGGACAATTAAATCATTGCATATTTTAAGAGAAAAGATTTTCTGACCTGTGATTTATTGTGTGCTTGGTGCTTTGAAAATAAAGCTACCAAGATATGTATGTCAAATCTCATATACAAATATCTCCTCTGCAGGTAGACACATGTATATCAATAGCCAGAATGCCACTAATAAATTCAAACTAGAAATATGTGTCTTTAAAGAAAATTAATCCATGGTATATCAGTTCTGAAGAGTCGAGATCAAATGGTCTAACTGCTTTTGCTGACATGTGGATGGGAATGCAGCCAGCTGTAGGGTTGGCATGACAACAATCAATCAACCTTATTTCAGTTCTTTTTACTGAATTTTGCCACTTTTCAATTCAAATAGCTTCTCAGTTGTCCTCAAGAGACTGAGTTGAACCTGTTCTTAAAATATAATGAATGGCATTAGGACTCTTCTCATACAAATTTTTGCAAGAGAGAAAGAGAGAGAGAGAGAGATACTTAATCAAAACTCGAAAGCTGGGAAATTATTTAATCAGTGTCACTTATGATAAAAAATTAAAAACACCAATCTGTAAGTAGCCTTATTTATTCAAGTAAAATTTTATCACCTAATCTCTTATTATCCTGAAGAATATGAGGTGAGGTGAGGTGATAAAATTTTACTTAAATAAAAAACTTATTTTTTTTACAATTAAAACATCACATATATCAGTACATGAGAAGTCAGTATAACGCATTTAACATAAATTTAACATGAAATATTATTGCCATTGCAATAAATTATTAAAACAGGGCAATATTTGGTAGTATAGAAATGTCTTCAATCTTTAATATTATATGGAACATATTTATATTTTTCTACCACAAGTTTATATTATCAGTAACAAAGAAAAATAAAAAAAATACTTTCAAAGAAGAGTCTGATCACATGATATGCTATTAAGATATTCTAACAGCATTCATTTACAATTCATTGCATACATCTTACACTTTCCTTGAATATAAATTTACATAATGGTATACCTTATCTAGTACATAATTGTACAGTTGACTAGCCAGAACATCTTGACACAACTTAACATTTGACGTGTTCACAAATTTGACGAGATGGCACATGGCTGGAGGAAGTAAGGCAGTCAGAAATGTTTATATGTATAAATCACTTTGACCACAGGGCAAAACCGAACAATTTAAACAGATGCAAACATTGCAAATAAAGGAAGATGTGCATTGCCAACATCATAAAATTTATAGAGCAGTTGCCAACACACGCCTAACTAATGCAATGTTTGCAGTCCTCTGTTTATTGAATTAAAAGAAATATAACAAAATTGCTTCAAATAAGCAGGTATAGTGAAATTCATAAATGTTTCTCTCATTTACAAGTCAAAATGATAAAAAAAAAATTCTCTTATGCAAAATTATATACAGAATAGAAATAAAGATTACTACATAATTAATATCAAACTGCAATTGACAATCTTCAGATCTGAAATCTTAGTGATAAGAGTAATCGCAAAGATTTTAAAGAAAAAGAACTCATATTTTCATTGCAATATTGAAATTGAGTCAAATGCATCTTATCAATTAGCTTATATTTTACAATTCGATACAACTCCCGGCACGCATAAATATATGAACACTAATTTCTTGCACATATCATCATGCAGTTTTCCATTTGACAGGCATACATTCTGGCTAAATGTTAAAAAAATTAATGAATAACAGTGAATTTTTGTGATAACAGTAAAAAGTTAACTTTACAGTGTGTTAACTAAAAGATGCTGAACAGTAAAGCACCCAGATATAACAATAAAATACATAAAGCTTTTTATTTAGGCAAACTAAAATTAAATTTTTAATGGTAATATGGTTTTTCATGGATGTAAAATCTATAAAAAAAAAACAAACAAAATTATTGGAAATAATCTGCAGAACAATATGAATTGGTTCCCCCTAAAAAAAATGGAAAAATACTTATACTTAATGACCAGAAAAATTTTTAAAAATTATAGAATAAAAAACTAAAAAAAAAAATTAGAAAGAAAAATAAAACTGAACAGTATATACAACTTAAGAAAAGTCTAATAATCCACCTGAAAGTACTGCATGAGATTGGAATTCTCAAAAGAATAGATTAATAAAGACTGAAAGAGTTAAAGAAGATTAGTTACAATGAAAATGGTCAGGGAGAGAACATGGAAGAAGGTGAACAAATTGGCACAAACTAGGACCTGACTGAGGTTCTTTGTGGATGCTCTATGCTCCTCCTAGGGATAAGTGAGACAAATGATTGAAAACTTGTAAAGAAGGCATAATATGATGGTAAAAATATCAGCAAATAACCTAAATATAACTCAATATTAAAATTAAATTATTAGGGAGTGGGGGAAAATAAAAGACAAACTTTAAAGGCAAAATAAAAGAAGTTTGGAGAGCGTGGAAGATGGGTGAGTATAAAAAAAGACAACAAATGTTTTGTACAGAAGAAAAGGGAAAGCCATATTGAGGAAAGACAAAGTTCTCAGAACTGTAAAGCCAATAAGAAACAAAAATAAAATATGAATATGATAGTAATATAAGGATTATCTCTGATTTGAATGTTATACTTTCGAAAGGAATGACTTGACAAACAAAAATTCAATATAGTCACAAAATATATTTTAACAATTATTAAAAGAATGACAATAATTCTTGGGGGAATATATGATGCCATGACGAAGAGGGGTATGCAAGAAGGACATTGGGAAGATAGGAATCTCTGGAAAGCAGTAATTAAGGACGAACTGCTGTAAAGTGGAAAACCTGTATTAAGTAACATAGTTAAAATATGAATGAACTATGCAACAGTTAAAGATAATCCCATTAACTGTGATTTTTATCAAGGATGTAAGGTCCACAATTAATAGTTAATAGCATAAGGCAGAGATAGGGTGGTTAGTCTATGCTCTGGTCGACTTTTCCTCTAGGAACCAATATTTACTTCATCATATTATTATCCAAATTATCACAGACCTTCAGTAATTAGGGCTTCACCTCATCTCATCTCTTGACCTGGCATTACATTAGACAAGAGTAAAGGGTTTACTTTTCCAAACATTAAAAATTTTGAACAGAATATAAGAGATATTGAAAATATCATGACATATGTGCTCATTAGTGTTAGCATGCCACAAATTGTCTCAAATTGAACTCGGCATAACAATCCAGTTTAGCCAAAGTGGACAAATTAATGTTTGCAAAATTTCAGCATATTTAAACCAGGCAGTACACATCCATCCACGCCTAAAAATCCTTTGTCGATCATGATGGATCACTGTAGCATAACTTTCCAACAGAAAAACTTCCCTAATCTAAATCTGTGGAAGTCAGAATGTCATAAATTTTTTTCCCCCCACACTTCACATAACTGATGTCATGGAAAATATAATCAGATTTTAAGTAGAAAAGACATTTTTTAAAATCTTTCAATAATGAAATAAGCTTACTATAGGGTTTTTCATGTCTAGAAATTTGTATTGCTCTTATGGAGCAAATCTTGCTAGTAAATGTGTCCTTTTACGTTAGACTGATTTATTAAATAAGTAATTTGAAATAAATAATTAAGTTAATTAGTTTCACCTAAAAACTTCTCAAAAAAAGTGAGTGCTCATCTTATGAAAAAAAAAATTATATGGAACTTATAATTATCACACAATCATTTAATAAAGTTAGGGGGGTGAACTCAATTGCCAGAACAGCAGCTACCAGAGATGCCACTGAACCACCCACTTTTCATGAAATGTGTTTTGTCATGTACAGCCGCAGACAAAAAAGGGTATGCAAATAATATATCATTTGTGGTTTAATCAGCGAGTATCTTCAAAGAAAAGAAGACTCATAGCCCCAAGAAAGATAGTAAACAAATATAATATTGCTATTTTGTGAAAATAGGAATTCGGCGTAAAGTGCATAACTTATTTATCGATCACTAACTATTGCAACTATACTAAATGAATTTAACAATGACATAGATCTTCCCAATTCTTTCATTACTATCATCTACAGACTCTAAGGGACATACATTTTGTTTATGAGAAGGAGAAAAAAACTTAGATGATGTTAGAGCAGAAAGATATTTTATCTTTGCATCATAGGTACCTATTTCATATTTTGTATTACACAATTTTATGGTATATACTATTTACTCACTGGCACTATCGAACCAGTAGGTTCATGGCCACATGGACATAAGCTCTCCATACATCCCTATCCTGAGCTAATGCTTTCCAATCATTCCCTGTATAATCTAAAAGGTAAAGTGATCCCACTACAGGCCTCAGGAGGCCCTTGGGGTAGTAGGAGGTTAAAGCTCCCACTTTTTCTTGACAATCTGCACTTGATGTCAGCCGAGTTGTCAGCCCTGCATGACGGCCGCCTTTATCCCAGAACAAGCGTCTGGTACTCATTTCAGTTAGAGGCTGAGTCGACCCCAGGGCCATAGTGCTGCCAGAAGGTTTGGGTCAGTTTAAAATCCTGACCCCACCGGGACTCGAACCCTCGACATTCCGGCTTGTAGCGCAGTGCCTTAACCACTACGCTACGGCATGCCCCCCTGTATAATCTACTTTCCTCAAATCATAGTTAATGTTATTTTCCCACCTCATTCATGGTCTACCAACTGAGTGTTTTCCTTCTGATTTTCCTACAAGAAGCTTCCATGCACCTCTTTCATTCCCCATACGTGCCACATGCCCTGCCCATCGCAGTCTATGAGACTCAACTGTTCTTATTATATCTGGTTTCCTATAAAGACCATGTAGTTCATTGTTATGTAATCTTCTCCATTCACCTGTCTGTTCATCTCTCTTTGGTCCAAAAATTTTCCTAAGTACAAATACTCACAATCTCCTTTCCTCCCTTAAAGTAAGAGTCCGTGTTTTGCACCCATATGATATAACTGGTAGAATAATAGTTGTATATATTTTCAGTTTAACGTTTTTTGAAAGGGGTAGGGACATCAAGAGTCTCTGTAATGCATAATAGCATGCTTTTTCAGAATTGAGCCTATGTTTAATTTCTTTATGCATCTCATTCCTATTTGTGATTATTGTTCCTAGGTATTTGAATTCAGCCACTTCCTCAAAATTTCCCTCATTTGTCATTAGCTGTCCATTTCCATTATGGTATATACAACATTGTTTTTAATGTCACACTAGAATGATAACACTGGCAAACAAAAAATTAACTTTTTTTTGTCTCAGAATCAAAAATATGTGATTCTGATAGTATTTTTTCTCCTGAATTCAAATATGAGATCGGTTTTTCTCTATCATGCAAGGTTTCTGAGAGACAGGAATTTATAATTTCAAACATTTTAATATTTTCTACATTCGTAACTACACAATATTCGAACATTTGGACTCACCTAGAAGGTAAGAAATGACGATTTCTGCTATATTTCGCCTGTGGAACATCTCTCTTGATGGTCCAACAATAATTGGCCAGCATATTAGATTCCATTTGCCTTGATACCTCTTTTCCATAGCTGAAACCATATGAGTTAGGTCATTTGGTTTTATTTTACAATGGACAAATGGACGAAAGAATGTTTATTAAAAAAATAATTATTTAAATGCATTAATTGAAATTGTGGGTGATGGAGAAATTCCGAATACATATTTGAAATTATTAATTTACACTTCTCACTGAAGGATAAATTATATTTGAAGAGAAAAATTTTCTCCTCTAACCATTTGAAAACACAATAAAAAACTGCATTAGTACAACTATTGGTACTCATGTGACAAAAATCATGTTGACCAGTGCAATGATTTAGATTTTTCTAGTAGATAATTTCAACTTACGTTGCTCCTGTACTTATGCTAGAAAGAGAACAGGGAGATACATTTCCATTTCTGTCACTCAGTTTGCGGCATCAAGTGGCAACAGCAGTCTCATAAGAGCAATACTATTTTCTAGACACGAAAAATCCTATAAATTTAAAAGATTCATTAAAAGTGTTTAACAAGTTCCATTTATAAATCATCCCATAAAGAGTGTTATTTTGAAATTAATGGAGGAAATTCTCTCTCAAGGGGAGATCCAGAATCAAGGTAATTGAATTACTGGCAGTTACATTCACAGAGACTAAACTAAATATGACAAATTGTTTTATCATCAAAATTTAAATCATTCTTCTGTTTGCTCTTCCTGATAGAGCTATATTAAATAATGGGCATATATAATAATTTTAAAATAAATTTAGATAAGTATTTCACTAATTAGAACAACTGCTTAAAACATACAAGTTTACAATATTGTTCAAGTTACTTTTCAAATATCCACATATAGTTACTGATTTAAAGAAACACTCATTTCTGGAACTTATTATAATAATTGTTATAGGAAGGAGTAGAGCAATTTCTACATCAAAAATTAAAAAGATAACTGCAATTAAGAAGAATCGCAGGGAAAATGGTAAGCGGGCACAATTTTTAGGGTCAAATCCGCATTCAAATGGAGAGGATTTTTCTCGGTCTTCAATTATTTTTTTTTGATAAAATTGAGGCTACAATACTTCTATTAGCAAAAATTACATGATTTCAGAATAAAAAATATGGTACAAAATCTAATTATGAATTTTAATTTTAAAATAAAGGCACTGAAGAATCGAGGATTTTTCTTGATTTATTAATCATGATTCAACAGTACTGAGGTCTTAAGGATAACAAAGCCTTCCATACATAACACATACTTTACCTTGAAAAAATGTAGAATTTATGGATCAATGATTTTACTTTTCTTCTAGCTTAATAGATATCTAATATTTTGAAATTCATTCATTAGACAAAAGGAATTTACACCATTCTGACTTCCAGCATTTTACACCAACACATGCATGCAAGCACAGGCAACATCTCATTCTCCCTATGCACACTGAAATCAGCATAACTTTGTTAATCCAAAATATCCTATCTATAAAAAAATATATAAAAAACATAATAATAATAAGCTTTATTTATCTAGTTAATCAAAACACTTTAAATGACATTTCTGTGAAAAATAGTTCCTTAGATATCCTTACTTGGCGATTATCCTATTTTTTTTATCTTTAAATCTACACATACAAAGAATAAAAAAAAATCATCACATAGAAAAATTCTATTTCTGCATAAAATAATTTAATTTCATGTAAGTAGGAACAACTACATCATTTGTATCATTAAAAAATAATAATTACATTATTTGAATTTTATCCAAAATATAGAGATTAATTAATCAATTAAATTGGTGTTTACTTGATGAAAATCCATTACTCATTTAATTAAATAAAAATAAAACTTACAGTTTTTTATTTAATTAAATAAGAAAGAGATTATTTAATTTAACAATTAGGATCATAAAAGTGTCTCAATTAAAATCCGGGAGTGAAACTAACATATTTTCCTCAGGATCCTCTTACTTCAGGGTTTAGCTTATTTCACATGCCACAAATATATGGGGTACATCCCCCCCCCTTAAAAGCTTTACTTCCTTTTGTATGTAAATTGTGATCCATATCAGCTATGTACTACCTCAGTTATTTTTGTTTAACTGTCATGTGTATTTCTTAGTTTGGGCTCTTGTTTAGTTGTGGTTGATTTTCATTAATGAATCTTAGCTAAGTTTTCAATTTTTTGTTTTTCATTAGCTGCTGCAGCTTTGTATTTCAAATTTTTATCCCTTTCATTCTTTTCATTTGATTTTTGGTTCATAAAATTTAATTTGTCATATAATGTAACAATTCTTTTACATTTTCCCACTCCATTTGTATTTTCTTCTTTTGAATAATTTTCTATTTTTTATGCATTTAAATTTGTAAAAATATAAAGAGACTAATCATCAAATTAGTGATAAAGTATGTCATCCCAAACTCTAAGATTTGTGGCTATTCCTGCAAAATACTTTTTTTTTACTTCAGTAATTGTTATAACATATATTCTTTGATGGGCATCAATAACAGTACAAATCAATTTTTGAGAAGTAAGAATTATTGTATATTTAGCATATGATGGCCATAGGATGAAATTTCATACCATGAACACACACTTGATTTGTAGTTATGGTTGGCTAAACTAACAATTAAAGTGGAAAATTAATTATATTGTCATTGTTGCCTATAAGAACCAAAGCAACTTGAGGTTCATAAGAACAAGCAGCAGAATTAATTTATTTTTATTAAAAGTTGTTTATTATTATACAATTCAATGATTAAGTTATGTAGATAAGAAATAACACTATGAGGTTTTTAAGGAGAGGGGATTGATTTCGAAGTTCATCGGTCAACCATCAGATGGCATGGAGTTCAGTCTGCAGGATAGAAGGCCGTTGAACGTCAGTTGTGAACGTGACACAGCATTGAGAATATCACAAATGATGTGACGAGACCTAGGTCTGCGAGGAGTTATGAAGTATGAGGTGAGTGAAAGAAAAAATTAACAATTCAATGATTAATTATATCTATTTTTGGCTGATTGTAGTATTACTGTGTTAATATACTGTTTCAAAGTCGCAGTATGAAATTTAATAATATGGCTATAAAATGGTTAAAATTTTATATTTGCAGGAAAAAATGTACATACGATGCTCAAGCTATAATTAACATTCTTAATGAACTGGAAGAGGGTGTCGAGATTGATAGACAGGGAAAGCCAATGTGTCAGATATCTTTTTTTATCCTGCTATTAATGTCACTGCCAATAAAGATGACTATGGAAGTGATTTAAAAACAGAAACTGTGCACTTTCATGACTTGGGTAAAGGTGCACTTGCTCAGCCAGTTGGAATTACAAATATTGTTACTCAAGGTGCACATATAGACTATTGCACAAGATTCTTTTGGACAGTTACCTTGCTATTGGAGATACTCATATTAACAATATGGATGCACACAATGAACTCAGAAATTCTTCATCATGATCATCCTCCTCCAAATATAACTAAAATAAGAAATTGGAAAGATGTCTCAATAGTGCAATATAACAAAATTGATAATTCCCTAGAACTGGAATCTATAAGTTTTGAAGGTCTAACTAACTCACTGGCACTATCGAACCCATAGGTTCATGGCCATGCGGACATAAGCTCTCCATATATCCCTATCCTGAGCTAATGTTTTCCAATCATCCCCTGTATAATCTACTTCCCTCAAATCGTAGTTAATGTTATTCTTCCACCTCATTCTTGGTCTACCAACTGGGCGTTTTCCCTCTGATATTCCAACAAGAATCTTCCATGCACATCTTTCATTCCCCATTCATGCCACATGTCCTGCCCATCACAGTCTATGAGACTTAACTGTTCTCATTATATCTGGCTTCCTGTAAAGACCATGTAATTCACTGTTATGCAGTCTTCTCCATTCACCTGTCTGTTCATCTCTCTTTGGTCCAAAAATGTTCCTAAGAACTTTATTCTCAAATACTCGTAATCTCCTTTCCAGCCTTACAGTAAGAGTCCATGTTTCGCATCCATATAATATAACTGGTAGAATAATAGTTTTATATATTTTCAGTTTAACGTTTTTTGAAAGGAGTTGGGAAGTCAGGAGTCTCTGTAATGCATTTCCAGAATTGAGCCTATGTTTAATTTCCTTGTGCATCTCATTCCTGTTTGTGATTATTGCTCCTAGGTATTTGAATTCAGCCACTTCCTCAAAATTTCCCTCATTTGTCATTAGCTGTCCATTTCCATTATATAACGAGTTTCTACATGTGACCATATATTTAGTTTTATTGATATTTACTTCCAGTTTTGAAGGTCTAAGATGAAATAACTCTGCACTTTTTGACTTATTAGGAAAAATGATTAATGGTACTCTAGTGGATAAGATGTGTCCTGAAGCAGCAACATACACAGCACAGAAAGGAGCCCTGATTCAGGACTACTGTGACAATTCATACAAATTTACTGCAATCCTGCTATTGTCAGGTCACTGCAAAGTTCCTCATCAATATATGTACTGGGAATATGCTCTGATACCCACAATGATTTGCTTTTTAGTGCTATGAAGTGGGGACCTTTTAGAGAAGTGCTCATACATATTTTCACTTAAATTCATTAATTGATAAATTGGACACAATATGTAAAGTTGTCCCCTCATAACTAAATGACACATTCCATTCTCTAATCAAATTTCTTGGAACAAATTTGCTTTGGCTGAATCCATTGAGCTCTATTATGGCATCATAACATTTAACAATACATACAAAAGAAGCCTATAAGACATGGCTTCAAACTTTTATGTTTGAATAAGCTAGGAGGCAATCTTACAATGTTTGTTCTGTCTACAGGAGCCCAAGAAGATAGATAACACTTGGTAAAAGTATTGTTCAAAGGATAAGTTCAGGATATATCCACCTTTTAGAGTACAATCTATAGCGATAATTACTTCAACGGCATTCCCCAGCTAGAGTTCTTCAAAGAAAATATTGATGTTTTCGGCACAAGCTGTTCTGACAGAATAAAAAAATTTCCACTGAATGATCTGAAAAAAATAACCTAGAAAGTTGTACTATGCAATTTGGGATGAGGTAACTGTCATAACATTATTTGTTGGAATTATAATAGCCAAGTCACTGTTGCAACCAATGTTGAGAAGGAGATATTGATAGAACTTTCTACATGTAAACAATGGAATACAGGTAAAAAAATAACTTTTTCCATAGCCACTACGATCAAGGAGTAAAACAAATCAATGGGAGGTGTCAATATTGTTTATAGGCTCTGAGGACTGATCTATATACTGATACAATTCTTTGAACCACTTCTGTCTCAATGGATGCATGGACTAGGACATGCAATTAGTTTAATTCATCAGGAGGACTGTCATTGGCATGCTTGCTACTCCAGCCAATCAAAAAGTAAGGAGCGTATAATACACAAATACAGTTTGAAATTTGATGTGACAATATTGGTCACATTGTGGATGCCATTGAGAAGCAGAGGAAGTATGGTTTCTACAAGAAACCTTCTGCTGTGTAAAATGTAACATGGGGTTACACTCAAGACAGTGTTTCTTCAACATCATTTAAAATAAGACCCACAACTGAAAGAAAGGCTTACTCCTGTCTTATGTAATTTGTCAATATAGTTTTTATGAATATACCAAAGTTGTGAATGTTAATATATTTGCAAGAACATGAAAATAAATGTAATCAATATACGTGCACTTCTCTCATTCATATTTTCTAAGAGTTAGTTCCAAGAATTCTAAGCCATCGTTTGTTAAATAAATAAACTTGAAAAAAATTTCAACTTTATGGCTAATTAACTAACTGACTGGCACTATCAAGCCTGTAAGTTCATGGCTGCATGGACATAAACTCTTCATATATCCATATACTATATGGCTATGGCATTAAATTTTATATAAAAAAATCAATGAAAATTAGGAAAAAATTAATTTTGAAAATTTCATTTTCATCTCAACCATCCTTACTCTAATACCAGAAAATGGAGAAAAAAAAGAGTAACATTTTAATATGGGCATCTTTAGATTAAATTCAATAAGCCCAATTAAGTTTTAATTTATGCACTTTTATCAAAGATATTGAGTTGATAAATATGCTATTACCCTGATTTCCTAAAAACTTACCTGTACAGTTATTAATTTTATGAACATGTTTTTGTCCTAAAAATTTCTGCATTAGCTAAAAAGCAATGAATTCAAAAAAATGTAAATATACTAGTATAGTAAATAAAATGATAAATCTTTAATTTGTGCTAAACTTTTGAATCCTGTTTTGAAAATAGATTGTGTCATCTGGATTAAGCTTACTGTATTAATGAATTACTCCGTCTTCATTTCTGTCCTATTTAAACATTATTAATACAGTTCTATTTATGGTTTCTTATTACTGGAAGCTTCCTTTTCCTTTCAAAATCATCCAGAATTGTAGAGATAATTTGTGAGAAATCTCTTATAAATATAAGTGATATTTCTGTAAATTACTACCATTCTTCTCAAGATGTTATGTAAGTTCAAAGCATGCAAAATAATGGTAATCTGTTTCCAATTAGAAGATAATTTCACAATATGACCATTTTCACCTCTTTTAGTAATAGATATTCACATGAAAATATTGGGATAAAATGAGAGTTGAGTACACCTATTTATAACATAATAGTAATGACATTAACTAGATATTATATTCAGTACTATACATTATTCCACCATGAATCTCTAAAATAACTATATATTTTTTAAATGTTTTGTATTTGTTATCTAATATATATAGATACTGCACTCAACAACATGATTTTAATATTCCTGAGATTCCATGTTTTATCAAAGCTAATGACCAATATGTATAAACAGAATACAAATTGAGAAATATATCACATCCAGATCAATGTTATTCAACATCATTAAATTATAAATTCAATTTATTTGTTGAATTAGTATTTAGAATTTATGTAAAGGGTATATTTCATTAGGTGCCCATTAAAAACATAATCAAAAATCTACTTTTCATATTAAAAAATTTTTAACTATAAGTTTTGCAATGATTCTAAGAAGAATAATGATCTAAATAGAAATACTTGGAAAAACATAACAATATCTAATATTCTGGATTAACAAAGTTGTAACCTGGCCAGGGTGTCTGTGTGTCCTGCATTACAATCACACTAAGTAAACACTGGTTATATCATTTCATCAATTACCAACTCCTGATACTTTGGGCCTGCAAGTGTGGCGTTTCCTCATTGTTTCTCATCATGAGGCCTCGAACACCCTGGGAACGCAATAGGACCACCAACCTCACATTTGTAAAGTTCATCAATAGTTGCAGGTTGGTTCTGTTGTTGGGGCTGAGCCCCAGGATTTGCTGGAGTATTTGTACCAACGTTATTATTAACAGCATTAGCAGCTGCATTTTGATTAGCCGCAGCATTGTTTGTGGTGTTCGGACCAGTTCTACCATATTTTTCATGTATGCTACGGTGTCTCTTAAGTGCAAATCGATCTGAGAATCCAACATCGCATATGTCGCATCGATGTGGTTTCTCACCTGTATGGACCTTGGCGTGATTTTTGAGATGCGTAGCCTGGTTAAATGCTGAACCGCAAACATCACACCTATATGGTTTTTCACCTGTATGTATTCGCCTGTGGTTCCAAAGTGTCGAATGCCTTGCAACGTCTTTTCGCAAACTTCACACTGGTACGGTCGCTCGCCCGAGTGAATTCGTTCATGGTTTTTTAGGTGCGGACTCTGCGAGAATTGCATCGCACAGACAGAGCATTTATATGGCTTCTCGCCCGTGTGGACCCTAGAATGATTTTTTAAATACGCTGCCTTTGCAAATGCCAATCCACAGGTACCGCATTTGAAAGGTTTATCACCCGAATGGAGACGTTTATGACTCCATAGACTGCTATACCTAGAAAATGTCCCATCGCACACATTACAATGGAAAGGTTTATCTACACCCGAAGTATTATTCCTAGATCCACCAATGAATATAATGCCCGAACCATTGCATTTATGACATTTGGTAACACTGGCCACCCCACGACGTTTCACTGGATGGTGACCAGGTTTTATGCTGCTGCCTGCCGTACTTCCAGCCATGTTGCTGCCACCATTACCTTCACCACCTCCACCACTGCTAGCCCCCCCTCCTGCACTAAATGCAGCACTACCTGCTGCATTATTTGCATTTGGAGCTCCAGAATTTATTTCCTGACAGCTTTCGCATTTGACAAATTTGCCACTTCCTTTCTTGGTCTTATTGGTTTCATTGTGATGTTGCATACCAGTTCCACGCCGCACGAGTCACAACATTTTTGGTGATTGTGTGTCTGTTGAGACTGACTGCTCTTACCATGCATACTGTTTTTGTGGCTTTTGAGCTCACCAGCAAGATTAAAACATGCTCCACATATATCACAAGTGTACTGACGTTCATTTGTGGATGCTGCCTGATTGTTTTGTGTTGCTGCCGGTGTCACATTTGCAGTGTTGTGAATTCTCTTGTGGTGGTTCAAAAGTGATAGATGGCCAAATACAAGACCACAAACATCACACTTGAATGTTGCTGTCGATGCTGCTGCTGCCAATGACATTTGATTCACCAGAGCATAATTGTAGCCAAATGGTTGAGCTACATCAAACCGGTAACAACCCTTATCATCACCTGTTATCCCCCCAACTGGTACCCCAGTAGTGTTCTGTTGATGAACTTTCTGCAACATGTTGACATTATAGCAGAAAGGAAAGTCGGATGCTGTAATATTATTTGTAGCTTTCTCTTGTTCTTTGCTCTTATCTGCTGAATACATTTGTTGATTGTTTGCCTGCTGCTGTTGCTGCTGCTGCTGCTGTTGTTGTTGTTGCTGCTGTTGCTGCTGCTGTTGCATTGTTGATGGATCAAACATACTTGATTCTGTCTTACAGTTGATCTGAGCTGTGGTGGTTGTGTTTGTAGACTCCAAACAACTAGCATTGTATCGAGATGATGGATGTTCTGTTTGCGTGAACCTGCACAAAACAAACAATTTATGGGGGAAATAGAATATAAATCCCCCATGAAAATTATTTTTCTCCAAATTGAATATAAAAATAAAAACTGCAATAAATATTATACATTATATATTAAGTTTCAATAAAGAAGATCTTAAATTTTCACAAATAAAATTTATTTATGCAATTTATACTTCCATTCCATTAAATAATACATAACTCACTAAAAATATTCAAAATTCTGGTCAGAATCTCCCACTTACAGACCACAAGAAATACATGCAAGCCAAAATTTAAGCCTAAAAAATGAATCATGTGAAAGAGTGATATATAACATTTTAATTTGATAAATATAGAAATACAGTACATTGTAGGAAAAACTTTAATAAATAAAACTACATATGTTTTTACTAGGTGACAGCCTTCTCCTAAACGACACATTTAGTCTCATTTAACAGTACTCTTTTAACAACCTAAATCATTAGAATTATTATTACAAGGGGAGTGAAAGAACCGACAAATTCTGCTCAAAGGTCTCTAACTGCAGGCTTCAAGTTCTTTAGCATGTCACAAAACTATGACACAGAAATCAAAGTTTTATTTCCTTCTGAAAGATGGGTTCAGAATTTGAGTTTGGTAGCCACCATAACACCGAGATAAACAAAAAGCACTTTATTTTGTTGCATATACTATACCATCGTCAGTCATTCAGTCCAGTCTACTGAACCCTTTGCAAAAGCTTATCTATATAACATTTTAACCATTCTGTCCAGTTAACTGAACTGTACATTACAATGAGTAAACTTTTCATAAAAATACTTATAGTTGGGCCCTTGTTTTTATTGAAAAAGATATAAAAATTTACAACAAATGAAAATGTGAAACAAACATTTTGTGTTAATGATCTTTGAATGATGATGATGATAATGATAATAATGATGATGATGATAATAATAATACAGCAAACTCCTGATTATCCGTGTTAATTGCGATCGAGATATGCAAGGAAAATTGAAAAAAAAAAAAAAATGGATAATCCAATTAAGTTATTTGCCGCCATGGAAATTGAGCAGAAATGTATTTGTCCACCGTAACACTACATAAATGCAACAAATATTCATAAAATGTTATATTAAATGTATTTAGGTGCGAGTCATAATTATCATTATTTTATTTTACTCATAAATATGAAAAAAAAAAAGTGTGACTGTTTCCTGTCATGACCACTCAGGTTATGGCAGTTATTCAAAATGGCTGCCATAACCGGCGACAACACTAGTGACCACCAATATCCACACATATAACCAGAGATGATAAATAATCAGCAATTCCCACCACACTAGTAACCACCAATATCCACACATATAACCAGCGATGACAAATAACACTGAGCAACAAAAAATAAACTTTTTTTTGTCTCAGAAAGAAAAATATATGATTCTGATAGTATTTTTCTCCTGAATTCAAATATGATATTGGTTTTTCTCCATCGTGCAAGGTTTCCAAGAGACAGGAATTTATAATTTCAAACACTTTAATATTTTCTACATTCGTAACTACACAATATTCGAACATTTGGACTAACCTAGAAAGTAAGAAATGACGATTTTCTGCTATATTTCGCCTGTGGAACATCCCTCTTGATGGTCCAACAATAATCGGCCAGCATATTAGGATTCCATTTGCCTTGATATCTCTTTTCCATAGCTGAAACCATTTGAGTTAGCTCATTTGGTTTTATTTTACAATGGACAAATGGACGAAAAATGTTTATTAAAAAAATAATTATTGAAATGCATTAATTGAAATTGAAATTAAAAAGAACTGTCGGTGATGGAGAAATTCTGAATACATATTTGAAAACACGATAAAAAACTGCATTAAGTACAGCTATTGGTACTCATGAGACAAAAATCATGTTGACCAGTGTAGTCACCGATGACCACATTAGTAACCACCGATGATCACACTACTAACCAGCGATAAACCCACTGCCACAGCATATCTGTTGTTTCAATCTGTAACAACAAACTTTCAGTGACTCCACAATGGAAATTTCCGAAATTGTATTGTATTCTCAGACTGTTGGTTGGTACCATTAAATGCGTCAGGGGAGGGGGTTTGTGAGTGAAAGTTACTCTATTGTGCTAGTTCCTAAGCGCAGTTCACAGTAGCATGTTTAAAAATAAAGAATTTTTTCATAACAATACAAAATACAGTATTTTTAAAAAATACAGTAAAAAGAGTCATGCCTGGATAATCTGCAAACCAGATAATATGCACACGGATAATTGGGAGTTTGCTGTAATGAACACTGTTCATATACAATTGACAAATGACAAGAAGGCTGCCCTTTTCTCTGCATAAATATGAATGACCTTTTAGGAATGCATTATATCTGCTTTCCAAATATAGAAACTAGTTACTATGTATAAGATAAATCTACTGCAATTTATATTTATTGAAGTAAAATTTAAATTAGATTTTAGGTAGTATTTCATTTAATAATGCTCTTCAACAACTCAGTTCATTATCATTGCAATTACAATCTAGTTGGGAAAAGATCAAAAAATTTTGTACAGATGCATCTTATTTCAAGCTTGAGATTCTTCACATGCCATAAAACTATGGCATGGGACCCATAGTTTTACTTCCCTTCAAAAGAAAGTCATACTCAGGATTTTTATACTCTTAAAAAATTCACTGACCCTGGCTGCATTCCAAACTACAAAGCATACCTGTTAGTATGTTCAGTTTGTGTGAACATGGAGCATTTTCCAACAGATGATGGTATCTTAAGCAAACCGCGCTGCTGCTGCTGTTGTTGTTGCTGCTGTGAGCAACTTCATCAAAACTTTGATTATGTTGCTGCTGTTGTTGCCCCAGCTGGTCTTCTCGGGTTTTGACAACATGAGGGTCTCCAGTGCCTCTGTTGTTGGGAGCTCCACCAGGACCAGCGCTGTTGTTATTGTTGTTTGGGTTGGCAGCAGTGGTGGCTAGCCAGGTAGTTGAATCCAGCTGGGCCATAGGTGTTTGCAAAGACACCTGGCGGTAATCAAACCTGCCAAAAACAAAATTAATTATCATAATCTATATAAAAAGTGGGGGCCTTAACCTCCTACTACCCCAAGGGCCTCCCCGAGGCCTGTTATGGGATCACTTATATCTATATTACATTCACTTAAGCAGCAATTGTTATTATGAAAATTAATGAGTCATTTTTTAACATCTTACCTCATATTTTATGTTTCTTCAAACACAGGAACTAGTTTTTGAGAGAAAGATGTCATGGCAACGTTATTGATGGGGATTCCAACGATTCCAATAAAAATCCGGTAGTCATAATGTCGGTTGAAAATGGCAATGTTATTGATGGAGATTCCAACGAAAATCCAGTAGTCATAATGTCGGTTGAAAATGAGACACATCCTTCTCTCGAAAACTAGTTCCCGTGTTTGAAGAAACATAAAATGAGGTAAGATGTTAAAAAATTACTCATTAATTTACAAATTAAGAACCTCATAATGTTATTTCCCATATTTAACTATGAATTGTTATTATATTTAAGTAGGAGATTTTTTTAACTGTGATGTGACCTTTAACGCTTTATTTGCTGCATATTATTCTCTCCATCAGCTAGCTAAGTACCCACGTATTTCTCAATATACTCCTTTATATTTATACAAATGTCAGATCGGTAAATACCAGGCATGACATACTGAGGTACTTCCAACATCACCAGCTAACCAGGTGAGGCATTCAAATTGTTAAACTGTGAATTTGAGTCAACCTGGGATTACCATTACAATAATAATTTTCTGTGCTTTGAGCATTTCTTATACCGGCAAAATTTCTCATTCATTCTACTGCACTGTAAAACTTCTCATCTGTTTTGGCTGTAATTGTGTCTTCAGCCTCACTCAGTGTAAATTTTAATACTACAGTAGCTCAAAATGAAATTAGTCTACAACCATCCATCCATAGTAATTCTGCCCGAAGGCAGGTCTTCCACTGCAATCAGCATTTTCATGCTATGTTTGCAGCTTTACTAGGGAATTGTAGGTGTGGTAGCTTCCCGTTGCTTTCCATACCGGTGAAGGATGATGATGATGATCATATGATTTTGGGGACCGTTTGGGCCTTAAAGTTTTCCTGACATTTGTCTTACAGGTGAGGAAAAACCTGATAAAAACCTCACCCAGAAAAACTGCCCCAACCGGGGATCGAACCTGGGCCCGCTGCATGACAAGGCAGCACGCTATCTCGAGACCACAGAGGTGGACTTTAGTCTACATAATGAATACTAATTAATTTTGTAAAATATGAAATTAATAAATGAATGAGTAGTGCCAGTTTCAAAGATATTTCATGTTAATTATCCCTATATCTTATATCTTAGACTATTTTGAGATACACAAACATAAGATCCACTTTTAGCATGGGGTTAAGCATGAATATACAATAACTGTGTTAGTTTGGTTACAACTACAGCACTGCATATCAGTGATAAGATTCATTACATGTTCATATTTAATATTATTTGTTTCTCCAGCTTCAAAATACTACTTCCCAAACTACAGGGTGGACCGCTTGAATGGACCTAATTTCAATTGCTTGTTACTGGCAAACGGTTGAAGATAGAAACTTAAAACAACGTTCATAGTACAGAAAAACTCACCAAGTTTCGAATCCTGTCGGTAGATGGCACAAAGATACGTTTCTCGTTCTTAGATTTAATTGTTTGTGAAAATGGCGACTCCGCAGATGAAAGCGCAAGCTGTTTTGTGGTATGCGGAGTTTTAAATCAATCATTAGAGTTCAAAGGGAGTTCCGGCGTGTGTTTAACCGTGATGCTCCAACTGCTAGAAGCATAAAGAAGTGGCGTGATACATTATTAGCTACAGGATCTGTGTTGAAGAAGCATGGTGGTGGTCGCAGAGCATCCGATGAAATGGTAGCAAATGTTCAAGCCGCATTTGAGCGAAGCCCCCGGAAGTCATTAAGAAGAGCTTCGCGGGAACTTCAAATACCAAAATCGACATTACAACGGATTGTCCACAAACGCCTCAAACTGCACGCATATAAAGTGCAGTTAGTGCAACGTCTGGAGCCGAATGACATGCCGAAACGAGTGGAATTCGCCATTACGATGCTGGACCGTCTCGGCGCTGATCCTGACTTCATGACCAAATTTTCTTCTCGGGACGAAGCCACTTTCCATTTGTCAGGCAAGGTAACCGTCATAATGTGCGGATCTGGGGATCGGAGAATCCTCACGCTATTCAGAGCATGTTCGTGATAGTCCGAAGATGAATGTTTGGTGCAGTTTGTCACATAATAAGGTCATTGGACCGTTTTTCTTCGCCGAGAAAACTGTTCGTGGTACCACATATCTTGACATGCTGGAGCAGTTCTTCTTTCCACAAATTGAAACAACTGCAGCCTAACATCGTTTTCCAGCAAGATGGTGCTCCTCCCCACTGGTCCAATGAAGTTCGTACGACTTTGGACAACATTTTCCCTGGCCGTTGGATTGGTAGGGGAGGACCAATCGCGTGGCCCCCGAGATCTCCCGATTTAACACCACTGGATTCTTTCTCTGGGGCTATGTCAAAGATAAAGTTTACACCACCCCAGTCAAAGACCTTCGTGATCTTCGTGAGCGCATCATAGAGGCTATTGAGAACATTCCAGAAGACATACTCCAACGTACTTGGCAAGAAATTGTTCATCGCTTTGATATCGTCACAGTGACTGCTGGGGCTCATATAGAGATGTGGTGATCTGGATATCAAAACTTGGTGAGTTTTTCTGTAATATGAACGTTGTTTTAAGTTTCTATCTTCAACCGTTTGCCAGTAACAAGCAATTGAAATTAGGTCCATTCGAGCGGTCCACCCTGTACAATTCTTGGGTTCTCTTTTTCTCCCTGAGCTCATGATACAATGATCTTCACTGGCTAAAAATTTTGAAATTCTGCTTTTGATATTTCAACAGAGAAATTTATAATACAGCCACCAGAATAAGGTGAAATACACCAGCTTATTCTGACAGTTGAGAAAAAAAAAAGCTTTATTTTAGCTGGCAGAGTTAAGGTGATAAGGCCTTCTCTTCCACTCAACTAGCAAATAGTAAAATTATACAAAAATTACATACCTAATACAATTTTAAAATATTATTAAAATATAGACTAAACAAAAGACAATGGTGATGTGATCTAATACTAGATAATACTAACAAAACATGGAATATAATAAAATATCAAATAATGAATAGAAAATTACATTATGAGGTAACAATTATACTAAAATTTAATTGGAAAATAATATATGCCTCACTTCATAAAATTAATTTTCTCACTTGAACAATATTTCAGAGATCGTCATACTCAACTATATTCTCACTGAAGTTGTTGAAAATTGGGACTTTTTTTGACATATTCTTGGTGAGAAAGTTCAATTTATGAGTTTGTATTATTTTTTATTTAATTTTATATAGTCGGGTAAAAGTTAAAAGATGTATGAGGCCTCCTTTGAAAATGTTCCAATTAAAACAAAGGTTAATTATACATTTTGGCTAAAAAACATTTAAGTCACACTTATGCCCAAATCCCTATATAACATTTAGTTTCTCAACTTTTTTATCTTTTAGCTCCCTATATAACATTTTGTTTCCCAACTTTTTTATCTTTTAGCATCTATAAATTACTGGTACTTTTGTAAGTTTCTTCCACTGACTTTCAGGGACTTCTACAAGCATCGTTTGACATGTTAACATACTTGTAAATTTTTATCATCAAGGTTAGAATTTTAGCCCATTATCTCAGAAGACGAGGTACACTCGCTTAACTCTGCCTGTTATATATTTTGCAATATTTTGTATATTCCTTGGCAAGGTAATCTTTTGTTAACATTTATGAATAGCAGAGAAATGTGTTTTATCCTTCACCTTTATTGTGAGCTCAAGTACCATTATCTTTTGTTCATTTCGAATGTCTGAATATGGACAATCTAATTTATGGAGACTTAAATCCTGTTTCTGGAGAAATGCATTGGGCACGTAAACCTGAAGCAAATGGGTTAATGTAATATTAACATGAGAAATATGTACATATTTATACAATAACATTAGGAGAAATATGTAAGGGTAGATGATTTTTTTTTAAATATGTAATATTAAACACATAATAAAATGCTTGACAATGTGGTGAAGCCATGTTTCTACTATAAAGTGATCCCAATACAGATCCATCTTTCTACACAACTGACACAAGATGTCAGCCCTGCATGACAGTACTTTTACCCCAGAACATAGCCTGGTACTCATTTCAGTTTGAGACTGAGTTGACACCAGAGCCATGATGCCACCATAATGTTTTGGCCAATTTAAAAATCTTTAGCCAATTGGGACTCAAATCCTTGACCTTCCAGCTTGTAGCATATTGCCTTAACAATTATGCTGTGGTGTGCCTGAAACATACATATACTACTTCATTCCCAGAGTGGATTGTTGAGGATTTAGAAGATGACATTTTACCCAAGTTTTAGGAGTCTTCTTGTATCTATATTGATGGTATCAAATGAATGCAATTTTTCCTGACCTTTTTTCACAAGGAAACTGTCAACCAATGCATGCCAAAACCTACCATGAAATTTCTCCCAGAGAAACATTGTGATGTACCAAGGCCATGTCCAAAAAAAGATCTGCCATTTTTAACTGCAAGGCACAGAAATTGAAGCCACAATGCATCAATGGCAACCCACTGTACAGAGGAGATGTACATCCCTGCATGAGTTAAGAGAGACAGGATTTGATAAGGACAGCAATGTAGTGAGGGTTATCCAGTCTGCCAACACAGGAGTTGTATAACTTCCCTATAGTTTAAATGAGGGATTTGGCACTGCATTTAATGCCTTGCAGTTAAAAACTTAAGGTAAATTTTTTGACACAGCCTTTGTACATAAAGGCACTTCACTGGAAGAAATTTCAAGGTAGGTTTCGACATGTAATGGTTGACAGTTCCCTTGTCTGTAGCTTCTGTATAACATGGAAAATTTGTTTCAGTGCATAATCAGGTACCTGAGTTCCTATTTTTTTCACAATTAACAATTGAAGAAATATTTTTATACAGGCTGTCTACCAAATTGAATATTTGTAGTTTCTTATGGCAATTATCATTAATATATAGAATATGTAAAAATAGAATTTCATATATGGTAAGCAAGTTTCTAATCTGTGGACATTTATAATTTTTAGCTGTGTAAAAGCAAAGAGAAAGAATATGTAATTACATACATACATACATACATACACCAGCCTTATGATTTTGACAATCTGCTGAGTTAGATCAGATAGCAACACCACATGTTAGAAGACAATAATATACTATTTGAATTCACATCAAATAACTCCATTAAATTCTAACTCTATAGTATACATGCTGAGAAGGCATAATGTATGCTGATAGTAATTTTTTGGATGAGGATACAGTTTCTCAATCATAGTGTTCTGCCCAAGAGCAGGTCTTTCACTGCAAACTCAGCATTCTCCACTCTTTCTTTAACTGAGCTTTCCTTTTTGTATCTGCATACAAGCCATTTATTTTAATTTTGTCAATCATCTGATGTCTTTTTCCGCCTCTAAGTTTCTTTCCGTTGACCATTCCTTCTAGGGCATCCTTCAGCAGGCAGTTTCTTCTTAGCCAGTGGCCAATCCAATTTCTTTTCCTCTTCTTTATGAGTTTCAGCATTGTTCTTCTTTCACCCACTCTGTCTAGCACATCTTTATTTCTTACTTGTCTGTCCATTATATATGTTTCATTCTTCTCCATATCCACATCTCAAAAGCTTCCAGCCACTTTTTCTATTTCCATCGTAATGTCCAAGTCTTTGCACCATACAATGCTACACTCCTTACATAGCACTTCACTAGCCTCTTCCATAATTCTTTTGCCAAATGTCTGCAGAAAATGCTTCTCTTCTTGTTAAAAGCTTATTTTGCCATTGTTATCCTCTGCTTTACTTCTTGACCACAGTTCACGTTACTACTGATAGTACAACCCAAGTATTTGAAGCTCTCCACTTGCTCAATGGCCTCATCTTTAATCCTCATGCTTATCTTCCTTGGTTTCCTTCCTATAATCATGGCCTTCAGCTTATTTATATTTATCTTCATCCCATAAGAGTAATCTACGGTAATTCCAATACAGTGTGGTAATTACAATTATTGTGGAACTAGTGTGAAAATTATAAACTAGTGCCGCATACACAAATTATTTTAATTGAGATTGTTGTAATTTCAATTGTGATGTTTTTGCAGACAATACAAAATACTAGCAACACCTGCAATGTTTTTCATTATTTTATGTTGCATTGTTAAATAACTCTGTTTCCTTGTAGTGTTTAACACTATATATAATAGTTTTAAAAAAATAAAACGACATGCTTTATTAGAAAACTGAACTAAAAAATGAAAAAAAAATTAATTTCCATCAGAATGTGGTCAACAAAAAAATAATCTCCAACACATTTAGAATAAAACTAGATTTATCTTTCTTACTTACTCACTGGCACTATCGAACCTCTAGGTTCATGGCAGCGAGGACATAAGCTCTCCATACATCCCTATCCTGAGCTAATGCTTTCCAATCATTCCCTGTATAATCTACTTCCCACAAATCATAGTTAATGTTGTTCTCCCACCTCATTCTTGGTCTACCAACTGGGCGTTTTCCTTCTGGCTTTCCTACAAGAAGTTTCCATGCACGTCTTTTATTCCCCATATGTGCAACATGTCCTGCCCATCGCAGCCTACGAGACTTAACTGTTCTTATTATATCTGGCTTCCTATAAAGACCATGTAGTTCACTGTTATGTAGTCTTCTCCATTCACCTGTCTGTTCATCTCTCTTTGGTCCAAAAATTTTCCTAAGAACTTTATTCTCAAATACTCGTAATCTCCTTTCCTCCGTTAAAGTAAGAGTCCATGTTTCGCACACATATAATATAACTGGTAGAGTAATAGTTTTATATATTTTCAGCTTAACGTTTTTTGAAAGGAGTTGGGACATCAAAAGTCTCTGCAATGCATAACAGCATGCATTTCCAGAATTGAGCCTATGTTTAATTATCTACAAAAAAAAATAATTTTACCAACAAAAGCGTGGGGTGCTTCCTATGGTTTACATTTTCTTCTTAGAGACTTTACTTTTACCAATATCTGTTTATTATCAAATATATTAATTGATATTGTGCACCCCACGCTTTTGATGGTAAAATTATTTTTTTGTAGATAACTCTAGTTTTATTCTAAATGTGCTGGAGATTATTTTTTTGTTGACCACATTAATTTTATACAAAGCATGTTGGAAATTATTTTTTTTTATTTTTTTAGTTTGGTTTTCTAATAAAGCATGTTGTTTTAGTTTTTTAAAACTATTATTTATTTTTTAGTTTGGTTTTCTAATAAAGCGTGTTGTTTTAGTTTTTTAAACTATTATTTATGTTTTATTTTTAGATAACTCTAGTTTTATTCTACATGTGTTGGAGACGATTTTTTTGTTGACCAGTTTAATTTTATCACATGCGTGTTAGCAATTAAAATTATTTTTCATTTTTTAGTTTGGTTTTCTAATAAAGCATGTTATTTTAGTTTTTTTAATCTATTATTTATTTTTTAGATTTAATATTTTACAGAATAAGATAAAAATGTAAATATCTTTAAATTCGATACTATTGTAGTATGAGCTAAAAGTAATACTCTACTAAAAAATCCTCCGGGCTGGATTTGAACCAGCGACCTATGGATTACTCAAATTATATACCACTACAGTCCACCACTCTACCAACTGAGCTCTTACAACGATTGTGTAAGAAGTTGATAAGTCCACAACATACTATTATACTGGTTTTTATTATTTTGATTTTCTGCTGATTCTGGCCAGGATTTTAGAAACATTTATGAAATTCTTGTATTGTCATTGGTCCTTTACAAGTATACAAAGTTTCAAGTCGATCCAATGATTTTAAGTGGGTGAAAATCATGTTGAAAGATTCCGTTACATAATTACACAGACATGTTTTTTTGATTTTCTGATGATTCTGGCCACAATTTTAGAAAAAAATTATGAAATTATTATATTGTCATTGGTCCTTTACTAGTATACAAAGTTTCAAGTCGATCCAATGATTTTAAGTGGGTGAAAATCGCATTGAAAGATTCCGTTACATAGATAGATACAGATGAAGCTAATATAAAGCGTGTAAAAAGAAACTTCAGTTGGGGAGCAGCCCAATTTGCATGGTAAGTAGAGTCTGGATTTTAATGTAATATTAATCTCCAAATATGTACAAAAATATGCAGTAGAAATAGTCAAAATATGAAATATTACATTTTTGTTATAAAGAATCAAAATTTGTTTTAATAAAATACTGTATTATTTCTTAGCCTAAGCCTTGTTTTTTATAACGAATTATGTCTCTTAAAATTCACTAATTTTATAAGAATGTTGAGGTTAATATAAATTATACTATCAATGATAAAGTAACCAACAATTCAGAAGCATCTCCACGTTAAAGGGTATAGAGAATGTATTTTTGACATAGATCCTGAACCTATATTACGATATATAGGCCCTAATATTACTAAAAAGTGACATATTAGAAAAGAGCAGAATTTATAAATCCTATGCTTATTTTCACATAAATTTACTTTTTTTTAGATGTTCAAAATATTTATGTACAACTCTCAAATACAGTACTTAAAGTTTTCTTGCACTTCAACAATTATTTGCACAGTGCATAGTGTACTACAAGGTGTATAGGCCTAAAACCTACAACACGATTTTACCGTCTGTGGTAAAAGGCGTCATCAATGGTTATCCACGACCAATTTCTTTTTTTTTAGCAGATAACGATGAGGCAGTCGAAGCCATTTTCATCTACGTTCACTGACATCCTATCACAGAAATATAGGCATACTAAGTCAAAACTTAAAAAATTGAAAATGGTCAGACAAAATCAGAATATTTGTGCACAATAACTCTGATCTATCCTGAAATTCCTCACTCCACTGCAGAATATCAAAGCAGTGGAAAATATTGTTTTATATTCCTAAAGTGTATTCAATTTTAAAAGAGTTATCTTTAACAACAAAAGAATGTAATGGACGACCCTGTTTGGATTTCCTTTCAACCTCTCACTCACCCTCACATTCACTCCTCATGGTGGTGGGTGAGGAGCATAGAGAAACTTCGAATAGAGGGAAAACTAAGTACAGTGACATCTAAAAAATTTTGGTCGTTTACGATGAACTACGATGAGCAAACTACAATGGTAGCGCTGTTTCGTAATAACAGAATACATAACTAAATAAAACAAATGCAAGGCACACGGCATGTTCACTCGGGATTATGGGAAATTAGCCTTTTGTAAATTAAAATTTTTAACTGCTATCCTTTCGTTCTATGTAGACGGTACTGTAAAAATGATATATTATTGAAAGTTTAAAATCATTACTTAGATTTTATTTTACTCTAATTTGTAAGTAAATTCAAGCTTGTTTATGTTTTTAATGTGAATCTATTTTCAAAGATAAACCTACTAGAACTGATAAAATTCTAAGATTTGTTAGGTTAGGAAGAGTGATGTTAGTGTACAGCCATTTCTAATAAACATTTTAAAAATGTGAGTGATTTTATAATGGATTTCAGATGTACGGCATGGCTAAGGTTCTTTAATAAATATTGTAAAAAATATGTTTGTGAGAATAAGGGGGTAGGTCAATTGTAAATATTTATTAAAAGAGCTCATAATACACGTTTTTAAATTTTAATAAACGAAAATAAATTAACATTTTTATTTATTTCCATTCTTCCTTTCTGTTAAAATTAAAGAAAATCTTTAGGTCTGTGAGGCTGGGTAAAAATAATTCCATAATTTAAGATTAATTAATATTCCTATAAAAGTTCAATTCCATGATTATTCACCAGATGGCATTATATAATTATAATTCATAATTTTACCACCAGATGGTGCTGAATTTCATATTAGTACCAGAAAAAAATCGAAAAAATTTAGATGTCATTAGTTGTTCTACACTAGCACCGCTTGTGGCATGTACGCGAAACTTGTCCACTTTCTTCTCTGGTACTCTGTGGGTGAGGAGGAGGCAAACTTTCTTTAACATTTGAATCGAATTTGAAAGGTAAGAAAAATAACTTGGTTTTCCAAGAACACTATAAACCTTAATGAAGGTTTGCATTTTGTTTAATTGTAGGATATTTGGTGTTACTTTTTCCTAGAAAACTATAAAGGGTTTACATTGTGTTTCAATGTGAGATAGTCTTTGTCTGCAGGATTAACTAGACAAAGTATAGTGATATGACTATAACCTGTCAATCATATGAGCCTCCAAACAGAATTGAGAACAAATCATACAGAAATTTTACCTGTTTACTAGCACTGTATACAAAAATTTTTTGAACTTACGTTTGAATACCATTTTACGTAAAAAAATGTAATATTCTAATAAATATGTAGTATTGAGTAAAAGTAAAGTGATCCCACTACAGGTCTCGGGAGGCCCTTGGGGTAGTAGAAGGTTAAGGCTCCCACTTTTTCTAGACAATCAGTACTAGATGTCAGCCAGGTTGTCAGCCCTACGTGACGGCCGTCTTTACCACCAGAACAAGTGTCTGGTACTCATTTCCGTTAGAGGGCTGAGTCGACCCCAGGGCAATAGTGCCGCCAGAAGGTTTTGGTCAGTTTAAAAATCCTGACCCCACCAGGACTTGAAACCTCAACCTTCCGACTTGTAGCGCAGTGCCTTAACCACTACGCTACGGCTGAGTAAAATATGTAAAAATATGTAATATCAAACTTGAGTATAAGGTCTAGATTTATGTGAATCGTCAACATTTTTTGTTATTACGAAAGAATATATCAAGGAAAAAATATGTAATTACAAAGGAAACCTGACTCTACTGATAAGTAACAATCACATTTCTTTGTGTACACAAACTTATACACTATTAAGCAATATAAACATTTCAGTATTGTATTTTCTATAAACATTTCAGTATGGTATGTTCTCCTAGAACCATTATTTTAAGATTAAGTAGTCATATTGCAGGATAATTCCGATCATGGACCGCAATTACAAGAAAAAAGCAGGAAATCATTCCAGTATGGTATGTTCTCCTAAAACCATTATTTTAAGATTAAGTAGTCTTATTGCAGGGTAATTCCGATCACGGACCACAATTACAAGAAAAAAAGAAGGGAAATTCTGGAAAATGCAAATACAATCCAGTGCCCTTATAAAATGCTATCAGAGCAGCAGTTACTGGCAAAATGAGCATTAGAAAATACCTCTGAAAAATATGCCTCCATATACCACTCTGCATAAAAATAAAGTTACTGCACCATTGGCTTTAACCCTGAGTGTGGCTTGCCATATTTATATGTGACCAATTTCTTCCCTTCTGTGTGGTGATTTAAATGTCCATACAAAACCCCTGTATGGTAGTATTTTTAAACTCTACTCCAACAAGTAATTTATTTTATATGTACAGAATAAATAAAGTATTATTATTATTATTATTATTATTAAATTCTGAATAAATAAAATCTAGTTAAAAAATCATATTTCTACTCTTACCTTACTTATTCCTTTGTTCATGGAAAGTTTCATATTGTCTTTTTTCACATACACAGTGTCAAGTTCCCTTTCCCGGCCAGTATAAACCATGATGACCATTCATACCCAGTTCTAGACCCATACAATTCATATATTTTAATACCAAATTTGGCAGTTTTAAGTGGAAGGAATTATTTGAAAGATAATTGCCCTTCCATAACCATAGTGATTCATCAATTACAATATGTTGATGTAGAAGATAGAGAGATTGGAATCTATTATTTAAATTATCAATGACAGGAATTTTTTTTAAAAGTTTGAAGGCTTTGGAAACAAACTTGTTTTGTGTTGTCATTGAAATGAACGGCAAAATTGAACATGGAAGTCGTGGCCACATGAACATAAGCTCTCCATACATCCCTAACCTGAGTAATGTTTTCCAATCATTTCCTATATAATTTATCCCCCTCAAATCCTGGTTAATATTATTCATACACCTCATTTTTATCCCTACCTAATGGGAGCTTTTCTTTTAGCTTTCATGCCCCTCTATAATTTCTTTCCTCTTTATGTCACATGTCCTACCCATAGGCAGCCTACGAGACTTGCACTGTTTTTATTACATCTGGATACAATAAATATCACATTACTTAGTGTTCTCCATTCTTCCTTCCAAGGGATACCTTGGTTTCCTACTAAATGTCTCATTGAGGTGATGTGCTAACCACATGTCATTCATTGACATATGTTACTAAATAAGGATAAGCATCATTAAATAAAACAAATAAAATTAATGGGTTAAGAAAATATTAATTATATCTCGCCTTATTATTACAAAATAAAGAAAGAGGAAGCATTCAAATGAGATACAAAATGGAGTCTCATCGGTTAATTAAAAGTTGTATTTAATTACAGATAAGGAATATCCTTACACTTTTATCGAGATTAATGATAAAATTAATTTATTTTTCTTTTAAATTGTTTTTAAAGATTTTTTTATAATTTATAATTCTGAATTGTCCACCACTGTGGTCTCGAGGTAGCGTGCTACCTTGTCACGCAGCAGGCCCGGGTTCGATCCCTGGTAGGGGCAGATTTCTGCATGAGGTTTTTATCGGGGTTTTTCCTCACCTGTAAGACAAACGTCAGGAAAACTTTATAAGGCCCAAACAGTCCCCGAAATCATATGGCCATTATCATCATATTCATCCTCATCATTATCATCATACTTCACGGGTGTGGAAAGCAACGGGAAGCTACCACACCTACAATTCCCTAGTAAAGCTTCAAAGCATAGCATGAAAATGCCATGTTTGCAGTGAAAGACCTGCCCTCAGGCAGAATTACTATGGATGGAATTCTGAATTTTGTCTGTTTATCATTCATTTATATTTTTATATTTTAAAATTATAGCTTTTAATAATTCCACACATCAGATTTGCCATGGACAATTTTTATAGAAGTTGGAAAATATCAAAGTAAGTTAGTTCAGAGCCTTTTAAATAATATATATTAAACTTGGAAAGATAACCTTTCACATTCAATTTTTATTAGTGAGAAAAATTCATTATTTAGTTACAAAAATTGATTCGTGTTGAAATGGATTACCTTGGTTAAGCAACCTCCAGTAGGGAGCACCCGTGTCCACATATGGGGTAAAAACATACATTGTTACTATTATTATAATTATTAAAAATAACAGGGGTAATGACCTCAAGTTTAAATGGTGTTTTATGGAATCAGAAACCTCTCATAATAAATGTGTCCACATTCTGCCATACAAAATCTGTGGACACTCCCCCTAGCTATGTGGCAACCAAACCATGGGTCAATGTGTGTATATCTCCCTCATCAACACAAATGATTTCACTATCAGTTATATTGTGAGGAGGTTTTGCATAATCAACAGCAAAAAAACTATTGTCACATTCATCAATCTCATCTAAAATTTTATCAACAAACTTAAAAGTTTCCTCTTCTGAGAACACATGATTTTCTGTATACAAATGAGCCATGCAATAATTAAGCATTTTGAATGAAAATGCTGAGACCACACAATGTGACACTTTACAGAAATTTATTTATTTTCAGCAAAAATAGGGCACAATGAATGATCAAATGAAGGGCCTGGCTGAAAAGGAAAATACAAAATTATTTCCTTTCACTAACTAGTAGTCAACTCACTCCACTTGCCTGTCATAAAATTAAGGGAACTCCTTAACACAATAACAAAAAATAAATACTCCAACAGTATAACAAACTAGTTACAGGCTTTGGAAATCATAGATGTACCAATGCGTAAGAATATGGCAATCTGCATTTGGAAATTTAAAAGTCTTGTGTGTGAATTCAGCAAACCATAGCTGAGTTGTAAATGGATATTCAAATTTCCATGCTGATGGGTTAAGTGAAAGGGAAGAAAACAACTTTCAGAAGGGCCAATTGTATGTGCAAATTGGGGTTTCCATATGAAAACAACAGATGTTTGCAATGTTGTTCAGGGATACTTAAATTATGATGGAAGGGTGGAAAAGAGGTTCAACAAAAATCATCCCAGAATAAAATGGTTTCACAATTTCATGACTACAAATAAAGCACTGTCAGAATGAATGAATGAAAATACAGAGAGAGCAAGATAATAAATTATGACAAAATGAATGACAGCATTTTATGAAAATAGAATGCATAAGTGCAATTTCAGCTACACGTATAATAAACTATGATGAAACAAATTTCAGAGCTGATCCAGGGCAATTAAAAGTGACCAAAACTGAAGTGAAACATGCCATGAGAATTTTGGACACCTCAAAAACAACCATTAGTGTAATGTTTGCACCAGCAGGAAATGGGACAGTGCTACCACCGTTCACTGCAGCACACATCTTTATGATACACTGATAGAAGGTAAAGTGGAGGGTAATGGATATGGCAGTAGTAAAAGTGGATGGTTTGATCTTTGAATGCTTGAAGAAAACAAAGTAAAGATTAAACAAAAATAAATACAAATACTCAAAGCACCATTAATGAGGAATTAGTGTTAATTCAAACATCTGTTTTCACTAGTAAAGATAAAGCAGATAGGTGTAGATGTGGCAAGGGTAACTCAGAAGTTCATGTATTGAAAGGATATACAAGAAATGCTAGGAAGGAGAGAATACCAAACAAAAGGAGGAAAAACTGTTTTAAACTGGAAAATGAAACCTCTTCAGACTTGTAGACTGAAGTGCAAAAACAGATTTGAAGATACTGAAAGAATTTTTTTTAAATATTGGGGTATGTGCCATTACTATTGCCAACTTTTATATGTTGGAAGATTGATTGAAATTCAAAATGTAAAAGAGTCTAGGGGAAAGGAAGAAGATCCTAACAAGCAGCACTTTAGACAAATTTCCATTAGATACAGCTTAGAAATCAAGGGAGGCAATAAGTGTAATTGCAAAGGTTGTTTACGTAAGTACACTATGTGAAGCTGATAGATTTTTTGATACTACTGTTCAGGAAAAGGTATCCAGTAATGCTGGAATCCCCAAAGAAGATCAAAGAGGAAAGCATGAGCCTCCTCAGAATGCATCTCCAAATAGAATTTAACAGGCTCGCCAGCATTTACTTACTATACCATGCGATAAAAGTAATTACACTTGTTAAGTGCCACCATTTCTTACTCTGACACAGTTATAAGATGATTACGAGAAACAGTGTCCCAATAATGCTGTTGGTCATCGGTTGTATTAGAGACTGTTTCATGATTTAAAACTTGTCATAAAAATAAATAATAGTTAAAAAAATTAAAACAACACACTTTATTAGAAAACCGAACTAAAAAATGAAAAATAATTTTAATTTCCAACATGCTTGGGATAAAATTAAAGTGGTCAACAAAAAAATCATCTCCAACACATTTAGAATAAAACTATAGTTATCTACATAAAATAGTTTTACTATCAAAAGCGTGGGGTGCTCTATATCAATTAATATATTTGATAATAAACCGATATTGGTAAAAGTAAAGTCTCTAAGAACAAGAAAATGTAAAAACCACAAAAACTACCCCACGCTTTTGATGGTAAAATTTTTTATATAGATAACTATAGTTTTATTCTAAATGTGTTGGAGATGATTTTTTTGTTGACCATTTTAATTTTATCCCAAGCGTGTTGGATATTAAAATTATTTTTAATTTTTTAGTTCAGTTTTCTAATAAAGCATGTTGTTTTAGTTTTTTAAATTATTATTAATTTTCTATTTTTTTAGCTTTAATATTTTACAGAATAAGATAAAAGTGTAAATATCTTTAAATTCGATATTATTGTAGTATGAGCTAAAAGTAATACTCTTCTAAAAAAAAAATCCTCCGGGCCGGATTTGAACCAGCGACCTATGGATTACTGAAATTATATACCACTACAGTCTACCGCTCTTGCAACTGAGCTCTTATAACGATTGACTAAAAAGTTGATAATTCCGCAACCTATTATACCGGTTTTTATTTTTTTGATTATCTGATGATTCTTGCCAGGATTTTAGAAAACATTTATGAAATTATTGTATTGTCATTGGTCCTTTACAAGTATACAAAGTTTCAAGTCGATCCAATGATTTTAAGTGGGTGAAAATCGCATTGAAAGATTCCATTACATAGACTGATACAGATCAAGCTAATATAAAGCGTGTAAAAAAGCCAAAGATGGACTCTTGTAGCACATGCGACATGCTTAATCTGCAGATAAATAAGGCACAGAGCAAGGAAGACTTAAAAGCTCAGCTGGAGGAACACCATTGCCAAGCTAGTCTTGGTTATGATGCATAGTCTGCTGATAAGGAAGCATCTAAACAAGACTCAGGGAAGGAAACAATAACTTTGATCTACATCAATGCCTACAAATACCAGTTGTCAATTATTTTAACACCTTTTATAAATGTCAATTCTGGATGTTCAATCTGACAGTTTGTGACTGTTATTGCAACAAAGAACACTGTTTTATGTGGCATGAAGGTATGGCTGGAAGGAGTGCCAATGATATTTCATCATGCTTGTATAAATATCTAACAGGACTGAATTAATCAACAAAAGATATAAAGATGTACTCTGATACATCTGTGGGCCAGGATGAAAATAACCACATTTCAGTCATGTGTACGACAGCAATCCAAAAATCACATTTACAAACAGACCACAAATTCTTCCTTTCAGGCCATATCCACATGGAGTGTGATGCTGATCACAGTCAAAATAAAAAATAAATTAAAACATTCAGAGGACCAATTCAGCATCCACATGTATGGTTCCAATTAGCGTGTCAGACAGGGAAAAACAATCCTTTCCTTGTAACTAAAATGGAGACGACTTTTAAAATTTTGCTTCTCTCGTCGGATCTACTACAATTCACAAGAAAGATGAAAGAGGACAGAAAGTAAATTGGAGGGACATTAAGTGGTGTCATTATGAGAAGAACAACCCACGGATTATATTTTGTAAAACTAATCTTGAAAATATTTCACAATATCATGCAAACCATTTTTTCAAAAAGGAAAAGCCAACTGTTTCTGTTTTATATTTAAGTGTTTCTGTACTTAATGCAAAGACTTTATTCTATACAATTATTGTGGAACCTAGAGAATGGGGAAAACTTATGTGTAACTTCAATTGTATGCCCAGTAACGGGCCAGTGTTCCATAAATTATATTGAATTCTGTCTATATGAAAAGTTAAAATGATTTTGCATACGCTATTTGACTCTGAATTATCTTGCTATGAAACTGCTGTATTTGATGAATATTTTTAAATATATAAATAATATCTAAAATAAAACTGTTTGGTTCAAAATTATTCCAAACACAAATTTCTCTGGTTTTGAAAGTCATTTGACTTCCTTAACCCCTTCAGAGTCAAGCGGCCATTCTAATGGCCCCCATTACTATTGCATAAAATGTCATGCCATTCCAGTAATCATCAATTTCAAAGTAAAATATCTGATGTATCAAAACTCGGAATGAATTGGGGAAAATATTTTTTTAGAGCACTATATTACCTTTTTCTATATCTGTTAAAAATATATATATATTTTTTTTTTCGATAAAGCATCTCATTTTTACAGATATTCATTTGAAACACTGTGTAGCAACATGTCACCATTTCATTCTGAAACCACTGACTACATTCTCTTCTAGTACGCATAATTTTCATCAGGGGCAGAAGGAAACAAATCGGTGTGGAGCTTCTATCATGTTCTTTTGGAATAAATAAATAAATATATATACTCTTGATGTCCCAACTCCTTTCAAAAAACGTTAAACTGAAAATATAAAAAACTATTATTCTTCTTGTAAGCCCATGTTTACCTTAACAGAGATTTAGACGCTCTCCCCCTACAGGGAAGAATTTGAACAATACTAATTTAGTTACACTTGTTTTCATATAGATTGTCTTAGAGTGGTCCGTGGTCAGTGTTCCGCCTCATACTGACATCTAGGAAACCAAGGTAGTACTAGGACGGAAAAATTCGGTAAATTTTGCTTAGAGGCCTTCATTCAGACTTAAGGATCTTTCACGAGCCTGGAAATCTTCAGACTCGGGACCCACGGCTTAAAGTCCCTTCCGGAGGATTTGCTCCTTGGATTTTTCCGTCCTAAAAAATCCATCGACCCCAGCCGGGAACTATTATTCTACCAGTTATATTATATGGGTACAAAACATGGACTCTTACTTTAAGGGAGGAAAGGAGATTACAAGTATTTGAGAATAAAGTACTTGGGAAAATTTTTGGACCAAAGAGAGATGAACAGACAGTTGAATGGAGAAGACTGCATAACAATGAACTACGTGGTCTTTATAGGAAGCCAGATATAATAAGAACAGTTATGTCTCGTAGACTGCGATGGGCAGGACATGTTGCACATATGGGGAATGAGAGACTTGCATGGAAGCTTCTTGTAGGAAAGCCAGAGGGAAAACGCCCAGTTGGTAGACCAAGAATGAGGTGGGGGAATAACATTAACTATGATTTGAGGGAAGTAGATTATACAGGAAATGATTGGAAAGCATTAGCTCAGGATAGGGAAGTATGGAGAGTTTATGTCCGTGTGGCCATTAACCTATGGGTTCAATAGAGCCAGTGAGTAAGTAAGTATATATATATATATATATATATATATACATCTTACATCTCCAAAACATTTCAATTTTTTATTGAATTTTATTTGAAGTACGGTAATCACCAATAGTCTACGTGAGAGCTCCTGCTTGGTGGGGACTTAGTCTGGTATTGTATATAGTGGTGTTTAGTATGTTTTAATTATGCGTCTTTATGCTGCTTGTATATGTCTACTGTGAAATCGCTAATATCATTACAGATGCTGAAATTAAGATATATATTAGAAGAAATTGACAATATATTTAGTCATTTTTCTAGCATTGGTAATAACGAATATGAATCCTACAGTGATGTCATTCTGCCTGTTCCACTTGAACAAAGAAGAATGCACACCACTGTTCCAACTGCATTTCAAGTACTTTGAGTGGCAATAATGAAAACAATACAGTTGAAGTCCAGGGACAATGACCTTGACATTGAACACTGGGTTTAAGTAATAGATGAAAATGATTATTCCCCCTTGGCTAATTTCTGTTATCACAAACTCCAGGAACCTAAAAATGCACTCCACTCCTGTCCTATATCACACATCAATACATTTTTTACTACAATTGTGTTTTAATGCAAAATCCTGATAATATAAGGAGAATCAGTCATACAACTATTGTTCATCATATGGTGAGTACAGAAATGTTTTATTAAAGGGTGTTCAAATACAGAATTTGCATAGAATGGAGAAAAAATTAACAACTCACAAATAGATAAAGTTAGTGTACATGAGATTAGTTTATAGTTTATTAAATAAAATGCCTGTAATTTATTTTGTTAGGTTAGGAAGGAGGAGTTAGTGTATAACCATTTCTATAAACATGTCTGGGAATTTATAGTCAAGGTTGGCCATACCAATTGCACATATATATATCCTGCCAACTGGTGAAAGTTACATTAAGCATTTGCACATGCACATTGTGATTCTATAGAACTTGGAAGAATTCATTGAGTAAGTTAACATCAAATACTGCCTGGGAGAGTACGTATTTTTCTCCAAACATGAAAAAATATTTATGATAAATTATTTCAAAAAATATTTTTGGTTTCAATTTTTTTTCCCTTAACATTGATATATATATATATATATATTTTTTTATTCTCAAAAATGAATCTCCAAACATAGCAACAAAAACACATATTTGAATTCTATGAATCTTAGTACATACTAGATTTTTCATTACTTTGCTACTTACAATGTGGGTGCTAGATTTTTAATCTGGATTATTGAATTCAATAAAACTGACATGACACTTTCTCTAAATCTTGTCACATTGGCATGGCACTAAAAGGATTAACCTAATTAAATCATTCACAAGAAAATATTGGAAGCAATGGGTCACTGCAAATAAAGTTAATAATGAATACAAAACCCCAAACTTGTCAATGTATCCCATGAGATAATTTTTTTCGGTTCCATATCATCATAAATTCTCCTGTTCACTGTTCTTGACAATATATATGGCTAGATACATATTTAAAGATTGTGTCTATCATGTGCTGTCACCTCTGAACGAGTTTGTGAACCCAAGAGAATGAAATGAATTACAACACATGATCATGATGGCTGCTCACAGGAACGAACCAGATGCCTCTAATGTAAGTTAATATGTTTTTACATATTTTGTTGACAGTATTTTGAAATAGATGGTAAAATATAAATTTAAATAACTAACAATTGACTGAATTATAATCATATACTTCTTACAAATGTGTATCATAATTATTTTCACAATGCATCTCACCAGATACATTGTCAAGTACTGCCAGCCAGAAAAAAGGAAATTTTAGACTTATTATTTATATACAGTAATCCTAATAAGTGAACAGCAATATAAATTTAGGAAATATTTTCGAAGTCCAATAGAACAACAGTGTGCATGTGCCAGAGTTTATAGAGCCAGCGATAACCCACCATCAAACCACATATCGGTTATCATCCTCAATTACTATCAATAATGTACTAAAGTTAAAAAATCTTATGCTAGATGGCAGCATCTCGATATGAAATTTAAATGACCAATCTTTGCAATAAATCCCCAAATCTATGTTAAAAAATACATTAATAATATTAAAATTACCAAATTTTTATTAAAAATGGGTGTACACTTACTTATCACTCCCTAACGCTGATCCAACCGGCGATAAAAAAAACACCGATAGAAAAATCATAGACTAAGTAATATGCTCTGTGGAGAAAATAGCAGTTAGCATCACAATATTGTCTAACAGTGTCATAATATTGCGATTTGCATATTTAAATAAATACTTTAAAATTGTCTAATAATGTTATAAAAATTGTTTGAAAAAGTTTAAAATACAAAAAAAGTTAGTAAATACAGAAGAAGAGCTATAGTTTAAAGTGATACCACAACAGGCCCGGAGGCCCTTGGGGTAGCAGGAGATTAAGGCTCCCACTTTTTCTAGACAATCGGCACTTTATGTTAGCCGGGTTGTCAGCCCTGCATGACGGCCGCCTTTTACCCCCAGAACAAGCGTCTGGTACTCATTTCCATTAGATGCTGAGTCGACCCCAGGGCCATAGTGCCACCAGAGGGTTTGGGTCAGTTTAAAAATCCTGACCTCAATGGGACTTGAACCCTCGACCCTCCGGCTTGTAGCTCAGTGCCTTAACCACTACGCTACGGCATGCCCCAAAGAGCTATAGTTTACAACAATAAACTGAAAAATCAAAAAGCAGTAAAAGTGCAGATGACCCTAAATTATTTAATTAGTTATGAACAACTTACTTTTATTATATAATGTTGCAGAATTTTTAAATTTATTTATTTAGTATTTGAGAAATATTTCCATTCAAAAGGAAAAAAGTTACTTGCTATGTTACCAGTCCCTCAAAAGCAGATTCAGATGAAGAAGAGGAACTACTATTAATGAGATTGATTTTCCTGCCTCCCTGAAATGGCAGAGGAAGATGCATGTCCATCTAATATTGTGCCTGATGACGGAGAGACTGCAGAGTTGTTTGACGACGACGGCAACAATAATTTGCCGGCTGTGGTTTCTAATGTGTATATTGCCAGCAAGGTGAATGTAGATCTTATTCAAGCAGTTACAAGTACTGAAGTAAATAAAGTCATGGACTGACTGGAGAAATGTTTTCCCCATACTAATCAGCAGGAAATTTGTAAATTACAGTTCAGGTGGTAAGAGGATGAGCTCATTTGTGCAGCAGAAGTTAAAAATTACTCTTTCTTGATTCCTAACAAAATTAAGCACCACTTGAATATTTCAAAAGATTTTCCCCCAAGATATAATAGACAGCATTGTTGTTGATAATACTTCTTCTTCGTCAGGCTCTACGACTTCCAGTGGAATGTCTTGGCCTTCTCAACCACTTTACACCACTTCTTCCTATCTTGTGCAGTAGATTTCAGATAAAAATCCCCATCTCTCTCAAATCTTCAATTACGTCATCTTCCCATCGATCCTTGGGTCTTCCCCTTGGTCTTGTTCCCTGTGGCTTCCAATTTAAAATATCATTCAGCAATCTTCCCTTTGGCATTCTTAGTGTATGTCCAAACCATTGTAATCTTTTGGATTTGATGAAACTAACTATATTTTCTTTATTATTCTTGAGGTATAATTCGTCATTCCTTCTCAACCTCCAATTTCCATTTTCCTTTACTGGACCTAGCACTCTTCTAAATATTTTCCTCTCAAACGTTAATAGTCTTAATTTATCTGCTTCTTTTAGTACCCAGGTTTCAGCTCCATAACCATATGATTGGGCCTGCGCCGTAGCCGAGCAGTTAAGGTAGGAAGCCTTGGCACAGAGCTACGGGACTTGCGCTGGTTCGAGTCTCCATGGGGGAAGAAATTTTCTCATGGTATTTCGGCCAGTATGGGACCGGTGCCCACCCAGCATCGTGAGGCAATTGGGTAGCTACAATAAGTAGCGGCTCCAGGTTGAGGAACCAGCTATAACGGCTGGGGGACTCGACATGCTAACCACATGTCACCCCTACACTGGCTGTTGATCATCTACCTCTGTGATTGACACATGTGGATGTGAAGGGCCAGCAGCCGGCTGGTAAAAGGGCAACCGCTGAAAAGTGGAAAGACCCTCAATCGAATTGGACATATGATTGGTCTTATTATTGCTGTATATAATTTGAATTTAACATTTTTTTATATTAATTTGCTTTCGAATATATTGAATGTGATAATACTACCATACTCAATTGAAAAGACTGGGAAGTATATAAATACAAACAGCATTGAAATGTGCGACTTTTTAGGGATTCAGTTGCAAATGGGAAAGAGTTATCAGCATACACTGATTATTTGGCACAAAGTACAAGAATACTACAAGTTGCTAATGTAATGCACTTAAAGCATTACCAAAACATCAGGTGATTCTTGCACTTTGTGGATAATATCACAATAAATGAAGACAGGTATTTCACAGTCAGACCTATACTGGAAAAAATAAAGAGTAACTATCCATCCATCCATAGTAATTCTGCCTGAAGGCAGGTCCTTCACTACAATCATAGCATTTTCATGCTATGCTTGCAGCTTTACTAGGGAATTGTAGGTGTGGTAGCTTCCTGTTGCTTTCCACACCGGTGAATGATGATGATGATGATGATAAGGATGATGATGATGGCCATATGATTTTGGGGACTGTTTGGACCTTAAAGTTTTTCTGACATTTGTCTTACAGGTGAGGAAAAACCCCGATAAAAACCTCACCCAGAAAAACTGCCCCGACCGGGGATCGAACCCGGGCCTGCTGCATGATAAGGCAGCATGCTACCTCGAGACCACAGCGGTGGACTAGAGTAACTATATAAAAGTAGAACAGGAAGGGAGGAACTCAGTAGATGAAATGGTGGTGCAAATAAAGGCACAAGAGCTGGGTCAAGATGCCAATACATAAAAAACAAATCCAAAAAATGGGGTTTCAAAATTTATGAGAGATCTGGTATTTCTGGATTGTGTATTATTTCATAATGTACAGAGGAGCTGATACTTTCCAAATGTACCAGAATCAGTTTTCTCATGCAGAAATGCCCTAGGTTTTGGGGGGAAAGTAGTGGTCTATCTTTGTAAATTCCTATCTAATGATCCATGTACAGTTGTCAATTTTGAAAATTTCTTTACTTCCCTGGAGCTTATGAATCATCTCAGGGAAGAATATGGAATTTTCAAGGTGGATACTTTATGTAGTAATCGACAGAGGGGAGCTCCCATAAGAAGTGACAAGACATTCAAACATGAAGGACGAGGTAGACAATGATAAATTGTCCTTAGTCAAATAGCAAGACAATCGATATGTCACACTAGGTAGTGCTTATGTAGCTGCCTAAACTTTTTCCATTGTCAAACAGTATGTAAAGGAAGCATGGGCAAAGACTGACATCAGATGCCCACAAATAGCAAAACATTACAATGCTCACGTGGGAGGCATCGATTTGTCAGAATGCTTGTTGCTCTATACTGAACCGAGTTAAAAACTCACAGCTGGTATATGGTAATATTTTCTCAGATCGTGAACATTTGTGTCAATAATGCTTGTGTGTTATACAGGAGAGAGTTAATTCTAATGGAAGAGAGAAATTCAATATAATTGAAGGATTTTTGTTAAATATAATTCATTATACTGTATTTGTCCACCGCTGTGGTCTCGAGGTAGCATGCTGCCTTGTCATGCAGCAGACCGGTTTGATCCCCGGTTGGGACAGTTTTTCTGGGTTAGGTTTTTATCAGAGTTTTTCCTCACCTGTAAGACAAATGTCAGGAAAACTTTAAGACCCAAATGGTTCCCAAAATCATATGGCCATCATCATCATCATCCTTCACCAGTGTGGAAAGTAACAGGAAGTTACAACACCTACAATTCCCTAGTAAAGCTGCAAAGCATAGCATGAAAGTGCTATATGACTGCAGTGAAAGACCTGCCCTCGGGCAGAATTACTATGGATGGATACTGTATTTGCAATGTATTAAATACATGTGAAATAAATAATTTTGATTTTTCACTTTATATTTCTGTTATGTACCCAATTTCATGAATATATGACATTAAAATATAATTTTAGTTTCAATTCTCTAGTTTTGCCAGTTAAGGGTTTCATCTCACCAATCAAGAAAAAGTGGTACAAAGTTACATCAAATTACAGTACTATTTTATAAAATAATTCACAACGTATAAGATACGTAATTGTGAATGTGATTGTATTACAATTCAAAATAATGAATCATAACCAAACTTCTTAGGCCTGTATCTAATTGGTTTTCACAAATAAACAGTTGCTGTGTGTGTAAAACTTCATGGGGATCTCTGAGGCAGGTACCAAACAATTCTTGTACTGCCATTTTCCCCTCTCAGAAGTTATTTCACACCAGAACAGAACTTCTTGAACAACCTATTCATTAACTTACTGACACTCAACACACTTTAAATAATCAATAATCATTGAACACTATGTGTAAACATTAGCAGTCATGAGTTGTGACATCACAGGATTGATGCTGCAATCAAAATGGTGGCATGTGTCGATTTGAAAAACTAAATTTGAAACTTGTTCTCAGTAACCACTTGTCAAAAAAAACTAACAATATACACCATAATTCTTCAATTTTTGCACTCTTTCAGGAAATATATACTTTTATTGAGTTTACAGAACCCCATTGAAGCTATAAACAAAGTCTTATTGCTAATGAAGAATCACCCATTAAAAAGGTATGTTTGACTGAAACAAGTACCTGGGAGAAAAATTAAAAATAGTCAAACAGTTAAACTCCATGGCGTGACTGGACTAGAAAGCCCTTTGCCTACCATCCATCTGCTGGCACACATCCACATGTATTAATCAATGAGGTGGATGAACATCTAGCCAGTATTGGGGTGACATGTGGTCAGCATGTCAAGTTCCCCAGCCATAATAGCTGGTTTTCTCAACCTGGGGCTAACACTTGTTGTAGCTACTGAAATTCCTCACAATGCTGGGTGAGCACCAGTTCCATATTGGCTGAAATTCCATCAAAAAATTTCTCCTCCATGGGGACTCAAACTAGCACAAGTCCCATGGCTCCATGCTAAGGTATCATGCCTTAACCACTCAGCTACGGCATGTGTACAGAATACTGAATTTAAGTTCAGCTGTTCCAAAATCTGATGCAAATCATAATGATAAAGAAACCATTAATCAACTCAAAGAAAAATGTGTGACCCTTGGAACTAGAGACAAGAAACATAACCATGGCTGACCACCAGTTCTAGCCAAAATTCCATGAGAAAACTACTTCCCCATAGGGAATCAATCCAGAACATGCCATGTAGCCATGCATCTAAGCAGGATTCCTTAGACTGATTGGTAATAGTGCAGGACACTAATTATTAACATTAAATAAACATTTATAAACTTGTCTTTTGAAAGATGTTACTGTCTAGCAGCCCCTAAACAGTGACTAGACAATGTTATTTGTACATAATGAATTCCAAAATAACTTAAGCTGTAGTTACAAATATAATGTATGAAATTAATTATTGCCAGTTATGTACTATGAAAACTTTTCTCAAGAAGCAGAGTAAACAAATAATTCTCTAGGTGAATGTCTTATATATCCAAAAACATAATGAATGAAAAAAAGTGTTGTGATATTATGTGTACCATAAAACAAAATATATCAAGTTGAGTTTGGCTTATTGGTACATTTGAGACTTCTATATGGGAGGTCTTGGGTTTATATTCCAGTGCGACCAATCTTACTAGTTTTTCCTCAGTTTTGTCAAGACAGATACTGGGTTTAAATTTAATTAGTAGGTCCCAGTTCATCATAAACACCATTCCATAATTCATTAAAATTAAAATTTAGAAAACATATGACAAAACACAAAACTAGAAAATCATAATATACTAGATATACCTAAAGATCCTAGATGTGTGTTATAAATATGAATTGTATAATAATAATAATAATAATAATAATAATAATAATAATAATAATAATAATAATAATTTTTTTTATTATTCTGGCTTTACAATGAATATACATTTTTCCGGTACCCATGTTCACAGTTAACTACACATTTGTTTCAACACATTTTTCCATTCTTGTCTGTTCATAATAATAATAATAATAATAATAATAACAGTAATAATTATAATAATAACAAAATTTTTGTTGTAGGTGTTAAAAATATTTCATCACAATGTGTTTATGCATTATCTTGGATTATTTCCTATAATTTCTAATTTCGTTCGGGAAAGTTCAATGCAAGTATGTGGATTGTTCAATAAATAATGCACATCAATTTCAGGTCTCAACTGCCTTTCATTGGAAATAAACGAAACTTTACAGAACATATCTCCAATCCTTTCTGAAACATAATGAAGTTTCATTGTTTTCTAACAGATAGCTGTGATGTACTTTAGTTTTAAAGTGGTGGTTGCTTGTGAAACACATACAAAGCAGAGAGCTATTATTGAATTTCTTTAAGCGGAACAAGAGACCATTCAAAACATTCACAGACACTTACAAAATGTCTATGGGGATGAAGCAGTGGATAGGAGTACTGTCAGTTGTTGGGTTAGCAGTGTCAGCGGGTGAATGAGGTAAAGCAAGAATGTCAATTCTCCCATGCTTGGGAAGGCCACACTATGCTGTGATTCTGGAGACAGTTCAATGCACCGATAGGCTTATTCAGGATGACAGGCATAACAACTATACATCTCAGTGGATAATGCCAACACAATTATCCACTGCTTAGGCAATTCAAAGGTTCGTGCCAAGTGGGTACCTTAGTGCCTGTGCCAAGTGGGTACCTTAGTGCCTAACTGAAGACCATAAGGACTATTCGTGCAGAGTTGCTTGGACATCACGAAGCTGGTGCAGGTTTCTTATCCAAGACTGTCAAAGTGGATGAGACATGGATTTAACATTTCGAACCTGAGACCAAACGACAATCCATGGAGTGGCTTCACAAAAATTCCCCTAGGAAGAAAAAGTTCAAATCATAACCCTCAGCTTGCAAGATTATGGCCACATTCTTTTGGGATTCTGAAGGAGTTATTCTGATACATTGCCAGCTGGTGAAATAATAAACTCAGAGGTTTATGTCAAGACTCTGAAGAAGTTGAAGAGACGATTTAGGCATGTTTGTCCCCATAGAAATGTTAACTAAATTATCCTTCAACATGATAACCCAAGGCCACACATTAGCCTGCAAACCCATCAAGAGATCATGAAGCTTCGGTGGACTACCCTTCCTCACCTGCCCTACAGCCTGGATCTAGCTTGTATCGGGTCATTTCACTCAGCCTCCCTTACAAAGAGCGATCGAGTAAATTAATGAACTTGGAGAGGTTAATTAAAATTATAAATAAGCAAAGAAATCACAAATGGAAATAATTATCGGACATATACCTTATGTATATTTATTTTAATCAGGAAATTGAATACAGTTTGATAAGGGCATTATTAATTGAGAATATTGCGATCCTGAGAAATTGATAGGATAAGGAATAAATGATTAGTTATTAACAATGGAAGATGTTTAGATAGGTAAACTTCTTTCCTCTTTTCAAACGACAGCTCTGATGAGCAAACACAAAGGATACAGAAATCTGCAGTTCTATTATTTCTCCAGTTTTACTGAGCATTTCCTTATGAAGCAAAACACAACAAAGCTTAAATTTTCTCAATTAATAATGTGAAGACAGGTCGAGAATAAAGAAAAACATATTGCCGGGGAATATTTCAAGCCCAGCAAGTAGGTGTTTTTACAAAGGCAGAAGCGCAAAAATAGGCACAAAATGTACCAAACCCATGGGGCATGCTGTAGCATAGTGGTTAAGGCACTGAGCTATAAGCTGGGGGGTCGAGGGTTCAAGTCCCATTGAGGTCAGGATTTTTAAACTGACCCAAACCCTCTGGCAGCACTATGGCCCTGGGGTCGACTCAGCCTCTAATGGAAATGAGTACCAGGCGTTTGTTCTGGAGGTAAAGGCGGCCGTCACGCAGGGCTGACACAAAGTGCGGATTGTCTAGAAAAAGTGGGAGCCTTAACCTCCTACTACCCCAAGGGCCTCCGGGCCTGTTGTGGGATCACTTTACCTTTACCAAACCCATGCAAAAATGGTCATTGAACCTAAACCTAGATTAGAAACAAATTAGATGGAATTTCCATATTTGTGCTTCGTGAACCCATGTCCCGACTGTCCAGACTGCCAGTTATAGGCTGGACTGAGCAAAACTTGGTGACTTCACAGCCAACGAGAAATCTGGAAGCCCTACTCCTGAAAAAGGAATGGGCCACTCGCCAATCAACATGATTGTTATTTGATGACAAGGTAGTGATCTCAAGACATCATAATCACATAGGTAGGGAACCTAATTTTCCTCATAGCCAAGAAGACGATCCCAAGTTAGTTCAACACTCAAGTTCTCCTCAACAGTGCTCCGATACACAAGTTCTTCTCAGCAACGCACCAATATCCACAAGTTAAGAACAATTACTCGCGACATCAATAATTCAGACTTATATTCCAGCAACACAAGTCCCCAGTAGTATTTCAGATTTAGTATCTTTGGAAACATTAAGCATATTTAAACTTATAAATAATTAGAATATCATATAGCGAATTAATAAGTATCTAACCAGATAATACATTATAAAGAGTGATCAACGATCTTGAGATCAACACAAAAAAGCCGTACTGGCATTTATAATGTAATGTATAATTCCCAAATATGTCTTCTTAATATAGGAGCCGCCATTTGCAAAGATAGAAGCAAAGGCTTCAAAGCATTTGGTGGGCGGGAATTACAACGTATGTAGAGAAGAATTTGCGTTTAGATCGGTACTTGCTCAGGTAGCTCAAATGGTAGAGCACTTGGACTAGAAAACCAAGGGTCCCGGGTTCAAGTCCCGGTCTGAGCGTATAATTTTTCTCTTCAAATATGACAAATGATAGTGTTTAATTAATTGTAACATGTCTCTTATTTGTCAATGTGCATCGTTGAATAGACAAGTGCTGAAAGTATTCGTCTAGTACAGTATTTCGCCTGCGAGAACAACTTGCTTATCCCTAAGAAAGATCCTCAAGCTCACCGACCATTACCCGAGTACTGAGCAACCCAAATTCCTCAAGCAATGAGGAATCCTATATTATCCTGGCACCCAACAAATCCTTTTCCTTACCATTAACCTTAAAATAAGGAACCCCACATAAAACCCTTACCTTATGCTCCTTCTGACTTTCATATGATTGGGCCTCTGAAGGATGCTATCTGAGGGAAGCGATATGACAACAATGAGAAAGTCGTAGAAGACATCAGGACGTGGCTGAGAGAGAGAGAGACTAGCTGAATGGTATCAAACTAGCATACACGCTCTAATATCTAGATGGCATAAGCCCATAGATTTGAATGGGGACCATGTGGAATGAAGGTACCTGTAGCCAATTAATTGGGGAATAATATAGTATATTTGTAAATATATATATATATATATATACATTACTTATTGAATGACCTAGTTAAAAAAGAGAAAAATGGTCTCTTTTTAGGTCCCCACAAATTTAACATACTCACCTATGCAGGTGATATAGTGATTTTAGATGAAACAGAAGAGGATATCACATAATTATTCAGAGTTCTTGTAACAAAATAAAATAACCTGGTCTAAAAATAAATGCAACTAAAACAAAATACGTGAAAGTATCAAGATACCCAGACATTTTAAATATGTTACAAATAGAAGAGTGTGATTTCAAAATTAAACTGTTTATTTATTTAGGATGTATAATTACAGAAGGAAACAAATATAAAAAAGTAATAGAACATTGTCGTCTTGTGCTATACCGAGCAGATTAAAGTATGATGTCTTGGTTCAGAACTATGGGACTTGCACTGGTTCGAGTTCCCTTGGGGAAGAAATTTTCTCATGGAATTTTGAACAGTGTGAGACCTGAGCCCAACCAAAATCATGAGGAATTTGGGTAGCTACAATTAGTAGCAGCTCCAGGTTGAGAAAACTAGCTATAATGGCTGGGAGACTTGATATGCTAGCCACATGCAACATCTAGACTGGCAGGATGATCATCCATCTCTGTGATTGCACATGTAGACGAGAGGCCAATAGCCCCTTGACAGTTCTAATAATTAAGTAATAAAATTGCACTTGATAAAATTGAGTTCCAAATTCCTATCTACTTCAACAAAATTAAATTATTACTAAATTATGATTTTACCAGTACTTTTTTAATTGGCTAAAGCATGATGATTTTTTACTTATTATGAAAAATAGTAAAATAAAATAAGTTAAAATATACCTTCTTAGGTAAGATCTGTCATCCTCAACTTATAAAAAGATGGAACGGATGTTCTGAAAGGCCTACAGGCATAAAGAATACATATTTTATAAGTTGAGGACGACGGATCTTACCTAGGAAGGTATATTTTAACTTATTTTATTTTATGACTCTTCACCTCAACGGTTTTAACAATGAATGTTATTAGTATTGATGAAAAGTAGTACTTAAAAAAATTTGTTTAAATAATAAGACAATTGAGAACTCTCTATAAACTCGTGATATAGTGCCAGTGGCAAAAATTGGAAGAATGCTAGGACACATTTTAATGAGATCAAATAAACTTTATCCAAGTGTTCTGTATTACAATTCAATAAGTAAAAGTGTTCTGGGAAAATTGAGACACTGATGGCATGACCTCTTCCTACTAGAAGTTACTGCAGCTGAAGAGAGTTCAATGAAGGATTTTCATGAATGAGGCCAAAAACAAATCCAGTTTGAAAGGCTCTGACTGTGTTTATTGCATTAAATAAATACCACACTGATTTTAAGGTAAATTCTTGATGCAATCACAAAATGTTTCCGGGTCAAATACAGTTATTATTACAAAAGAATCATTGTAATAAGTCTTAATTTAAAATTCTTGATATGATTATTAAAATGACAATGCATTCATGTATTACAAATACTTTATACCACAAAACACTTTTGGTATTTTCCATTTAAGACCACAAATTATGAAAATTATGAGGAAAATTGTAGTTATTATTAAAAAGTACTTGAAATCTTTATATTTAATCACTTACAATTGACTTCAATGAACAAGGGGGTACATTCCTATTCAGTTTTTTTAATAAGATCTCACATACACCCCTCCCTTGTCTCGCACCATCGCTGAGTGATTAAGGCAAGATGCCTTGGCACAGAGCTGGTTCAAGTCTCCATGGGGGAAGAAATTTTCTCGTGGAATTTCGGCCAGTATGGAATGAGTGTCAACACAGCATCTTGAATATAGCTACAATAAATAGCAGCTCCAGATTGGGAAAACCAGCTATAATGGCTGGGAAACCCGACATGCTGACCGCATGTCACCACTACACTGGCTAGATGATCATCTGCCTCTGTGATTAACACACTGGATGTCAGGCCAGCAACTGGCTGGTAGGCCAAGGACCTATTAGGCCTGTCGTGCCATGGAGTTCAGTTTATTTAGTTTTATAAGCACCTCCCTTAAATCATCTATTTTTGTGATGTACCAATAAATTTCAAAGACATTGGGCTGCAGAAACATTTAGAGTAATAATGTTCCATGATTATTATTTGTTGCATAATTAACAAAAATATAATTCTTAAATCCCAAAATGCATCCTGTTGTCAAGAGAACTCTACTATGAACAAAGATCATAATTTTCAAATATATGTCCATTGGCATACTGCTGCCTAGAACATCATGCAAACTCTAGTGGAAAGCAAAAATGGAAAATATCCAAGGATTCGCATATGATGGTACGGAGAAAGAACCAGATAAGTCACTTTTTGTCAAGATGGAGTTTGAGGTCCTATTGGATTCTCATGGAAAGGACATATTTTAGAAATGTTAATTAGTAAAAGAAATTTTTGGTAAGAAGCAAGTACATTGTATAATTAAAAGTCTGTTTTCTAGGTTTCTTGGAAAGTGACTTACCTGTTTTTTTTTTCTCTTTACCCTTCATATTAGGTTATATTATTATTATTATTATTGTATTACTACCACTACTACAATATTATCCTCCCATCTTTATCTCTCCCTCTATAAAGCTGTTTTCCACTGATATAACCATAATATTCCATGAGTTTTTGGGTTCATCACATATATTAGCCAAGTTTCCTGATGATAAAAAGAATAATGCACAGATTCTGACATTCGGTAACCTTTTCCATTCTCTAATTTCACCTTTCTTAACTCGAATAACCTCATGAGTATAAACATATGTTAGAGTAGAGTGCAGAATATTACAAGAAACAGTGTTAGGCCGAATTTTATTTTCTATTTCATTTATGACATCACAAATTGCATCAACATAGCAAATATCACATATATGTCGAACTACAATTAATTATATATATATATATGACATGAAAAGAAAAATAAATGCCTGAGTCAGGATTTGATCCCAAGTTTCTAAACTTTGTACGTTTAGCGCTCTAACCATCTGAGCTACTCAGGAATCTAGCCCGAGTTTCTAAACTTAGTACATTTAGTGCTCTAACCATCTGAGCTACTCAGGAATCAATCGAATTGCTCAGATGGTTAGAGTGCTAAACATACTTAGTTTAGAAACTTGGGTTCAAATCCCGACTCAGGCATTTATTTTTCTTTTCATGTCGCCTTCATTGCTAAATATAAAAAATATAGTTATAACATCTAAATATGAAAGTGTTACTACTATAAAGTAAATATTCTCTTTAAATATGCTTACTTGTCATAGTGACCACTAGATGGCAGTTGGAACGATATCCCGCTACCTCTCATGTAAACTGAGAATACTATATATATATATAAGATAAATAAATGTTTATGTTAGAATTCCTGAGTAGCTCAGGTGGTTAGGGTGCTAAACGTACAAAGTTTAGAAACTCGGGTTCAAATCTCGACTAAGGAATTTATTTTTCTTTTTATGTCATATTTGCCTTCATTGCTAAATGTCAAAAATATAGTTTATAACATATATATACAAATAAACACACACACACACACATTAAACCAGAACTGATGAACAAGGCAATTAAACAACTTAATCTTGACTCTACAGCATGTGGATAAAATAAGCAATCGGTTATCAAAATCTATCAAACAAAATTGAATATTCTTTGTTAGTCCCTTTAAAAGTATATCCAACTGATATTCCAGTTAACTCTTGATGAAAAATCTTGTAACTATTTTACAAAAAAACTTAGTTGGCAGGTTCATATAAGTGAACTTTCATTCCCTAAAGTATTTAAAAATTTCCTTCCTTTTCATTGAAAAAAGTTATTGTGAACCTTGATTATGCCATATTTTGAGCATTATGACTTACTTTTAACCGACATGAGCAAATTCTGCAACAAGACCATAATGTTTGTGCACATTATATATATGTAACCTATATATATATATATATATATATCTGATCACACAACTCCTGTTTTTGAAATGTTGTCTTGGCACTGTTGAAAGAAACAACATGTCTCCTGCTTATACCACATTTTGTCCACCTCAATACTCCTTTCACCTTTCTACTTGCTTCCATTCAGTAACTTCCCACCATAACTTAAAAACATGATAAAGAGACAACTTAACTCTAGCTGTACCTTTACATCGAACATCTCACTATTCCTCACCTTTCCTTGTTTCAGCTACCCATCATTGGAATTCCCTCCCCTCATATCAAAGACTGCCTAACTCAAAGAAAGTTAAAAAATAAGCTTACTGAACATTTCCTTAGAAAATATAATATTTAACCAAGTTCTAGGTATGTTTTTATCACTTTTTTTTGTATTTTGCACTTTCATAATTTCCAGCTATAATGGCTGGGGGACTCGACATGCTGACCACATGTCACCCCTACACTGGCTGATGATCATTTACCTCTGTGACTGACACATGTGGATGTGAGGCCAGCAGCCGGCTGGTAGGCTAAGGGCTTTCTAGGCCTGTCATGCCAGGAGTATAGTACTTTCATAATTTAGTAAATAATTTAATCGAGTACTATGTTATTATAATAATTTGTACTTCCTTTATCAGGAATAAATATTGTCTAAGCCTGTTATGTTAATAATTTAAAAATTAAGATAATTCATGATTGAGGAGCTTTTTATAAATGAACATCAATTTCATTAAATTTTTCATGAAAAGGCAAAAAAAATCATATCTCCTAAATTTTTAGGGATATGTTCACATTTGTTAAAAAATGAATAGACATCTGAGGTATCTACCACAGTCAATCAATAACTGAAGTTTTTAAATTTTGGACATGTTCAGTTTTGGAAAGAAAAAAAAAGCTGAAGTGTTGATATCTGTATAATTTAAACCCGATGATGCGGAAGATAAGACCTTTTGGTCTCATCTCCATAAGGTTAAAAAATCAATTGATGTTGACACAGGTACACATCAAGGGATGTGATGCACTTATTACATTAGAGGTCTGTGAATAAGAAAGATGCCAAACAAAATGAACGAGATGAGTGTGGAGAAATGGTGGAATGAAATTTGTGGGAGAGAAAAATGGGTGAAACCCCAAAAAGAACCTGCTCAGACTCCATTTCATCCACCACAAAACCTAAATGGAATGACCGAGATCCCCGCGATGAGAGGCAAGTGTCTAACCACGTGTGCCATTCCATCAGGTAAAATAAACTGTTATTACTGTATTTACTCTCAAATTTATGCACTTTTTACCATATTTTTGTGATCTAAAACGTGGATGCATGATTTATGTAAAGAAAGTTTGTGCAAATGGTAATGTACTGGATATTGCTTTACATGAAAAATGTTTTTAGGGAAAAACTGGAATACCACAGCATAAACATTACAAATGAATAGCATTTCCCTTAAATATATCTGGCCCTACACTACAATAGAAATTCACAGTATAACTTAATTTCCCTTTGAAAGTTTATTTGTTTTGTTGTTCATCAGTGGTATAAGTCAAGTGAGAGACAATCATTTACTCCACCTCCTATTGTTATATGGTAACTGTTAACTATTGCATGCCGAAACCTACCTTAAAATTTTTCCAGAGGAACATAGTGATTTACCAAGGCCATGTCCAAAAATATTATCTGCTTCATTTAACTCCAAGGCAGAGAAATTGAAGCCAAAATCCATCAATGGCAACCCACTGTACAGATCAGATGGACTGCAGGCAGTAAGGCTTATCAAATCTACCAATTCATGAGTTGTATAAATTCCCTATAGTTTAAATGAGAGATCATTGGATTTTAGTGCCTTGCAGTCAAAAGTGGCACATAATTGTTTGAACATGGCCTTGGTACATCAGGTTTCTCTGGAAGAAATTTCAAGGTATTATATAGTCTCTCTGGTTTAACTTTATGAGAAATTTGTAGAATGAGACAACTGTACTTGCCTCTCTCACTCACACCAGTGTTGTCAGTATTTCTTCACCAGATGTTAATAGGGGTAAGGAGGAAGAGGAAAACTGACAACAGGGTGGATTCTTTCTTTTGTATCTGGACTAAAGTTATCAACGATCTACCCTTATATCTCCATCCCTCTATCTGCCAAGTTAAGCCAGCTATACAATAGGTATGCAATGGTCAACAGTTCCCTTGCTAGTCACATGCCTCACACACACATATTCAAGGCCAAGCTCGTCGTCATACTTTCAGTCATACAACATTTCTGAAGTTCTTTATTTATTGTGCCAGGATTTTGAAAACTACGCTATTCGGAAATGAAAGAATGTACCACGAGAAATCCGGCTATTAGCAGTAGAAAAGATAATATTGACAACCTTTGCATGGATGTGAGGTTAAGGACCACTCTAGCAAATAGTAGTGCTTGCTGTAAGACGTTAAGACCTACTAAAGGGAATTCCATACTGCCCCATCTCAATCTGATAGTAAAATAGTTTGAGCTTGAAAACAAAAAAGATTGTATTGTTGTACATGCAAGAAATATATACCAGTAACAAAAATATCTTTTTTTTAATTGAATGAAAAAATTCTAGTGCATGAGTTATATGTGTAAATAAGGTATTATTATTATTTATTATTATTATTATTACCTTATTTTCAAAAAATAATTAATGCTCTTCTCTGGAATAGAATAGTTCCAAAACTATATGAAACAAATGGTAATACAATTAGTTTATCAATGCTCAATCAATGATAAATAATTCCTTTAGGGTCTTTCTGGGTAAACTGAATTATCAGTCAATTATTTTTCTTTCACAAATATTAATCGGTCACATATCCACCAATATAAACACCCATACTACACTGCAGCCACTGATTCTCTGGCTTGACATTTTCACGACAGTGTTGCCGATATGGATATTCAGTGGGAGTGGCCACTTTATGTATGCGGTTAGCAGACATACAGCTGACAACATCTCAGCAATTTCAAACCTTACTAGCGCACTATAGCTGTGTCAAGAGCAGCGATTGGTTGTGGCAAACATTCACTCTCACTACAACCATTTTCTTATTAGCAGTAGAGGGCGAGTTCTGCCTTTACCCCTCATACAACCTAAAGTTCAGAGCCGGAGAATCGGCGGCTCGGGTAGCCATCAATGTAGCAAATGTAAGGATGAAGCATAGAGATTGACTCATTTTCAAACTCCCACCATTCTCAATCATGGAATCCTAGTTCCCCCCCCCATAGGCTAAAGATTAAATTTAAAAAATAATAAATAAATAAACATTTCATTAAATCTTTTTTAAAAAATTCATAAATGCTTTTAAGGTGTTCTTTCCCACAGTAGATGCTATTTATAATGTGTAATGCATATATATGTTGAACTCTACATAATGTATGATGATACTGGTTTAGTCAAGGTGATTAAATCTCATGAATAAGGTGGCTGAGTCACTTTTTCATAAGTAATGCCACGAGTGAATTTATCTAGAGAATTTGGAAATCAAGAGTGGCATTTGTTAGGACTATTTGACAAATAAAATTAAGCTGTTTACTCACAAAACATTATTTAAATATATTTATATATTTAATGTAAACGGCAATGTTTGAAAACAAATGAGAAATGTTATGTTTCGTTTGTTCATCACTGCAACCAGATCATATTTATTGCCAAATAGAATCGCAATATTGTAAGAATTCACCCTAGTGGAGAAAAAATGAAACATATCATTACAGGTTATTAATTAATTCCTGGTGTCTTATGATGTAAATATGTCAATTATATTTTTCTGCAACGTTAATTCCTAGGAAATAATATGTTTAAGAAAGTGCAAGCAGTGGTTTCTTTTTTTTATGGTATAATCAATTGCTATGAATGTTTTTCTATTTTATCTTGCAAGCAGAATCCGGTTACATTCATGCACTATATATACAATCTGGGAGCCACTTGATAAAATTAAAGCGATAAAATTGAGGTGAAAAAAGACTGTGATTGGTTGTAAATCAAAATTCATTGAAATGTGATATGGTCATTGACTGCCATTTGGGGCACGAGTTAAATAGATAGAGAAAATGAATCAGATCCATGTTGTAAAATAAATTTAAATAAAATTGATGGCAAATGGAAAGTTGGAAGACCTCAGATCAGTAGATAAAGTGGAACAAGATCTCAAGGTAATGTTAGTGAACAGAATGAGGAAGAACTCAAGAAGAAAGAAGAGAATAGAGGTGTGTTGTTGGGGCTGTCAAGGTCTGTGACAGGCTGTAGCACCTATGATTACGATGATGATGAATTGAGATATTAAATGTTTGAAATCAGTCAGTTTTCCACATATTCTATACATGAGGCAGTCAAGTCTCCCAGCTGTTATAGCTGGTCTTGTCAACCTGTATTCACTACTTATTGCAGCTACCCAAATGCCTCACGATGCTGGGTGGTCACCGGGCCCTACTGGCCAAAATTCCATGAGAAAATTTCTTCCCCCATGGGGACTCGAACCAGCACACAAGTCCTGTAGTTCTGCACAAATGCAACTTGCCTTAACCACTCGGCTACGGCGAGGAACATTTTATAATATACTATATTTAATATAATTTTATAAATTTGAAACTTATCAGTTAATCAAAATAATAACAATTAATAATATTTTTAATTGACAAATGCACACAAAAATTAGAATACTTGAATCTGCCTAAAATATACTTTAAAACCTATTTTGCATGTGATCAGAACTTATTTTAGGCTCCGAGGTCTACTCATAACCATAGTCAATTATGGTAACCGCAAGTTCACCAGCTGGCTTCAGCATTGTGATCGTGGATTATATATTATATAATTATCATTGGGTAGACCTAGAAAAAGATGGCTTGAAAATACCTGAAGATGGAACAGGCAATTCAATGCCTATACCTTGAAGTGGTGGTGGTGATGATGATTTTTTACCAGTATCTATCTATATACCCCATACTTCCCAGTGTGAGGATTAGGGTGCTCCCTAGTGGGAGTGCTTTAACCAAGCTAAATTTTATTAAGCTTATTTACCCATAGATGTCAGTGAGTGATATGGGGTAAGCATATCACCTTGGTGGACACCTAGTGGGTAACTAAGGTATTACTTTGATGGGTAACAGTCAGTCAATTTTACACAGAGGCCTCTGTATTCAGGCTTGTGGTTCTTTTATGAGCCTCAAAATCTTCAGACTCAGGAGCCACAGCTTAAAGTCTCTCCCGGAGGACTTTTCCCTTGAATTTTTCTAACCTAAAAATCCATCAACCCTTGCTGGGTTTTAGCATGCATCCCTCGGAACTAGAGGCAAGGAACATAACCACTAGCTTACCACTGCATCATCATCAAAAGATGTAACCACTATTGTAGATCATCTAGACATAGGACCTCTTTCATTCATCTCTGTATTAACAATCATTTTGCTTTCATACTATGTCTCATTTGAGCAAGTACTTTATATTCTTATAAAATGCCACACAATTGAGACATTAGGCCTACACTATCACACAGTAATATTCACAAAACGGATGTAACTTCCATCAATGTATGATAAATAATTTAGAATTTATGATACAATTTCCATATAATTTTGTCAACTGGCAGTAGTAACTGAATCAGTCTTCATTTATTCCAATGTTGAAAGTAGTATTGTAATTCCTAAGTACAAATTCATAACTGTGAATTTAATTAAGAATTAATACTTTGTTAGTAATATTTTTAATATAGCCATTGCTTTTATTCATCATGAAATAGTCTTAACTTAAACATTACAGTTCAATCCAAGGATATTTTTTAGGAATGTCTTTCTATATCAGTTGTTGAATATTTAAATATTAAAACAATGAAATTCAACAAAGTATGAAGTAGATTTATGTATTTTTGCAAGAATTGAAAATATTTCACAATTTTGGTTGAAACAGTGCTGAGGCTATAAATATCTCAACCATAAAACCTCACTCCAGTCCTTGTAGTGTAAATAACATTAAATATTGTATTTCAATTATAACATTTTCTCTGTACATATCTCTTCAGTTGACCATTCCATGTTGGTATGTGGTCTACATAATGTTCTCTTCCTTATTATTTTACTTTCCACAGATTTCCTGGAAATTTTTATTTTATTTATTTATTTATTTTACATATCCAAACCATCTCAATCTTGATTTTTCATAATTTTTTTTTTTGTAATCACTCCCAATCTTTCTTTAATAATTTAGTTTGGCTATTCTATTTCAATATTATATTCAAAAAAATTAATAATGAACACAGCTGAAATATAATTAAGCACTTGGGACTTGATTGAACTTAGATTATAAGTTTATATATTTGCATATTTTATTGAACAGTTTCTATGTTCTAGAGCTGTTGTACATTTTAAGATCTACAAAGTAAAAATTAAATCAATTTCAGAAAAGAAAATACATGGCTTAAATGGGCATAATTCTGGAGAGGTTATTTACTGGTACATCAAGAAAACAAAATCTTCAAAGGAGGTTTTATTTTACTTATTGTGTTGTAGTCTACTTATAGTCCAAACTTTGTAGTCAAGCATCCATGCAAAAGTATAGCCCTAAGACTATTGAACATGACTGATATTATTCATTTGAGAACAAACAGCATGATGCATTTTTGGTTTTGTGCATTACACCAGATTTCTTTCTTCCTTCACATCACTACTCAGTCAGTATATATCTATGTACCCCTACATAACACTAGTAACACTGACAGAAAAGCTATTCAAGTTCTGGTGTTCTTATAATGTAAATAGAGTTAGATTGATAATTGACATTTTAGGCCTACTTTGGACAAATTAAGGTTATTCTTTCTGGTTAGATTTTAATTTTTTATAATAAATCTCAAACTCATTAAATTATCAATATTTCATAAAAGAAACATGCATAAAATCTGGTCTGGTGACCATACACTGAATAATTAATGCTAGAAAATTAAAATAGCATAACCCAAATCTTAAAATAAAAGAAGGGAAAAACTGCACTTAAACTAGAGTGAAATATTTTCAAAGTCCTATAGAACAACAGTGTGCATGCGCCAGAATTTATAGAGCCAGCGATAACCCACAATCGAACTACATATCGATTATCATCCTCGATTACTTCCGTCGCTATGAAATTTAAATTACCAATATTTGCAATAAATCCCCAAATCTATGTTAAAACATATATTAATAACATTAAAATTACCAAATGTTTATTAAAAATGGGTGTACACTTACTTATCACTCCCTAACGCTGATCCAACCAGTGATAACCCAAAACAGCGATAGAAAAATAATAGACTAAGTAATATACTCTGTGGAGAAAATAGCAGTTAGCATCACAATAATGTGTAACAGCGTCATAATATTGTGATTTGCATATTCAAATAAATTCTTTAAAATTGTCTAATAATGTTATAAAAATTGTTCGAAAAAGTTTAAAATATTAAATAATGTTAGTAAATACAGAAGAAGAGCTATAGTTTACAAGAATATAACTGAAAAATCAAGCGCTAGTAGAAGTGCAGTTGAGCCTAAATGAAGGACTGTAGACGGAAAAACTGCACTTAAACTTACTTGATATATTTTCAATGTCCTATAGAACAACAGAGCACATGTGCCAGAGTTTATAGAGTCAGTGATAACCCACCTTCGAACCACGATTATCATCCTTGCCACATATCGATTATTATCGATATCGTACTAAAGTTCAAACAGCTTATGCTAGATGGCAGCACGTCACTATTAAATTTAAATGACCAATCTTTACAATAAATTTTCAATTCTATATTAAAGAAATATATTAATAATATTAAAATTACCAAACATTTATTAAAAATTGGTGTACACTTATTTATTACTCCCTAATGCCGTTCTAATCAGCAAGAACCCAAATCAGCGATAGAAAAATCATAGAGTAAATAATATACTCTGTAGAGAAAATAGCAGTTAGCATCACAATATTATCTAACAGTGTCATAATATTGTGATTTGCATATTTAAATAAATACTTGAAAATTGTCTAATAATGTTATAAAAATTGTTTGAAAAAGTTTAAAATATAAAAAATGTTAGTAAATACAGAAGAAGAGCTATAGTTTACAACAATAAACTGAAAAATCAAGAGTAAGTAGAACAGTTCAGCCCTGAATCTTTTCAAGCATTCCTTTATTTCAATGTAAAAAATATCTGTATGTATGACTTTTACCACATTAATACACTGCATATTAATTTGTAAAACTTAATCTCCTAACACAGCATTTATAAAATAAAGAAATATATATTAATATAACTAATTCATACAGAAATTTGAATTAATCTATTTATCAAAAGTTAGAAAACACTTCTAACCTATTACTGTCATTTTAAAGTATTAATTCCCATGTTTCTGAGCAGCAAATAAGTATGTAAACCTTATTAGCAGAAAAAAATAGAATGAATACTACACAATAACAATTAAAACGATTAAGCTTACATTCATAAGAGATTAAGCGTAAGGCCCTAAATCTAAACTGCTTCAAACAAGTTAGCTCTAGTACATGAGGTCCTCAAGAGCATTAACTTGCATCGTTTTCAAAATATTAAAATAAATGTGATTTACTTACATGTGTTGTAGATGTAACGGACACTGCAGTCTTAAAACATTGCTACAAAGCCAATCATTTTAAGGTGACTCGTCTGGAAAAGAAACAACATAAGTCACTAATACTAAGCCCATAGTTTAACCTTATGATAATTTGTACTATACATTACAGAACAACGCATACAATAATTTCACAGATAAGGACTTCAAATTCACTGGTTTATAGGATAAAGAAAAGAAAGTTTTAACACTTTTTTAATTTATTGGACTTCACACAAAATACAATGTACATCAACTCCCGATGCTTCCTATCGTAAATCATCACCCAAAACATTAAACGAACACCGTATTTTGAACACATTACGCACTATTTCCGCTCACTATATAACCTATTCATTGTAGTTACATTGTAGCGAACTTTTCTGGAAATGTTCAAATGGGGATAATAAAGACTTACTCTGTAGGTTACAATTTTCTGATCACAAAAGCTTTCTTTTCCACCAACAAATTTCTGTCCGCCATTGAAAACATATATACGAATTGCATCATTGCTACCAACATGTAAAATTACATAATTGATTTTTTACATCTTCTAAAACGGATAATATAAAAGACAATAATATATAGCAATGGTATTGGTTGAAGCTTATTGGTGAAATCAATATTTTATTCAATTCATATTATTAGATTGAAAAATGTATTTTTTGTATAAAATATGTAATTGCTTTCACTTTCAAGTGAAATATGTTTTATTGTCTCACTGTTTGTTCCCGCTTCTACAGCCCACAGTGGAATTCAGTCAAAATATGTTGATCTTTAAAATAGCTGCAAAAAATGTAGCTTTTTTATTCTCCCTTAATAAATATCGCTAAATTGGGGTATACATTTTTAGATGTCCCGTAGTTAAATAATTTATTCTTACAATTTATTTGGACCTGAAAAATACTATATACAGTCTAATTAAAAACATTTGAAGCCCTTGACAAGAGTTGTTAACATTGCAAGTACACATCGTTATTGAAATATTACGAATCTGCAAATAGATATATATATAATTAATTCGGAAGACAGATATGGACGCCTACTTCTAATATTTGGAACCAGATTTCAGATGTTAATGGCCCATACAATTTCGATTACAACCATAGCCCTACTTATATTTGTCAAGGCAATTACTGGGAGTTTTCTCCTGTTGCTCCCGTTTTCAATGCTGTAGACAGACAGCATTTTATTATTTTGTTTTATTTCTACAGATACCAAGCTTGGTGCAAAATACTAACATTATTTTGCTTAGGATCCTCTTATTTGAAGTCATAAATATAATAACATGGGACCCAAAGTTTCTGTTCCCTTCCAAAGAAAACCACACAAAGGAATTTTATACCCTGAAGAAAATCCAAACTTCAGCTTTCAAAATTTGGAATCAAACCTGAAATTTAAACCTGCAAACTTTGGAACCAGAGGCAAGCATGGTAATGACTTGTCTACTGGCATCAACATTAACCATTTTATTTAGGATAGATTTTAACTAAATAAATCAGTAGCATGAGATGTCTGAAAGAGTCAAAGCCGAATAAAGTGATTGCATCCAACATATGACAATTATGTTGCACAATGTAATCTCTCAACCTCAAGTCTTAATTTTCATAACCATATTTTACTATAGAAAAACCTCTATTAAAAGACCTCTCAGTTTAATTGAAAATCACCTTTATGAGCGGTGATAGATTTAGTAGGAGGAATAATAAAAGAAAGCTGCAAAAAAGGTAAAATTATCCCACTACAGGCTTTAGGAGGTCCTTGGGGTAGTAGGATATTAAGGCTCTCATATTTCTAGGGAATCAGCAAGAGATGACCACATTTATCCCAGAACATATGTCTGGTATTCATTTCAATTAGAGGCTGAGTCTGCCCAGGACATGGAATTCCCAGACGATTTAGGCAACTTTAAAATCCTGACACCTTAGGAATCAAACCTGTGACCTTTCAGCTTGTAACTCATTGCCTTAACCAAGTATATTATAGTGTGCCATTTTAAAAATTGTAACACTCTCAATTTTCACTTAAAATGCTGTATTACTTACTCACTGGCACTATTGAACACGTAGGTTCATGACCATGTATACATAAACTCTCCATACATCCCTATCCTGAGTCAATGCTTTTCAATCATTCCCTGTATAATCTACTACCCTCAAATCATAGTTAATGTTATTCTCCCATCTCATTCTTGGTCTACCAACTGGGTGTTTTCCCTCTGGCTTTCCTACAACAAGCTTCCATGCACGTCTTTCATTCCCCATACGTGCAACATGTCCTGCCCATCGTAGTCTATGAGACTTAACTGTTCTTATTACATCTGGCTTCCTATAGAGACCATGTAGTTCATTGTTATGTAGTCTTCTCCATTCACCTGTCTGTCCATCTCGCTTTGGTCCAAAAATGTTCCTAAGTACTTTATTCTCAAATACTCATAATCTCCTTTCCTCCCTCGTATTAACTTTAAATATTGAACATTATTGAGTAATAACCTACTCCTGGCGCGACAGGCCTACAAGGCCCTTAGCCTACCAGCCGGCTGCTGGCCTCGCTTCCACATGTGTCAATCACAGAGGTAGATGATAATCAGCTAGTGTAGGGGTGGCATGTGGTCAGCATGTCGAGTCCCCCAGCCATTATAGCTGGTTTTCTCAACCTGGAGCCGTTACTTATTGTAGCTACCCAAATGCATCACGATGCTGGGTGGGCACTGGTCCCATACTGGCCGAAATACCATGAGAAAATTTCTCCCATGGAGACTTGAACCAGCGCATGTCCCGTAGCTCTGTGCCAAGGCTTCCTGCCTTAACCACTTGGCTATGGTGCAGGACGTAATAACCTACACTATGAATTATTTTTTATGGGCAACTATGATAATTCTTAGATGTTTAATTTGCTGTATTGTTGCTTCAATATATGTTCGTTGTCATGCCATGCAGCCAGGTAGTCTTGCCAACTTTAGCAGTATTATTTAATGACAGGAGTCCACTGGCTTCAAGTTCTGTCTATTGCATGAATAGGTTTCATTTATGATTTTGTCACTTGGTTACTAAATATAGGCAATTTAAATGTAATAAAATAAGTAATTTATGCCCAGTAAGTTATATCTATTAATAGGAGTATGAATTTACATTGATTTATGAAGTTTAATCTTTGTTCCTGGGGACCTAGGGATAGTGATGTGCTATACATGATTTCATCAAGTGAAATCACTTAGCCTCTCCTATCCAACTCTACTCTCACTTTTACGTGGTGGACCCCATTAAACCGAGTAACCCAGTACAAGGCGTGCTGGGTCGGTGAACTAACGAGAGACAGAGGTCCTAGAGGAGCTGCTTGGGGATAACCTGAGATTAGGTCTTCTAGGATAATGTGGATTGGCAGCAGGGTCCAAATTTAGACAGGTGGCAGAAGAATCCTTATGGGACAACGGCAGCGTCTAAGGTCGAGTTAGTGACCTACTGTGAAAGGGATGTTGGTTCTCTATAGCTGAGGTTAAGGCAACTACCTAGGGGTCGAGCTCCCCGAAATAAAGGCTCCCAGTCCCTCTGGTAATGGGTTGATCATAAGGCTGACGACCTTATATTGTAAAAAATCTCTTGTCACGAAACTTACACAATTGGAAAAGCTGAATGGATCAAATGGTAAATGACTTGGCAATCAAAAAAGGAGTAAACGAATATTAAATATAGCTACCTGGAATGTAAATACTATGTTAAAACCTGGTAAAATTATAGAAATTGCAAATGAGACAAAAAAATATGGTATAAATATTTTAGCGTTACAAGAAATCAGATGGACAGGACAAGGGAAGATTGATAACAAGAATTTTACACTGTTTATTAGCAGACCAAAAACTACAACAGGAAAAAATGGGACTGGTTTTATTACAGATGCAACTATATGTAAAAGTTTTATTTGTTTTGAACCCATTAATGAAAGAATGTGTAAACTTAGACTAAAAGGACATTTTAGAAATATTACAATAATTACAGCCTATTCCCCAACAGAAGATAGTGACGAAGATGAGAAAGCAAAATTCTATAACCAAACTATACAAGAAATGTGAAAGAATACCTAAACATGACGTGTTAATAATCTTAGGCGATTTTAACACTAAAATTGGTACTGAAGATTTTTTGAAGGATATTGCAGGAAATTTATATTCGATTTGGAAACAAATGAAAATGGGAAACTGTTAAGTCAATTGGCAGCTGCACACAATTTCGTTATTCAAAGCACACATTTTGAACACAAAATAATTCACAAAGGCACTTGGAAAATATTAGGAAGCGATAACGTCAACCAAATCAACCATATTTTAATCTCCAAAACACATAGTACTTCTATGCTGGACATTAGAACTGTAAGGGGACCGAATTGTGACTCAGATCACTTCATGGTGAAAGCTAAAATAAGAGAGTGCTTATCTATAAAGAAAAATGAAAAGATATATAGATGTACAAAATGGGATACAGATAAACTTAAAGAAGATGAATCACAATGTAAATTATACCAACAAATAATAGAATCTAAATTGAATGAAATTAATAATGAAGAACAAAATGAAAATAAGACAATAGATGAATGGTGGAAAAATATTAAACAAACTATTTTAGAAGCTGCCAAGGAAACTATAGGAGAAAAAAGTAAGACAAGAAATGTAGAATGGTTTGATCAAAAGTGTAAAGAAGGTATAAAACAAAAAAATACTGATAGATTAAATTTGTTACAAAAAAGAACTAAATTGGAAACACCATCTTGAAAGAATGAGTTCAAATCGGATCCCCAAAGCTGTTTATAATTATATACCAAGAGGACGAAGATCACTGGGCCGTCCTATGAAACGCTGGAGGGAAAATTTTCTATAGGATCGTAACAGGCCTTGGCCTAATACTTGGAAGGAAGAAGAAGAAGAAGACAAAAAAGAACACACTTAGCATATGAGAAATATAAGAAAAGCAGGAAGGTAACAAATAAAATAATAAACAGGAAAAAGAAAATGTATATAAAAAAAGAAATTGAAATGATCAAGATATTAAATACTCAGAATGAGACACGAAAGTTCTATCAAGCCATTAAAAGAATGGAAAAAGGATATCAACCTAGGCTAGAAGTATGTAGAAATAGAAATGGTGAGATGATTGAAACTAAACAAGAAATCATAGAAAGATGGGCTGAACACTTTGAAGATACTCTTAATAGAAAAGAAGAGGAAAATATTAAAAGGAGAGAAGGATATATTTTAGTTGATCAAGAAGCTGAAGTGCCAGATGAACTTGATATGCAGATGGCAGTTGAAAAACAAAAGAATAATAGAGCACCTGGACAAGATCTTATAACAGCAGAACTTTTTAAATATGGTGGACATAGACTATTTAAAGCAATGCAATATATGAAATCCGATTGAGGGTATTTCCACTTTTCAGCGGTTGCCCTTTTACCAGCCGGCTGCTGGCCCTTCACATCCACATGTGTCAATCACAGAGGTAGATGATCAACAGCCAGTGTAGGGGTGACATGTGGTTAGCATGTCGAGTCCCCCAGCCGTTATAGCTGGTTCCTCAACCTGGAGCCGCTACTTATTGTAGCTACCCAATTGCCTCACGATGCTGGGTGGGCACCGGTCCCATACTGGCCGAAATACCATGAGAAAATTTCTTCCCCCATGGAGACTCGAACCAGCGCAAGTCCCGTAGCTCTGCGCCAAGGCTTCCTACCTTAACCGCTCGGCTATGGCGCGGGACCAATATATGAAATAATTGTGCCAATTTGGCAGAATGAAGAAATGCCTAAAGACTGGAACTCGAGCCTCATATACCCAATCATTAAAAAAGGTGATAGATCTGAATATAGGAATTATAGAGGTATAATGTTGTTAGATGTGGTATACAAGATCTTCTCCACTATTATCTTAAACAAAATAAAAGTATTTTGCAGAGAATGTACTTGAACTTCAATGCGGATTTAGAAAAGAAAGAAGTACTACAGAGCAAATATTTGTAATGCGTCAAATAATAGAAAAATGTTGTGAACATAATACATCTCTCCATATACTATTATTGATTTTAGGCAGGCTTTTGATAGTATAAACAGGACATACTTATTAATTGTAATTAGTGAATATGGTATACCATAAAAACGTGTAAGACTTGTAAATATGACACTAAAACACAGTGAAGCAAAAGTAACTATAGGAAATATTATAAGTAATACTATAAATATAAATACAGGGGTAAGACAAGGCGATGGCTTGTCTGCAATATGATTTAATTTGACTCTAGATAAAGTATTGAAAGAACTTAATTTAACAGGCAATATACTATATAAAACTATTTAATACACAAGTGATCTTCTTGGTGATCAAATATTAAAATATATATACAGTCAATATGCCCATTTCACCAATTAATGTTTAAAAAGGTCAACAAGTTTCCACAGCCAAGCTGTCATTCTCAAGACCAGATATTGACTCAGTCCTTTGCCACATCAAAGAATCTCATTGTTAAGAACACAACATTTCAGCATAAGGATATTCATAAATACACCTGGACGTCTCCAGATGGCAAAAATCGGAACCAAATACATCACGTATGTATCTTTACCTTGTCGTGGTGGAGTGGCTTGCGTGCTTAAATGATCCTGAGAGCTATGCCGGCGGTAGCATTGCTGCCGATAGGGTTACCCATGCCGGACTGGTCGAAGGTGATAAGCCAGACGAAAAAAGTACCTTGGGCGAAAGAGTGACGATCTTTCACCGTAAAAATACAACTGTCAAGAAATGCGGACATGGGTTCATCTGGGGTAAAATTTTCCGGAGGTCAAATAGTCCCCCATTCGGTTCTCCGGGCGGGGACTACTTCAGGGAACCCATGCCAAAGGCTCAAACACAGGGACATGTTCCTAGGAACATGGAATGTTAGGACTTTATACAATAGCGGGGCACTAGAGATATTAACGCGGGAATTGGATAAATCGCCCTTGGATATAGTCGCTTTACAGGAAGTTAGGTGGCCAGGAGAAGGTAATCAGGAATCAGGAAGCTTTGCATTATACTATGGGGGTGCAGAAAGACCTGCATTTGGAACGGGTTTTTTAGTCAGAAGAAGGATCCTATCCGCTATCCGAGATATTAAATTTGTTAGTGATAGGATATCATACATAATTCTAAAGGGTAAACGACATGATTTTATAATTGTAAATGTACATGCCCCCACAGAAGATAAAGATGACAAGATCAAGGATGAGTTCTATGAAGAATTAGAATGCTTATTTGATAGCCTTTCACGATATCATATGAAAATTGTCTTAGGAGATTTTAATGCAAAAGTGGGGCAGGAAGATATATTCAAACCAACAATAGGCAAATTCAGTCTTCATGAAGATAGTAACGACAACGGGGTTAGATTAGTCACATTTGCCACATCAAAGAATCTCATTCTTAAGAGCACAACATTTCAGCATAAGGATATTCATAAATACACCTGGACGTCCCCAGATGGAGAAACTCGGAACCAGATAGATCATGTATTAGTGGATAAACGCTGGCACAGTAGCATCATTGATGTTAGATCAGTTAGAGGGACAGACTGCAATTCGGATCATCATCTGGTCAGAGTGAAAATCAGACAACGGCTATCGCTTATGAGAGGAACGAACGCTAAAGATGATTCTGTAAAATATGAATTAAAAAACTTGAAAAATGATGAAATGCAGCAAGAATACCACATCAAATAGCTAATAGATTTGAAGTACTGGAATCTTCAGATGACAATGTGGCAAACGAAGAAGAAACTGATATAAATAAAGAATGGGAGGCTATAAGAGATACTATTAAATTGTCAGCATCAGAAAGCATTGGTTGTTTAAAAAAGAGGCAAAACAAGAAATGGTTTGATGAGGAATGTGCCGACATTGTAAAGAAAAGAAAGCTAGCAAAAATGAAATGGTTACACGAGCCAAATGAGGTAAATTTAGAGCAATTGGGTAGTGTTAGACGTGAAACCACTAAGTTACTAAAGAGTAAAAAGAGGGAATATTTGAGAGAGAAGATTAATGATCTTGAAATGAATGCAAAAAATAGGAACATTAGAGAATTATATCAGGGAATTAGTATAGAGAAGAAGGGTTTTCAGGCTAGAACAAACATATTCGGAATGAAAATGGGGATATGATTGCAGATTCTAGGAGTATATTAAATAGATGGAAAGGTTACTTTAATCAGCTATTAAATGTACATACAGAACAGGACATTGAGGAGGATAAGTTACAGACAGCAGAAATGCTAGTCGCAGAGCCAAGTGCATTAGAGGTTGAAATGGCGATTGAAAAATTGAAGATGTATAAAGCATCAGGTTCAGATGAGATCCCAGCAGAACTGATAAAATCAGGGGGAGAAAAATTGATGGACAAGATACGCTGGTTGCTTAGTATGATTTGGGAAAAAGAAGCTCTTCCAGATGAATGGAAGGAATCAATTATCGTACCAATTTATAAGAAAGGAGATAAAACTGATTGCAACAACTACAGGGGCATCTCATTACTTTCAACTTCGTACAAAATTCTAACAAATATATTAGTAAGCAGACTTACTCCCTATATTGATGACATTGTAGGAGATCATCAATGTGCATTTAGAAGAAACAGGTCTACAACAGATCAGATTTTCAGTATAAGACAGATTTTAGAGAAGAAATGGGAATATAATGGTACTGTACATCAACTATATGTAGACTTCAAAAAAGCATATGATTCAATTAAGAGGGAGAAGTTATATAGTATCCTGCTGGAGTTCGGAATTCCTAAAAAGTTGGTTAGACTTATACGAATGTGTCTAAATGCTCAAAGAGTAGGGTGCGTGTAGGCAAACAGTTTTCAGACACTTTTGAAATCCAGAATGGGTTGAAGCAAGGAGATGCACTATCTCCTCTACTATTTAATTTTGTACTAGAGCATGCCATTAAATCTTTAGAGAATGAGGAAGGCTTACAACTGAATGGTATTAATAAGCTGTTAGTTTATGCTGATGATGTAGTACTACTGGCAGATAGCGAGGAGATACTAAAGGCCAACACGCACACACTATTGAGTAACACTAAGAAATTAGGACTGGAAGTAAATATCACAAAAACTAAATATATGGTCACACGTAGAAATTCAGTATATAATGGAAATGGACAGCTAATGACAAATGAGGGAAATTTTGAGGAAGTGGCTGAATTCAAATACCTAGGAACAATAATCACAAATAGGAATGAGATGCACAAAGAAATTAAACATAGGCTCAATTCTGGAAATGCATGCTATTATGCATTGCAGAGACTTTTTGATGTCCCAACTCCTTTCAAAAAACGTTAAGCTGAAGATATATAAAACTATTATTCTACCAGTTATATTATATGGGTGCGAAACATGGACTCTTACTTTAAGGGAGGAAAGGAGATTACGAGTATTTGAGAATAAAGTTCTTAGGAAAATTTTTGGACCAAAGAGAGATGAACAGACAGGTGAATGGAGAAGACTACATAACAATGAACTACATGGTCTTTATAGGAAGCCAGATATAATAAGAACAGTTAAGTCTCGTAGACTGCGATGGGCAGGACATGTTGCACGTATGGGGAATGAAAGACGTGCATGGAAGCTTCTTGTAGGAAAGCCAGAGGAAAACGCCCAGTTGGTAGGCCAAGAATGAGGTGGGAGAACAACATTAACTATGATTTGAGGGAAGTAGATTATACAGGGAATGATTGGAAAGCATTAGCTCAGGATAGGGATGTATGGAGAGCTTATGTCCGCGCGGCCATGAACCTTCGGGTTCGATAGTGCCAGTGAGTAAGTAAGTAAGTATTAGTGGACAAACGCTGGCACAGTAGCATCATCGATGTTAGACAGTTAGAGGGACAGACTGCAATTCAGATCATCATCTGGTCAGGGTGAAAATCAGACAACAGCTATCGCTTATGAGAGGAACAAACGCTAAAGATGATTCTGTAAAATTTGAATTTAAAAACTTGAAAAATGATGAAATGTGGCAAGAATACCAAATCAAAATTGCTAATAGATTTGAAGTACTGGAATCTTCAGATGACAATGTGACAAACGAAGAAGAAACTGATATAAATAAAGAATGGGAGGCTATAAGAGATACTATTAAATTGTCAGCATCAGAAAGCATTGGTTGTTTAAAAAGAGACAAAACAAGAAATGGTTTGATGAGGAATGTGCCGACATTGTAAAGAAAAGAAAGCTAGCAAAAAAGAAATGGTTACACGAGCCAAATGAGATAAATTTAGAGCAATTGGGTAGTATTACAAACGGGAAACCACCAAGTTACTAAGGAGTAAAAAGAGGGAATATTTGAGAGAGAAGATTAATGATCTTGAAATGAATGCAAAAAATAGGAACATTAGAGAATTATATCAGGGAATTAGTATAGAGAAGAAAGGTTTTCAGGCTAGAACAAACATAATTCGGAATGAAAATGGGGATATGATTGCAGATTCCAGGAGCATATTAAATAGATGGAAAAGTTACTTTAATCAGCTATTAAATGTTCATACAGAGCAGGACATTGAGGAGGATAATTTACAGACAGCAAAAATGCTAGTCGCAGAACCAAGTGCATTAGAGGTTGAAATGGTGATAGAAAAATTGAAGATGTATAAAGCATCAGGTTCAGATGAGATCCCAGCAGAACTGATAAAATCAGGGGGAGAAAAATTTATGGACAAGATACGCTGGTTGCTTAGTATGATTTGGGAAAAAGAAACTCTTCCAGATGAATGGAAAGAATCAATTATCGTACAAATTTATAAGAAAGGAGATAAAACTGATTGCAACAACTACAGGGGCATCTCATAACTTTCAACTTCGTACAAAATTCTAACAAATATATCAGTAAGCAGACTTACTTCCTATATTGATGATATTCTAGGAGATCATCAATGTGGATTTAGAAGAAACAGGTCTACAACAGATCAGATTTTTAGTATAAGACAGATTTTTGAAAAGAAATGGGAATATAATGGTACTGTACATTAACTATATGTAGACTTCAAAAGATTCAATTTAGAGGGAGAAGTTATATAGTATCCTGCTGGAGTTCAGAATTCCTAAAAAGTTAGTTGGATTTCTACGAATGTGTCTAAATGGCACAAAGAGTAGGGTGCGTGTAGGCAAACAATTTTCGGATGCTTTTGAGGTCCAGAATGGGTTGAAGCAGGGAGATGGATGCACTATCTCCTCTACTATTTAATTTTGTACTAGAGCATGCCATTAAATCTTTAGAGAATGAGGAAGGCTTACAACTCAATGGTATTAACCCATCTGCGAGGACATTTAAACATGGCGTTCCTTTCCCAGATGCAGAAGGACATGTTGATACGCCTGGACTTTTAAATATCCAAATGCAGATTGCCATACATTACGCATTGATACATCTATGATTTTCAAGGCCTATACGGAGTTTGTAAAACATTCTGGAGAACTTATTTTTTCTTGCTGTTGTAGAAAAATCTCCCCTTCATGTTATGACATAATTTACGACAGGCATGTGGAGTGAGTTAGCTACTTATTAGTGAAAGGAGAAACTCTTTGTATTTTTTTTTTCTCTTCAGCTACGCCCTTCCTTCGAACTAGTGAATGCCCTATTTTGCCGAAAAGAAATATCTGTAAAGTGTCCCACTGTGTGGTCTCATAACTAACCTTTCTTTCAAAACCGACGTGGATCTTGTGTTTATAGACAAAAATCACATGTCTCAGACATTTCCAACTTCTAAAACAAATTTACGTGGCGAATTTGATGTGTAGAATTATAAAAAAAAATTAAAAAATATAATAGAGGGATAATAGTAATAATAATAATAATAATAATAATAATAATAATGGTAATGATACTAAAAATAAAATTAGTAATAATAATAATAATAATATAATAATAATAATAATAATAATAATAGCAATAATAGTAATGTATGTACTGCACACTTCCAACACAGGTGCTCCCCAGCGGGAGTTTATTAACCAAGATAATCCATTCAACAAGTTTCCGTAATTATATAAATGAATTTATATCAAATAAAATTTAGATTCTCCAACTTTTATAAATATTGTACATAGTGAATCTGAGTAGATTATACAGGGAATGATTGGAAAGCATTAGCTCAGGATAGGGATGTATGGAGAGCTTATGTCCGCGCGGCCATGACCCTACGGGTTCGATAGTGCCAGTGAGTAAGTAAGTAAGATGTGTGGAATTATGAAAATCTTTAATTTAAAAATATGAATGAAGGATAAATAGATAAAGTTTAGAATTATAAATTATAAGTAAACCTTTAGCAACAATTTAAAAAATGAATGCATTTTAACTTATATCTTGATGAAAGTATTAGGAAATCTCCATCTACAATTAAATATAACTTGTAATTAACCGATGAAAGACGCCATTCTATATCATTCTTTGTTTCGTTACTATATTCTATAGTGCTCTGTTCTAGTACAGGTCTTTCACTGTAATCTTAGAATTTTCATGCTATGATTGCAGCTTCATTATGGAATTATGGTGTGGTAGCTTCCCACCCAGGGGGATGATATTGATGGTAACAATGATGATAAAAGCTAGATGATGTCCATGGACCGTTTGGGCCTCAAAGCCCACTGCATGACAAGACAGTATTCCACCTCGAGACCACAGATATAATAATTAATATTTTATTAACCCTTTCATTTTGTTATTTGTTTTATTTATTGACACTTATGCTTATTTGCCAACATGTCAACAAGATACATGTGGTTAGCACATCACCTCAATGAGAGATCTATTAGGAAATTGAGGTGTAACTTGGAAGAAAGACGAACATAACGTGATATCTATGTAATCTAGATGTAATAAAACATTGCAAGTCTCGTAGGCTGCTATGGGTAGGGCATGTGGCACGAATAGGAAATTATATAGGAACTTCGTGTACGAAAACTAGAAGCAAAGTGCCCAGTAGGGGGGATAACCATAAAGTGCAAGAAAAATATTAACCAGGATTTGAGGGAGATAAATTATACAAGACCCTCACTGCTGGGTTTCCGAGATCGAGTCTCGGTCACTCCATGTTGGTTTCGTGGCGGAAAAAACGGAGCTTGGACAGGTTTTTCTCGGGGTTTTCTCCCGTCTTCCCCTGCCGCATTTTCATTCCATCATTTCTCCATACTCATCTCATCACATTCATTTCGTTCATCTGCCTCTGTGGTGGTGCGTCAGACGTGGTCGGCCACACCCTTGTCATACACAGACCTCTATATATAGCGGCTTCTTCTCATCTCATCCCTCGACCCGACCCTGACTTGGACACGAGTTGAGGATATTATTATAAATTATACAGGAATAATTGGAAAATATTATTTGGGATAGCAAAGTATGGAGATGTTATGTATGCATAATCATGACCTCTATGTTCGATGGTGCCATACATTTTAAGACAACACAAAACAAGTTGGTTTCCAATGTCCTTTTTTTTTTTTAAATTGTCCCTTTCATTGAATATTTTAATAATAAATTCCATTCTCTCTACCTTCCAAATCAAGATATTGTAATTGATGAATCATTATGGTTATGGAGGAGCAAACAATTCCCTCCACTTAAAACTGCCAAATTTGATTTTAAAACTTACGAATTGTGTGACTCTAGAACTGGGTATGTGGTCTCGAGGTAGCGTGCTGCCTTGTCACGCAGCTGACCGAGATTCGATTCCAGTCGGGAGAGGCTTCTTGGGTGAGTTTTATTTCGGGGGTTTTCCTGACCTGTATGACAAATGTCAGGAAGCTTTAGGGCCCCAACGGTACCCGAAAATCATCCGGCCATCATCATTATCATTCACCGGTGTGGAAGCAACGGGAAGCTGCCACACCTATAATTCCCTAGTACAGCTACAAAGCATAGAATGAAAATGCTATGATTGCAGTGAAAGACCTGCCCTTGGGCAGAACACTATAGAATAGAATAGAATGGTCATTCATTGTTTACATTCTATTAATCACAATTTGATATGTATCTAAAATAAGTTACTTGGAGAGTAGAGTTTAAAAATACTACAGCACAGGGGTACTGCATGGACTTTTAAATGACCGCACAGAAGGGAGGAAACCGGTCTTGTATATATATGGCAAACCACGCTGAGGGGTTAATAAGCTGTTAGTTTATGCTGATGATGTAGTACTATTGGCCGATAGCGAGGAGATACTAAATGTCAACACGCACACACTATTGAATAACACTAAGAAATTAGGACTGGAAGTAAATATCAATAAAAATAAATATATGGTCACACGTAGAAATATATTATATAATGGAAATGAACAGCTAATGAAAAATGAGGGAAATTTTGAGGAAGTGGCTGAATTCAAATATCTAGGAACAATAATCACAAATGGGAATGAGATGCACAAAGAAATTAAACATAGGCTCAATTCTGGAAATGTGTGCTATTATGCATTGCAGAGACTCTTGATGTCCCAACTCCTTTCAAAAAACGTTAAACTGAAAATATATAAAACTATTATTCTACCAGTTATATTATATGGATGCAAAACATGGACTCTTACTTTAAGGGAGGAAAGGAGATTACAAGTATTTGAGAATAAAGTACTTAGGAAAATTTTTGGACCAAAGAGAGATGAACAGACAAGTGAATGGAGATCACTACATAACAATGAACTACACGGTCTTTATAGGAAGCCAGATGTAATAAGAACAGTTAAGTCTCGTAGACTGTGATGGGCAGGACATGTTGCACATATGGGGAATGAAAGTCTTGCATGGAAGCTTCTTGTAGGAAAGCCAGAGGGAAAATGCCAAGTTGGTACACCAAGAATGAGGTGGGAGAATAACATTAACTATGATTTGAGGGAAGTAGATTATACAGGAAATGATTGGAAAGCATTAGCCTAGGATAGGGATGTATGGGGAGCTTATGTCCACGTGGCCATGAACCTATGGGTGCGATAGTGCCAGTGAGTAAGTAAGTAAGTAAGTTCTGAATTTTCATTCTCTATAAAGACTTCATCTGCACATTCTGCATCGGATATTAAACACTTTCCAAACTAATGATGCTGAAATTATGCAATTCTAAAGTAACTACCCACTTTTGGAAGCATTTTATTATCCAATTTTTTATCAAAGAGTTGATATTTCTGTTTGATTTTACCATGAACAGATATGTACCAACATTATTGTGAATGCACCAATGGGAGAAGGACTGTCGGTTGCTGTTCTCATGTGGCTACAATCATATATTACCTGGCACATAGAAGATATTTATCCAAGATTTTACGACCAGCTGCAATTCTGAGTAAATTGTTCGCAAAGAAGAATACAAGTGCCATCATCAATGATGATAGTGATGATGATTAAGGGAGGCAGTGAAAATCTTCATCAGCCAGTAATGTAAATGACACAGCACCAAAAATTGATCGAAAGTATAATTATATTGTAAGAAGTCTTAATAAAATTTAGATAAAATGTGCAAAAAATTGTGTTATAATTTTTTTAACTATGCTCCACCTCTTTAATCGACTTGGAAAAATTATATGTTGTAGAAAGAGGTCCGATTGTCTAATAGAAAAATACTTGTAATTGAATCTCGTGAGTGAGTGACCAAAAAAAATCACGAAAACTAAAATATTTTTTTCAGGTAGTTATATTCGTGGGATTGGGTTCTTGATTTCTTATGTGAATCACCTTGAATATATTTACAACATACATTATTTTCATAAAAATCAGTGCAGTAGATCCTGAGATAAAAAATCTTTACAAAAAATACCAGTTGTATTTTTATCTTTGTTCCTAGTGCAGCTACAGGGTTGAAATTTGAGGTGAATTTGTAAACCTATCAGACGTAACTTTTGGTCAAAATTTGGAACGAATGCACGTGGGGGCCGCTTACCCCCTACTTAGCCAGCTATGGCCTTTATTTATATTTCAATGATTATTGTCAGTGGGTGGTGAGAGATATGTGGTCACTTAGGTTAGCCAATGTATGTGTGTGTGTGTTTAAATATATTAGGACAGTTCCTTTTTAAGGGCCATTGGATCCAGTCTCAGTCCAGATTTTTGAGAATGTATATTACAATATAATGCAGTATATAAACATTAATTAATCCAATTCTGTGAGAGAATGGACCGACTGGGCCTGGAAAGAGATTGTTCTTGTATGTAGATTGTTTTAGTACTAAAAGTTGGACTGAAAACCAGCAGATCTCTCCACACTTCCTCCCACCTTCACAATCTTCTTGCATTGCTCCCAGCCCAACAGTGTGAATATGAATTGACAACTCAATATAAAGACTTGTATGTAGTGCCATTGCTAGGAAATTCAAGTTAAAATCTGTCTATAGTTTATGTATAATTTTATCACTCACCTCATATTTTTCTTCTTTTTAGACAAGTTTTGGTACCTTTTTCAGTACCATATAAGTATCTGTCTTTTTCATATAGTATTATGTTAAAATTGAGTTCTATAATATATTAATTTAAAATAAATGTTTATGTAATTTTTCTTCCCTCTATCTTAGTGGGGGTTATTTTCATGCCAATTATTTTCCCCTTGAATTTTAAGGGTGTGTCTTATACTTGGGGAAGACTGATTTTTGAAAAAATTAAGGACATTTTGAGAGAAGCATATAGAGACATACAGTACAAGACATAAGTTTATTTTTAATCTGGCTCCACCTATGCCTAGAACTCAGAAACTGTCAGTTAGTATAATTCATGTAACCCATTGAAGACACATTTAAAGCGCCTGGTACATTCACTGGAAACCCATTTAAATCACCCCAGCGCTACTCCGGCTGCACTGGGTTTTAAATCAGAATACCCAGACCATGCGTACTGCATCCCAGAACTTATGAATTTCAGATAGTTTGTTTACCCCTGTTTTTTCTTGTAGTATTTTGTACTTTTTAAGAATTGCAAAGGAATGTGGCCTGCTTACAACCCTCTTTTGTGTAATTTAACCATTATTTATTGTTAGTTTGAGGCTGCGGAAAGGCTACTGTTTTTAACAGAGAGGAGACCCTTTAATTCCTTCCATCGAAGGCTTAAAGGAACCGACCTGGACAGTAACCTAGTGTCCAATCCCCTCACCTTCTCGTGGTGCAGCTGTTAGTAATCATGCTTATTGCATGATGAACGAAAGGGAAGGGCTACTCACCAACAAGCACTGGTCAGCTTTGGTGAGTTTTTCTTTTTTTGACCGAATTGGTATTACTTCTCCTCCCCATAACCAATTCCCTCTTTCAACTTTTCTATCCAGTCTCCCTTGACTGACCTCTTGTTTCTTTCGACCCCTGATGGTATTAGAGTACTCGAGGCCTAGGGGTTCATTTCTCCTTCCTTCCTATACCTACTTTCTCTCAATGGGTGACGTAACCACCACATGTGGTGCCTACTACTAAACGGTTACAACTAGTTTATTGTACTCCAATACAAACATGAAGCCTTGAAAAAGAAATACAAATCCGGAGGTTAAAATAGTCCCCCATTCGGATCTCCGGACGGGGACCTTTCTCTTCAAGGAAAACAATATACCAAACCAAACTTGAATCAAAATCCTCCAGTGGAATACTGGAGGACTATCACAAGCTAAAAGACTGAACTTACAAAAATGCTATCTGACCACCAAATTGATGTATTCACAATTCAAGAAGCAAATCTCACACAGGAACAGTTACAATATTACCACTTCAAGGATTTTACTGTTCACATACTTCCTAAAGGACGACAAATAAGCAGTGGTATTTTAGTTGGAATTCGAACACATATGACTTCATCTGTTCAAAATCATCAGAAAAGAAATGGACAATGTAGACAAAATTGAAATAATTAAAATTAACATATGGATAAATAAATCTCAGTAACAATATATATTCAATTTATAATCCACCAAATAACTCCCCTAATCTTGAACATATTACAATAAACCCAAACACAATTATAATGGGAGATTTTAATGCCCATTCACGACGATGGGGCTATACCAAATCTAATAATACAGGGAAAATTGTAGAAGACTTATTAAATTCAACACCCATAGAAATAATACACAACAAAGAGGATCCTCCAACATATATACATTACTCTGGTTCAGGAACTAATCCTGACTTACTCTTTGTATCTTCTAATTTGATACTCAAAACCAAAAAACAAATTGTAGAAGATCCTGGCTCAGGACATAGAGCCATCATTGCTACTATTCAACTTGGGAAATAACAACTTACTTCCCATGCATCTTAAATAAACAGGTGGACACTTTCAAAAAGCCAATTGGAAACTGTACACAGACGAACTGGAATACCAATTTGAAAATCCTTTAAACGTATCACTTCATTCATATCAAATTAACAAATCTATATGCAAAAATAATATTAACAACAGCAAAAATATATAACGAACGAGGAATATTTAAAAACTACAACCCTTCGTGAATTCAAAATTAGAAAGAAATGAAAATAGACCGAGATCTCGCTAGAAATAAAGCAGAAAAAACAAAAGACCCAAAAGATGTATCAAAATTGGAAAACTGTGCGCATCAACTCAAAAAGAAATTAACAAGCAATAAAAGAGAAAATTTTTAATAACTTCCTCCAAAAATGGATTATAGGAAAGATGGCCAGAAAGCATATAGATTTGTACACAATATACAAAATAAAAAAGAACGGCAAAAACACCATTTATCCACAAAACAAACAGATTACAAATGAAAGTGAAATAGCCAACAAATTCAACAAACACTACGCTAACACACTATACTTTGTCCTCAGAGAACAAAAAAGAACAAAAAACAATAAAAGAGAACCTAAAAAATTACATAAAATCAACAAGCAGTACAAAAGATAATATCTTAATAAGAATTTCAACATTAAAGAGTTAAACATAGCCATTAATAGTTTTAAAATCAAACAAATCTCCAGGAGCAGATAATATCACATGCAGAATTTCTCAAACACCTTGGCAATAAAGCCAAAACTCAATTGCTCTCCCCTTTATAATCTTTCTTGGAACACAAAAGTTCCCTGTGATATTTGAAAAAAGCTATTATAATATACCCTATTTTGAAACAAAAAAATCAACAAATACTTTTTCCAAATTATCGCCCAATCGCACTACCTAAGTGTAGATGTTAAACACTATGGAAAAAAATGATTTCAAATCGATTAAATTGGTATTAGGAACCAATAATTTACCTTTCACCCAATCAAAGCGTGATTTAGAGAATTACAATTCAACAAATCAACAAATTGTACACCTAAGTCAGCTATTAAAATTATTAAAGACAGTTTTCAACAGAAAAGAAGGACAATCTGGCAATTTTCGTTGATTGCCAAGAGCATATAACTAATTTGGAGATATAATTTTAGAAAAAATGCAGACTTTAGGCATTCAAGGAAGAGCTACTCTGGATCAGCAATTTTTTTCTCAACTCAAACGGTTTCATCGCTTACAATCTAATAATCCACCTTCTCTCTAAATACCACCAACACATCGAGGTTACCACAGGGTTCTGTACTCCAGTACCATTCTCGTTCTTCCATATCTCCGTAATGATCTACCTAAGCCATATAGAAAAGCTTGAAACGAAACCCTACTTTTTGCTTGAATGATGTTGTAATATGGGTCTCCCAACCGAAAAACCACAAGTCAACAATTAATTTTTCATAACCCATTGCCCAAGTCACTATAACAGTAGATGAATTGGACATCCCATGATTCTTTAATGAATTATAAAATATACACG
>JASPKZ010008448.1:0-152231 GCA_030220185.1 Diploptera punctata
AAAAACGTTTCAGCAGATTACCAATCTAGACTTATACCCAATCACGCTTGAAGTCATTAACGACAGGACCCAAGGCCCCACATCCACACAGGTCAATAGTTCCTACATCGCGTGCCACTGGAAACCCAAGAGCACTCCTGCAACGAGTGGCAAAACTAAAGGAACTAACGCATCCAGTATTAAATTTCAATATAAAAGGAAACAATGTTCAACAACCAAACGCCCTGGGCTCCTCCAAAATACAATCTTCAGCAAGATGAATTATAGTTAAATGACTACCAACTCGACCAACAGCACAATCCAATCAATATAAACCGACTGAATCTGCCCGTACTTCGACAACTGCACAAACACTTTATAATCAGCAGCGGAGTGCAGTATACCAATATGCAGTAGCACATAAGAAAACTACTCCTTGTGGACAAACAGGCTATGGATCTAAAAAAAAAGCATGGTCCACGCTCCCAGTGCAATTTTAGTGGGGAATCAGTGAGGAAAGATCTGATCGTCATGTAAGTTACAGCGCATAAGAAAAACGGCCATCAAAACTCAAAGCCACCAGAGAGAGAGTTGGCGGACTATGTAACTGCACAGCAGCACCCACCAATGAGACTTGCCTACAAACTCCAGGCAGAGACTTCTTCTTCTCCCACGGCAGGTGAATTACAGCATACACTCCCAACCGGCCACGCCAGAACAGGGAAGATTCAGCACAACCACATACCTCATCTGCAAATATTACATAGAAACGATGAGCGCTGTCAAAACACTCAGAGCAGAACTACTATACCAAACACGTGTTCCAACAGGAGAAAATAGACTGATTGATGTGGATTGTAATGGAGAAAAATGAAATGGGTAATAATCGCCTGAAATGACAACATTAATGTGGAGTCTAGTACAGAATGGTTGGAGACAGCATGAAGAGACTCCTTATGCCTATAACGAGTGCCTCAACAGCATGAAGTCTTCACCAACGTTGGAAAGCAGCACAAATAAAAATAATCATAAAATGGGGACACGGGCTACGACCCAAAACATACCGGCCCACCTGCTCGTTACCAGTATTGGGGAAAACTTTACTACGGCTAATCCTCCTCCATTCCAGCCAACCTCAACAAGCCACACCCTGCAGCCGTACGGTTTCCATCAGGCAATTACCGAGGATGCCATCACATAACTCTTTAACACATCGTTGAACAAAGCTAAGTAAACTTACAATCGGAATCTCATTGCTTCGAGAGCGCCTTCGACACTCTGTAGTTGCCAAGCATTTCTCCTAGCCCTAAACCACGAACTGCCCTTCAAACTTGTATAAGTAATCAGGACCATCTCCAAGGAAGAACGGCTACCCTAGTGGAAAACCACAATAAAATCTTGAGACGTAAACAATTGGATTCCCACAGGGTTCATCCTCGGAACTAGCCTAAAACTTAGTACTGGATGATACTCCAGCTATTAGAAGAAACATCCACACACCTAATCAATACCTTCACCGACGACCTGGGTCCCTCTTTTCGTGCTACTTTCGAGGAACAAATAGAGTAGAGTGGTTTCAAGAATTCCGTTCACATAAATACACAAATGGAACCAAGCAGCACAAACGCTCATTATGTCCTACACAACCACTGGTATGCTCCTAAAAGCACACAACACCTACAAACGCCCACCAATTGAAACAGGAGGACTGCCGCTTCATACAACAATCAAATATCTCGGAGTAGGGTCCAACCAAACAAGAAAATTGAAAATTGACGCCCACATTTGATGACATCATGGAGAAAAAAAAAAAAAAAACTCTTCCACTGATGGCCCCTCAGGGGTGGACCGAATTGAAGATACCATGGCCATTAACTACGCAAGATTTTACAAACGCTGTTCCACAGATATTCACGTATACTGCACATTGGTGACAAGACGACTAAAGGCATTGACACAAAAGAGCTCTTGGCGGCATAAATACAGGTGCTAATACGTGTCACCAAAGTCACACTTCGAGAGCATGGCCTTCCAGTCATAGCTGAGATTCCCAATACACTGAAACAAGACCATCTTGCTGAACTCTACTGAAAAATAAACTTCACTGCAGAAGGAGCGACACGAACACCAAACAAAATAAAATACATAGAAAAACCTCGAATAGTAAGAATGCTACGGAAAACCTGCAAGAACATCCGGAAACCATCAGAGTAAAAAAACGAATTGCAAGAACATAAGCCAGCAACCCAAACAAGAGCGATAACACCTGAGGAACCCAAAAGAGATGAGGAGACACTCCTGACGTTCCTCCTGGGGTCAAAGACCATATTGCTGCTGACGAAACAAACGTGAAAATAGTTCCTACGCACTTCCTGAACGAGCAAGAGATTAGCCTCATCACCGTCATAACCAAGAAGATCGGCACACAAAAAGACAACTCGGCATTGATCCAGACCATCTCAAAATTTCAACATCTTGGAATCATCAGTGGAATGACATAAGACAAATTGTGAGAAGACCTCCACTCAAAAAACCAAAACCGGAACTTACACACAACCCGCGAGAAAGTCCGTATCACACAAGCGAACCAATGGCAAAAAACAAACGCAAAATAAAACGTAACATCGGGCCAACCGTGAGCTTGGAATAGAGCCCCCTGAAGCTGTAAAATATGCCGTCGCAAAAGCCATCAACCCAGTGTGGCCGAAGGATGGCAAATCGTAACGACTGAACCACATCAGCAGGGCCACTACGAGTACAACTTTGACGTCAAACTGCCACATTACTTATCTAAACATAAAAAACTAACAGAAAGCAGGGGCTAACAGCTGACTCAGTGGGAAAGACAAACCCAGCATCATAACATATGACATCCTCAGGAGCTAAGTCCCGGTTTGGGGACACGTATCAGTGTCAATCTAATCGCACAACATGCAGAGAGGAGAGAGCACAGACCCCCATCGACCTCAAAAACCAGCTAATGCCTATATTAAACTAAGCAAAAAGAAAATAAAAATTGGGCTGTGAAGTCGAACCTCCACAAGGCAAATGGCTGCTGTCCACGCAGTCTTATATAATTTTGAAGCTGTCACAAGATGTTATAAATGCCAAGGGTTCGGCATGTAGTAAAGTACTGCAGAGCAACAGTCTCTTGTGGTCATTGTGCACAACCGGTCACAACAAAAAAGAATGCCTAAAAAGCAAGAAGAACCAAATGAGAAGTGTGCAAAAGACTCGGGAAAAACAGTAAACACTCCCACCTGACAATGCATCCCCAGACGAAGTAAATCTCTGCCAAAACAAAAGGACACTTGATAGGCAATAAAACCTGGACAGGGCCCATCACCCAACAATGAATAAAGGACTTCGCAAAAAGAAGCTTACTACGATTACGACTTCTCCAGATCGTATAGTCGACGAGATAAAGCCTGGCTCAGAGTCACTGCACTGTCCTGATGGCAAACCTGCCAGATCAACTACCATTGGCCTCATAGTTATCCTAAATAAGACTTCATGGTACGTTCACTTAAGACATTTAATATCCCCCCATACTGTGTCATGGAACTGAGCAGTCAAGCTGCACCCACTTCAGCAGCAAATGCGTCCCCTCGGTGGCGTAGTGGGGAAAATGTGGTGGATCTCCCGTCAGCCCTCCCTTCCCAGTCCAATGACTCGCAGACCAAAAAAGGGGGGCAACAGGAGAGGAGTGCCCTTTGTACTAGGAAACCCCCTCGGCATGACCATGGTTGTGAACAATCCGAACTTCTGGATACCTGAAAGCCCCCGCTTCCCTGTTTCAATCGTTGGAATTGGACACTACTGATCCAAGCCTGTGTCTCATCCGTCCGTCCGTCCAGGCTTAGCTCTCTCAACAACTCCTTTCATGGCCCACTGGATAATAGACGGCCATCTTTCCTTCGTCGTTTATTCTAATTTTGCTACCTTCAATCTTCGCCAATAATGGAATGGGGAGTAAGGAAAGAATGGCGTACTTCACCTCATTATGTGGGCTAGCTCTGGAGAGGGTGCGAAGCTTACCGTGTGGTTCCGCTGGTCGGGCCACTCTTGGACCTCACCAGCGTTTTCCCCCGTCCTCTATGTGTTTGCGCATGCATGAATGAACCCTGACCTAGGCCCATAGCACAACCAGACGTAAGGGGCATCGTCTCAGACACGACCCGGGTCATCGAAGGTCGAGGAAACCTGGGCCCAAAATTAAAAGTTTGTACCCTGGGATTTGCTATATCGCATGGCCATTAGTAACTTCCACCGGCGAGATGGGAAAGTTCCAACGCTTCCATTCCATGGAGATAGCCCCTTCCGGTTTGCTAAGGCAAACACTGGTGTGTCACTGTAGCCTGCGCCAGGAGAGAGGATTTCGTGTACATGTAGACTCTGCCCCTTGACCATCGGGACCTTGTATGAAGAAATTCCCCCTTACCGCACCAGTCGGAGTGGCTCTAAGACTAACACTATACACTCGCCATGGGCAGACACGCTCGGCTTACGCCAAATCGGAAAGGAAGGGAGGAGTGGTGAACTCGCATGGTTCATCCAATAGGGGGTTGGGATGGGGGCGATAACTCAGTTATCACAAGTTAATAGGAACACGCAAAGAATCACCAGCGCGCAAGCGAGACAACCAATCTAGTGATAGGTAAATAGTCCTAAGTGTGGTAATAAACCAAGGATAACCAAACTATAACCGGGTAGAGCACAATCAGCGGCTAGCAAGCACCACCGTACTCCAGAGCCAACAGCATGAAGACTCAAGAGGACGACGGAATGTCAAGAGGACATGACACGGAGTTTTATGACAAACTCACATCATTCACGTGCATAGCCAGGGCGAAAGAAAGCTATCGGAGAACGAAATCGTCAGTACTATCGGGCTCTCCGAGCTCATGAAGTCTTCTGGAGGTACAAAAGGAACATAGAACTGTCCAATGAATAAGAGTCCTCAGAACCTGAAAACCAGCCCAACATCCTAACTCACATTCGTGCAGCACGTACCCACAAGAACGAAATGGTGAAGAAGAGGCATCAGACCTCAGACACATGCCGCCTTTATCAGTGGCTACCCCACTGTAAGGGAGCCAGAGGATCCAGCACTTGGTCCCCAACATTGAAACCAGGCAAAGACAAAATCAAGATCAAGACCTAAGAACCACGGACAGGTTACTCATCTAGAGACCGATTTCCACGAGGACAAATCAACCAGACTGCAGACCATCCTTCCCTGAAGGATAAGGTGACGATAGAACGACCGAGACTTTGCGACCCACTGCTCATCATCTATGATGTGAGCACGCGATGAAGGAAGGAAATTCTAGAATCCATCTACGAGCAAACCTGTCCGAAAACATAAACACCAGAGAAATTTAACAACATTCAGACTAGGTTCAAAACTAACCCAGAAACAGAGCAACTGTTCATCATGTCTGCGAAGTCTCTGCCTGCCATGAGGAACTTGTCCTGAGCGAAGAACGGTTATACCTGGCTTCACTCTAACAACATCAAGATTACATCGTGGTAGCCATGGTGTAAGCGAAATGCCCAGATCTTGGGCACGTGGCTAAACACTGCCATGTGGACAAGCGCATATTCTCTCACTTTGGGGAAACAAGACCACAACAAGGAGTCCTGCGCAAGAAAGACTACCACGAAGTATGTATCCCATGTACCACAGGAAGAAGAAAGTGTCCGCCCGACCTAAGGACTGTCCAACATCATAAATGATTTGGACAGATTAATCGCTAGTACCAATTATGGATAAGCATCACCAAATGACGTACTATCCAAACATCTAGCAGATCATCGGGAAAACACCACCACCATCACCTTCAACGTCATGCAGGCTCCAGTACCCACCGGGGTGCTCGACACCCTACATATGACCACGTAGGCTTGAGGCCGAGTATACTTGAAATAAACCACAGTGACCGTCAAGATACGACGTGAGACATTGCGACCAAGGGATAGAGAATACTTACACTATTCGAAGTATCGGATAGTGAAGCTCATATCAAAATTTCAGCGTCGACATAATATACTATTCAAGGCTGTGAACCAGCTATACGGCAATCTAATAATAGCGTGTAACAGGATACTTTAGGACATAGAAAACCATGGCTAGACAGTCATGCGCACGCTTGCAATCCCATAAGTGTGTAAGTTGCATCACAGTTGCACAAATTAATGCGCAACGTATGAAACAGTTGTGGCAAAATCAGAAAATTGATAGATGATATCGGGATAGAACATCATTTGTCTTCAGGAACCATATACAGGAATGGGATCCATTCCCCACACATGCCCGCATCGGCACGCGTTACCAAACAAGGGGGAGGGATTTATGGCTGCAATTGTAGTCGTAAATAAGAACCTTAGAAAAACAAGCGTCTCGCAGCTATCTGAACAGTCACACCAAATTGTATAGAGGTATCCTTCCCGGAGGGAGATGGGTCATCGGAAACTCCTATTTCCATTCAGGGAGGACCGGACGTGGAACCCTTTGCCAAATTTGTGAGGCTTTGAAAACTCTCCAGTCATCCTAACAGCGGAAGTAAACTCTAAGTCACCCTGGTGGTTTAGGTGCTTTGCGACAGCCCGCGGGAAACAGTAGAGGATTTATTAGTACCTAAACTTGAATGTTAGAATAAGCCATTCAAATCCCCATACCTTTTCGAAACAGGGCGGGCCGGCCAAATCAACCATTGATGTCACACTAACCACCCGCGCCGCGCATACAAAATTATCTAACTGGAGAGTAGGACAGAACCTCACCACCAGCGATCACAATATGATAATTTGCGAACCTTTCAAGGTGGAGAGTCAGAGTGTCCACAGCCCCGACAGGGGAAGGTTCATCTACCAGAAAACAGATTGGACAAGCTCAAACTTGGCCTCGTCGTTCCAACGGACGTCATAACTGAGACAGTGTTGACAGAAAGGCGCGGGAGATCACCGTCGCCATTCGAGCCACGATGAAGCACTCTATTCCATGTCGCACAACACCAAAAGGGACGCGTATAGACCTTGGTCTGACGCGTTACCAGTCACTACGTAGAAAGGTCAGACAGGCTAGACGCGTCTATCAGACAGCCCGAGTTGAGTGCCATCGCCAGAGGTACTTACAAGAGTACATCGAACTTAAAGCTAGGTTCAAAACAAGCTTCAAGAAGTCCGTATGGACCTCTGGAAGAACTTCGTGGAGAATAGTCTGGCTACGGATGCATGGGTATCCCGTATCGCCTTGTGATGGAAAAGGTGAAAAAGCCTGCTGTGCTGTCTAACCCTGGAGAGGAAGACGGGTCTATGACCGGTGATTGGAGAGAATCTGCAGAACGCCTCCACCAACGACTACTCCCCTCCGATGATCGTATCAACGACACAGAAGAGGACCTGGCTGCTCCGAATGGACATGCAGAACACTGAAAACCTGAGAGGGGTAGTGGCTCCGTTCGCCCTGGAAGAAGTCGAGCTTGCTGTTTTACAGCAGAAGAAGAGTCCAGGTCCGGACTGCATAACATCGGAGATTCTCCATCAACTGGTCAGAGACATTTCGCCCTTCCTCACAACTCTGTACAACGAATGCTTGTTACAGGGAAGATTCCCGACCTGTTTTAGAATAAGCAGACATGGTTGTTTTGTCTAAAGGAGAAGATAGAGATCCTACGCAACTCAGTTCATACAGGACCCATCTGTCTATTGAATGTTTTAGGAAAGGTTCAAGAGCGGCTGTTATGCAAGAGGTGTGAACGAGCATAGATACTCCGAGGAATGACAGAAAACCAGTTTGGATTCCGCAAAGGGAAGTCCGCAGAGGACGCTATAAATTTTGTTTTGGCACACACCGCGCAATCTACCAGCAAGTACGTTAGGAATTTTCATTGACTTCGGCTGGAGCTTTGACAACAGTGGGGCCATACCTCTTTCTCTTTATTTAAAGAGAATGGAAGGTCCATGGCATCTCTACCTCAGCCTCCTGGATTACTGCCAAATAGAAAAGTTAGGATTCCTGATTGGGAGGAATGACTTAATAAAATCGGTTAACAAAGGGTTGTCCCACAGGGTCCATTCTGGGTCCTGGTTTTGGGATATGTTTCTTGAACCTCTATAGAAATTCTCACCGACGACGGAGAGTCATCGGGGAGGCAGTTGCGTATGCTGACGATCTTCTCGTAATTGAATCGGATAATCGAACGTGAATCGAAGACCCGATGTCGTGAGGCCCTAAGGCTCTTAGACGACTGGTGTACTCGGGTGAAACTGAAAGTATCCGTGGACAAAACCATTTATGCTCCTTAAAGGAAGTCTTCAAAGGAACCCTGTAATAAGACCTCGTGATCGACCGCTGGTGCGTACAGTCTGCACTGGTACTTGGGAGTGAACTTGGACGAAAACTTAGCTTCAAACAACACGTTGAAATAATTAGAAACCAGAGGTGAAAACATCATGTGAAAATGGTGCGACTGGGGCAATGTAACTTATCACTTGCCTCTACTATTCATCCTTCTTTAACATGATGCTATCTTTAATCGCCATTGGGGGTATGCAGCTGGCGCCTGGGCACACCGAGTTACCGGTAGACGGATTAGACTTCACTATGCAAAAACACAGAGAACGAATTGCTCGTGCGACTTTCTGGTTCCTTTGTGGCACGGTGGTCAGCTCCGCCACTTCTAATCATCTTGGGAATCTGCCCATACCTAGATTTCAAAATTCGATATAGGGGAGCACTATATTGGCTCAAGAAAGGCAACATGCCTAAGATTCGCGAAATCTCGGTCTAGAAGCACAATACGAAGACTTGAAATTAAACAGCAATATTACTGAATGGCAAAGGGAATGGGCAATAGTGACAAAGGACGAGAGTACACAAATCTTCCAGATATTAAATCCCAGCTCGAGACGAAACATATCGACCCATCCCCAGGACTGTTCACTTCTCACTGGACATGAGCCATTACGTATATACATTGAACCACATAGGACGCAGACCTGATGATCTGTCTACCCTGTGCGGAGCAATGTCCACCCCCGGAACATGTGGTCTTTGAGTGCCATCCGGGTGGGGAGATACATTCACCAGAGAGGTCAGAGTATCGGACTATTCAATTGTTTGAAGTCCTGAGAAATCCTTCTCTATACGAAGATCTCGACACAGTCAGCAAGAGTATCTCTTGCAGCGAAAGAAGAATATCGAGCGGAACACTGCCAAGAGTGGAAGTTCCCAAGGGGAGGAACCCGGAACCAATACGAAGATCACCCGCCCGAAAGAGACTGACCGCAATTAAAAAAAACAATTAAACAATTAAACAAAAAACCTACCCTATATTACCAATATATAAACATAACACTCAATCAAAAAATAACAAAATCACCAATACTTACCTACTTAATACTAAAATAACTTGTAATTTGCCGCTGTTCCAAATAGTCTTACTAAACACCTAGGCTTAGTAGTTTTTAAGTTTAAGTTTAACGTACTTGTAACTCAATCTGTACTAACTGTTAAACTAACTGTCAAAAATAATAATAAAATGTAAGTGGAAGCGCAATAAGAGATCCTTGGGATCTTACATACTACGGTGTGGTTTAAGAAATGAGACGCCACACTAAGTATCACAGATCCCTTTTGTTTTTTTTTTAGTCCAACCGAGTACCACATAATTGTCCTCCATATCATGCAGCATTCAACCCAGGGGATAAGTTCATAGAAGAATAAGAACAATCTGCACAGAATGTACTGGAAAGCAATTATAATAGGCATGATTGACAACACTAGATCAAGTCTATGGGGTGCACGTAACAGACCAATAATGGGATCAAAATGGATGACATCGTTGCTGAAATGAATCTTGAAATCATGGACGACGGCGATCTTGGACCTACCAATACTTCCACGAAGCATGAAAGGCCCCAAAAAAACGATAGGACCCTAGCTTCCTCTCAGGAATGTATGCCGATTACAAGGGTGGAAAGATACGCCGTAACATCAATCTTTGTAATAACAATTTAGAGGTAGAAGACAACAAACGCATAGACATCAACCCATCAGCACGACCCCAGAATAAAACCAACAGAGCTAACTGGGAACAGTACAAAAACATCCTAGAAGAACAAAGCTCTAACATTCAAGACATAACAAAACAAACAGGATATATTCCCATACATCACAAAAGTGCAAAAAGCAATTCAAGTTGTGGGTAATGCCTCGGCGCAGGCCACACTACAGACTGGTACCTGGTGGACTCCCACCATAACTGATCTCAAAAGGATGACATATTCATGACGCGAAGACTCCCAAACAGCCCAAAACGATGAGAGAATCTCAAAACAACAGCTTACAGAAACCATTAAAGCCACAAAAAAGGAAAGCCGGTATGAATATTAACACACCAAGAGCAACAGAAAAACACCTGGAGCCTTGCATACAAACTCTAATCAAAGAAACTGCACCACCTATCAAGTCCTAATGGCCATAACATCACCAAATGGCTATCCAAATCTTGGGTGAAACAGCCACCCTTCTAATGGATGAACTAATTGCCGACAACTATCAAGATTTGGACACAGAAAACAGGCGGCCACAAGGGAATATGCAAGAACCCCTCCTGAAAACCACCAGATGCAGTAGATATAGATATGTTGATCTGGAGATAATCAAAGACAGTAAGTGAAAGAACCGCAAAAGCCCCAGGTGTTGACAACATATACGCAGACATGATCAAACAAGGTTGGAACACAGTAAAACAAACTCCTCCACCTCTACAATTACTGCCTCAAACATGGCATGTTTTCCGAATGCCTGGAAAAAGGTCCAAATCAAAATCCACTGAAAATGGTGAAAGAAACCACAGATCCGAGATCTTCAGACCAATATGCCTATTACCCATACTGGGCAAGGTTGTATGAAAGGTTCTTCGAACGCAAATGCAAACAAACACCCTCGAATTGCAAACGTCACACTATCAATATGGGTTCAAAAACCAGTCTGTAGAACAGAGATATCATAAACAAACTTTTTGATGCAGTTCACGAAACAGAGAAAAGATCGCCATAGGAATCTTTGTCGATTTCGAAGGAGCCTTCGATAGACTATGGTAGCCTAGCATTAAAAAAAGTAACTACCCTAACAACATAATGCAGCCATCAAGGATTACTTCAGAGGGCAAACAATTATGCTGATCGACATGAAACTCCGATTCCGATTGAGGGTCTTTCCACTTTTCAGCGGTTGCCCCTTTTACCAGCCGCCTGCTGGCCCTTCATATCACATGTTCAATCACAAGAGTAGATGATCAATCCAGCCAGTGTAGGGGTGACATGTGGTTAGCATGTCGAGTCCCCAAGCCGTTTATAGCTGGTTCCTCAACCTGGAGCCGCTACTTATTGTAGCTACCCAATTGCTCACGATGCTGGGTTGGCACCGTCCCATACTGGCCGAATATACCATGAGAAAATTTCTTCCCCCATGGAGACTCGAACCAGCGCAAGTCCCGTAGCTCTGCACCAAGGTTCCTACTCTTAACCGCTCGCTACAGCGGGGACAATGAACTCACCATCACGAAAGAGGTAAAAATGGTTTGCTCCAGGCTCTGTTCTCGGCCCCTGCATCTGGAATCTTGTCCTCGAACTTCTGCTCATCCTGGAAACGTTCCCATATGGACAGCAATCACGTATGCAGAAGACCTGGTTGTTGTGATACGAGGAGAGTCCAGAAGATGGATAGAGGAGAGGACAAGAAACAATGAACATGATCAAAAATTAGGCTGACAAACATAAACTCTTTGCGGAAGCAAAACTACAGGAATGCCTCTTAACCTTTGTATGCCGAGCCTCTGTGCCTGGTACTGACCGACTACTATATATACTATATGCCGTGGGCCTCAGTACATGGTACTGACCTGAACGGCAAGTTATTTAAACTGATTTGTGGCCTGAATTTGAAGATAATTGTGTTAAAATATAAATATAGACAGAAAACATAGCTGTCAGCTTATATATATAAATGTCCTGCTTATATAAATTATTATAATTGTTATATTAGATATAGTTTCCATGATTTCAAAACTGAGGTTTGACTTGTGTATGTAGCGCAGTGTTCATTTTCCGCTGAAAAAATGTGGAGAAAAATAATATTAATAATATAAGTATTACAATACCTTCTCTAAAGTATGGAAGATGTATTATAATTGATAACAAGAACTATATGACGAATACCAGCTTTCAAATAGTTTCTTTTTACTATCCACGACCCACCACAAGCGCAGTGACTGATTTGAGCGGAACTCTTGAAGCTGGTTCCGTACTATTGAAATATTCTAACTCAGATCGAAAGTCAACATTTCAATCTATCGATTTTGTATATAATATGATATTCTCGATCTTCTAGACAACTTCCCCTATATTTTTCTTCATGTGGTGTCGCCTACTCCTATCATAACATGCGCTTAGTTTTGAATTCACCATGGCTGCCGGAGGATCTAAACGTTTGAGTGACAGTGAAATAGTTACGATTTTAGATGAGTATGAAGTGTTGAGTGATTCTGAAAGTGACTGTAGTGAATCGAGTGTTGTTGACGATATTACTGTTGCAGAAATTATTGCTAATGAAAACGAAAATGACAGTGATCATGATGAAGACGATACAAATTTTATATGGGAAAACATGAATAATTATGTGGACAAGAGAAATTTTTTCTGGTGTGTTTGGACCCCAAAATGAAGCACAAAATATCAGTGACATTGTTGAATGTTTCAAATTATTTTTCGGTGCAGATATAGTGCAAACTATTGTTGAAAGAAACAAACCGATATGCCGAACAGTACAAAAATTCTAGAGGGAAACTTGGTTTTCATTTCGTTCCCCCATACGCTCTTGGCAACCTGTCAGTGTCAATGAAATTTATATAATTCTTGGTATGTTTATGCTGACAGGTATAATTCAAAAAACCAACAACTAGGCTTTATTTTACCAAAGAAGAGTAATTGAAACACCTGGTTTCAATGATATCATATCCACGGAAAGATTAGGATTGATTTATCGTTTCCTCCATTTTGGCAACAATGAAGGTTAAAGGACACTTACCAAGGACCCCCAAAATTATTCAAAATTTTCCCTATACTTTCGCATTTAAATTCAACATTTCAGCTATATTATCTTCCCGGCCAAAATATAGCAATTGACGAATCCCTAACACTATGTCCTTCAGACAGTATCTTCCAAATTTGGAATTAAAACATTGAGCTCTGTGAATCATCATCTGGCTATCTTTGGTCTTTCATAGTATACACAGTGAAAGATACTCAATACATTCTACCTTCAAACACACCAAAACTTCAGCAATAGTAATGAAGCTCATTGAACCCCTCTAGAAAGGGCTATAATGTGTGGATGGACAACTACTACAATAGCCCACAACTAGCAAATTTTGAAAAGCCGTAATACAGACTGTGTAGGGACACTTCGGCTAAATAGAAAAAAACGTCCCGGAACTAGTCAAAACTAAGAAAACTAAAAAAGGAAAAATAATATGGCCAACATTCAGGTCCTGTTATAGTATATTGAAATGGTGTGACAAGAAAGTTGTATCCATGATCTCCATCAGTACCATTCAGATGAGAAAAAGAAACTTACAGTTTAGAAACAAAAGAATAGAAAACCAGTAGTGTACTGGACTACATAAAATACATGGGGGAATTGATTTGAAAGACCAAATGCTACAGATGTACCTAATAGAAAGAAGAGAATGCAGAAATGGTACCATAAATGTTCAAAGATTGCTGAATGCTTCCATTTTAAATTCACAATAATTTACAGACAATCCAGTAAAAAAAAAAGTGGAGCATTTATCTTTTCGAATTTTGTTGTTTGAGGGACTTTTTGCTAAATATGGTATCGGTACAACACGACAAAAATTACCTGGTCGTCACACGTCCGATGATACCGTACCTCGACTGACGGAAAGACATTTTATAAGAAAAGTGGCCTCCGACAGGCAAAAAGTCCAGACCTCAAAGAAGATGCCAAGTGTGCTCCAAGCATGGAAAAAAAAAAGATACAGTTTATTGTTGCACAGACTGTGACGTGGGACTGGTGCTGTGGAGGATGCTTTGAAGCATACCATACAAATTGAATTACTAAGGTAAGCCTAAAATTGTATTTATATTAGTAATGTTAGCATTCTACTCATATAAGTTTTTATTTTTTCTTGGAGATGTTGTTTGAAAGGAAAATTGTTTAGTCGAATAAGTGAGTCGTATAAACATAGAGAACCGATATTCAACTCTCAACACCCTCACAACATTCACTGATAATTTATTTTATAGACACGCACATTTTCCTGGAATTTGACCTTCAGACCACCATAGGCGACGGTTAATAATAACGTATCAGCTGGTTCTAAATTCAGGGGTGGTCCAAGTATAGCACCTCTAAATTTATTCATATCTGTAAAAACAAATTATAATGTATTGTATTTATTACATTTCTCTACATTTTCGTGTTCAATTTAATTCAAAATCCACTAAAATCGGATCATATTTAACCGAGATTTGGCATTTCGAAAGTATTCCGGTAAAATTAGCTTTAATTGTTTAAATGTCCTCCGTCCACACACCGGATGTCCATTTAAATACTGTTCCAACGCTGAAAGGTTAAAGGGCAACCTCAATGAACACAGAGCTCCAACGATCAGGCTACATAATAAAAAACATCAGATTCAAAGAGAACAGAAGTATCTTTGGGCCACGGTTACAAACAAAGTTAGAAATTGGCCGGCACATAAAAAATGTCATACAGATGCCATGGCAAGATTGGGTGGAGAGAATTGGGGCTTCAGTGCCATCAATTTCATGACACTATACAAAGCCCTATTCCAACAGATCTGCTCAGACATGTCCTCATTCGTGTCAGTAAAGCCTATAGAACTACGTCCACAGTAATAGCAGGTGTCCTACCAATTGATCTATACCTGGAAAAAAGGACACATCTATACTGCCTGAGATGCATTGATGACCTTATCCTTACTCCAGACTTATATGAAGAGAGAGGGGTGAGAAGTCACAAAAAGAATGATCGAAGACCATCTTCAAGAAGAATGGCAGCAGTGATGGCACAATGAAATGCATGGAAGGACAACATACGAATTCCTGCCAAGCGTAAAACCTGATACTATACACGACGATTTTCCAGCAAATATGCGCCTATGCTGCCCATGGATTGGAACAAAAATCTAATAGCAGACACACAAAAATATATATATAAAAAAAAAAGCTGCTAGCCACAAGTCCTCATACAACACAGTGTCGCGAGCTTGCCTACCTGTGATAGCCAGAGTACTTCCCATAGATCTCTAAATTGAACAACGAATACATTGTTACAGGCTGCATGGAGGGCTCCCACTCAACATCGGAGGGGCAGTCTTCACTCCCGATCTTTACACCAAACCCGATATACGGGATGCAACTTATAGAATCATTAATGCTCACCTCAAAGAAAAATGGCAACAGCAATGGGAAGAAGAACACGGTCATTAAACTCAGGCATTCTTCCCTAGAGTACAGGCGATAATGCACATGTCATGGATAATGCCGAGCCATAACATGACTCAACTGCTGTCAGGGAGGGCATGGGCATTTCAAGGTGAAATTGTCGAGAGGGGACTCTCGGAAACACCAATGTGCGACTGCATCAACCCTGTAGAGGAAACAGTCACTCATGTGCTATACCACTGCACCTAGTACTGTGTCTTCAGAAGGCAGCCATGGTTGGAGATGTGGATTGGACACCGCCCCTAGACTTCTGGACCAGGAAACAACCATACAAATCAGTCTCGCACTACATTGGAAGAGTTCTTCGACTATGAAGTGACGATGATGGGAGAAGAATAATAATACACCCGTCGCACAGCCACAAACACACATACATTTATTAATGAAACATCTAACACAATTCAAATACCCTAAATGTAAATTAATTAAGATTATTAATAAAAACTAGATAATAGATAGGGATAAAGAGCAGACCCGGGGATATGGGCATTATGCCCGAGATAACCCGCGGGAGGGGGGGGGGTTGTAAAAAAAGTCCAACTGGGAACTTTATAATCATTTCCAAGTACATGCAACATTCCATACCGGTTGACCACTTTCTAGAATAACTAAGAAAAATCTGTACAGAATGCAATGGAAAAGCAATTATAATAGGTACTGATGGCAACTCCAGATCAAGGCTATGGGGCATGCCTAACACCGATGAAAATGGGACCAAAATTGAAGACTTCGCTGCTGAAATGAATCTAGAGATCATAAATGACGGCAATCTTGGACCCACAGAACGGGAACATCCTACATAGATGTGACATTAGCATCCACCCGGGTTGCAGGCTGGAAGCCACTCCGTACATCACCACTGACAGTCATGTTGTAATAGAATTTGAGGTAGAATCCAATACACACAGACAGCAACCTCATGCACAGATCCAGAAATACAACACAAGCAGAGCCAACTGCAAAAATTACAAAACCGCACTAGAAGCAAAAATCTACAACTTCCACAAATAACATGCAAACAGGAAATCTCCCCATATGTCATAAACATGCAAAAAGCAATTCAAGCTGCGGATAATGTCCTACCCTAACAGATCTCAAAAGGATGATATATTCAGCAAGAGAGGAGTACCAAAAAGCCAGAAATGAAGAAAGAAACACAAAACAGGCATGATGGCAATACCAAATCTTGGGATGAAACAGCCAACCATCTAATGAACCTACTAATTGCAGAAGAACAGGCGGCCATAAGGGAATTCCTCCAGCAACACCAGCTGGGATCGATCACGAGATCATCAAACACGGTATAAAGCTTCAGGCATGGACAACATATGCACAGAAATGATCAAACAAGGTTGGGAAATCATAAAACACAAACTCCTCCACCTCTACAATGCCTGCCTCAAACACGGCGGATTTCTGAATCCATGGAAACACGGAAAAATAAAAATTTTACTAAAAATGGGCGAAAAAAAACCATCAGAACCCAGATCATACAGAACAATCTGCCTCCTAGCCAGCAGCCATATCGAAAACACAACAGCCATCACATGCTCACATAAGAAAAGTGCAAGAAAATAATCTTATTACTTATTAGTTTTAAATTTTTAATTTATATATATATAATTAATTTTAAATTCAACTATAATTTTAAATTACTTCCAATTGTTTTAACTATATCATCAAACAAATTTAAATTTACTATATCGTCTAGTAATAGCTGCCATTATCACCCCCCCATAGTGATGTCAAAAACAAGCACGGAAGCCATTTTGTCTCCACTAACATTAAACAAGGAAGGTTATTGGCCTCTGTGCCTATGCCATGAATTAAATCAAAAAACACCCAGTGATAATTCTACCTACAAATCATGGAAAGACGCAGTATAACGAGAACCCAAAAAAGTAAAAGCACCACCAAAGAAAACAATAAACCCACCCGCACCAAAAGAGAATCATCCCTCTCTAACAGTGATGAAAGTTCTAGCTCACCAGACAGGTCAAATCTTAGTGAGATACAAACCAAAACTCTGTAGCAGCTTCGAGGGAATAGAAAATCAAAAGAAACCTTCAAGGAATGCCCTTCAAGAAGAAGGAAGTAGCCGGACAGAGAAGATGGCCACTACTGCGGATGAACACTACGAAGAATCAGAAGAAACTAAAATCCTACAGCTATGCCTAGAAGTACACACGAAGGCCACCTTGAAGTCTAAGGAATACTGCCTACCAAACCCTCAATTTGGTAAGAAAACAGCCATTCTTGAAAAAGATATTCAATACAAAAGTGCTCGACTTCCAGACTAGACAACCTAGAGAATGCAGTGTCATTTGTGGGTGTGTTTGTTTGTGGTTATTCGTGATGATCTGGAGCGGGTGTTGGTTCAGCGAGCTAGTACCTTCATCACTACTAGAGAGGGTGAGTTTATTGTGTATGTTACTCGTGGTACGGCAAATTTCCATGGTTTTGTAGGTACAGTTACTACTTAATGTTCTTACATGGTGTAAACACACAGCCTTTCTTGTGTAATGGTGTTCTATATTATAACATAATCACCCTAATACCGAGTTAATATATTAGTTATTTAAAATATAATTGGTGTAATGATTAAATAGTTTAATTCCTTATTTAAATTACTATTTGAGTGAACTTAGTTATTTAAATATTTATTAGTCTAATTGAGTTATTTATTGATTATGATCTGTATTCAATAGGTAATTTGATTATATCAGATAATAAAATAAGAAATATTGAATGAATAAAAGTTGGATCTTAACTAATTAAAATTATTTTAGAATATTAATTATTTAGAATAATATGCATCCGTCCATAGTAATTCTGCCTGAATGCAGGTCCTTCACTGCAATCATAGCATAGATTAATAAATTAAATTGAGAATTTGACATGAATTCAGTTTAGCTATTTTTTAATTTAGAATAAAAATTATTATACTAATTAATAGGGTATAGTTAATAATTAAAATTAAAATTATTTATTAGGTATTAATTATTTACAAACTAAAGCATAATATTTTGTTCGTGAAAATATTAATTAAATATTATATTAAAAATAATAATAATAATAATAATACTTTACACCTTATCTGCTCTTAGAGTGATCCTAACATAAACAAACGCCAATCGTATCCTTCCACCACAATTACTGTCACATTGACAGGGAGCATGTGTGAAGTATATAAGATTGTTGAATGGGGTAGAATACAAGAAAGCTAGTGAGATTTTTCACTGAACTTGTGAAATACATTTAAAGTAACCTTTGTTTGACCACTAGTCAATGGTTTGCCAGGCTTTGTGTTTTAAAAATTTAGATGGCAACACAGCAACAGAAGACTCAACACTTTCAGCCATGACTCAAATGCATCATCCATATGTAATAAACTGTTTAAGTTGTAATTATTGATTAGGTACATTTTAGAATATTTTCTGTGTTTTGAATATTATTATTTTTATCTACAAGCATATTCAGATGACATATTTTTAATTTAATGAAGGGAACTACTTTTTTGCTTACTTATTGCTTTTACATCATACATCAGTGTCCAAAACAAATGAAAAATGAGCAGGTCACATGGTTTTGTTTTGATGAGGATCACTTTAAAAGCTGATAGCCTTTAGTTTTGTTTACTTTCCTTTTTCTCGGCGCACGTGGTGGTGATTGAAATACCAATATGGCTGCTGAGTGTTGTTTTCTGTAGTCGATGGCTGCTATTAGCATGTGGTGTTGAAGAAGCACTTAGCAAGGATGACAGAACAGAATACCAAAAGCACCAAGAGTTTGGGAAGACCAAAGAAAAGATGGAAAGAACAACAATTTGGAGCTGGAACAGACCAGCAAAATGCCTAAACTGTGACGAAGAAGGTGTTGAACAAGACACTTCTGCTTTGGCTGCAAAGTTGCCAATATGGCTGCCATGCACTTTGCCAAGATGGAGTCTTCTTCTTCCGTTTCACCACATGGTGGTTTATCCTGGCGATTATTTTACATGAAACATGATTGTGTAATGCTTTTATTGAGAGATTATTATATGTTTATGCTTTGCTTTGTTTTCGGAGTTTACTAACTGTGCATTATCTCAGAAGTAATAGATTCAAATCGTCCAGCCACATGGTACCATGTGTTATTAAAATACTGTATTATGTTATACAATTGTAAGCAGAGATTATCCGGCAGCAGTGAGCAGCAATGGGATTCCAGCTAGTACATGTGGCTACTCAACAGATGGCAGGAAGCTGCCTACCAGGTGGCAGCACTGCCGGGAGGAGAAAGAGGTTGAAGCCAACGAGGATTTATTATATTCGTACTTGGTGTAGAAGGACGACGTGTGTTCGTGCTTGACCATGTGCTTTATTAATCTCTTTAACATATCAGAGGTGGGATTAACCTGACAAGCAAATAATTATCATAGGTGTTGATAATTTTGGCGATTGCAAAATTGTTTTATTTTTATCGTGAAAATAAAATGGCGGCTAGCATGTCCATGCTGGACTACGATATGGAGGACGTTCATTCATGTGACGATCTGACTCCGCTTTCCGGGTCCAGCATGGATGGCGACCTAGAACATGATCTAGCTAGGGAAGATTAGGCAATTCCAGTTGGCACCCATGCAGTGATAGATCCCTAGTGGTCGATGATTGTGGGCCAGCGGAAAATCCCAAACAGGTGAGTGAGGTTGCTCGAAGAGACCCAGTGTAACTGGCGGTGGCTCAACTGCTTAGCAAAGGGGACTTGGCTAAGGCTATTATGTTAGCGGTGGAGGAGCAGGCTACTCACATCGTCCAAGGTGTGGACGAGAAGATGTGCCACACAGGTGTCTATGGAGGGCCAGTGGGGATAATTTCAAGACACCCAAGGGGCGCTCTTGTGTACATCATGGTGGATGTTGTAGTGGAGAGTGCGCCTCTACCGTGAGTGTGGCCAGCAGCGCGAGGGCAGGTGGGGAGATTGTGGACTAGTTTGATCCCGATCAACGGGATTGTAATGTCGATCGCTGGCTCTACAAGATCGATCAGCTGGGCCGTATACATGGTTGGTCCGAGTACAAGAGGTCTTGTTACATGCAGGGCGGCAAAGTCGTGGTTTAATTGCCTCGATGACTATGATCTCTCATGGAGAGAGTGGTAGAAGGCCCTGCGTCGTGCCTTTCCACGGCGGCATGATTTTGTAGTCATTGGAGGAGCAAGCTGCCAGGCGAATCCATGACCAAGTATTATCATGATAAGCTGGCATTGTGCGAAAGGTGCGGGATTACTGGGGAGAAGGCTATCTCCTGTATAATTAAGGGCCTCCCACTCGACCTGCAGGCAAATGCTCGGGCCTTCAAATGTAAGACTCCGGGCGACCTGTACTCCAAATTTCTGGGAGGGTTGGATTGCTATCAGGCAAGCGGCCAACCCCACCCATCGAGCTCCTGAGGGCGAGAACCGGAGAGGGTACCTGGAGATAGAAGGAAGAAAGCTGGTGCGGACAGCAGGCAAGAGGCGAACGGTGCTATAATTGCCAGAAGTGGGGGACCCAAGGTGAGGCAAGATCGGTGCAAACGATGTGGCAAGATCGATCTGCCCAACACTGCTATGGTAAGACTTTTAGATAGTAATAGTAGGAAGGCCACAAGAGAAGCGCATCACAATCTACATAGATACAGGTAGTGAGTATAACATTGCCACAGTGCAGTGTGCCCAGCAGGCGTCCAACATCAGTGGTCACCAATTCTTGGTGCAGGTGAGGTCACACTGAATATTAGAGTGGATGCGATTCGGCTCCAAGTTGATGCCATTGTGGTCACTAGTGGTCTGTTAGACATGGATTTGCTTCTAGGACAGCCAGCACTACATGGTGACGTGGTATTGGTTGTGTCTGGAGGAACAGCCACCTTGTCGCATACGGAACCCGGTGTTCACACGAGTGAGTTAGATGTGGAAGCCATGGCAAGCGGCTCCAACAGATACCAGGTAAGAGCATGTTCAGATGTTTTGTTGACTCCAGGTTCAAACCACCATGGTTAATGTCAGGGTAGTAGGTGCAGACCCTGGCACAGAGGTTTTTGTGGTGAGCTGGAGTCATGAGGAACGGGGTGCCTGGATTGCAGCGCCGAACGTAGTAATACCATCAGATGGGGAACAACAGGTGGAGGTATGTAATCTGGGTCCAAAGCCTCTGCTCTGGAAGGCAGATCATGTGTTGGCGAGAGCTCATCGTTGTGACACTCATCACACATCACAGGTAAATTGGGTGTTGGCAGATAACCAGTGTGACGTTCAAATGGATTTCTCCAATATTGATATAGGCAGTATCAATGAAGACCTCCTACAAAGGAAGATGATTTGCTTCTCGACTGGCGACAATGATCTCGAGCTAACTCATCTAGGCGAGATGAAGATTCAGCTAACATCGGACAAGCCAGTGTATCATTGTCCTTACAGGCTTTCTTTTGCACAAAGGGAGAAGGTACACGAAAAGGTGTGAGGGCTGTTAGTGAGTGGTGTTATTCATAATTCTGAGTCTGAGTATGCGAGCCCCATACTCCTAATTCCAAAGAAAAATGGAGACATTTGAATGTGCTGTGACTTGAGGGCACTCAGCTGGGTAATGGTGAAGGACAGGTATCCGATGCCTCTAGTGAGTAATCAGCTGCATAAGCTGGCAGAGAAGTGCTACTTCTGGCGCAGGGTTATCACCAAGTCCCAATGCACCCACACTCAATCCAAAAGACAGCTTTTGTTACTCCTGATGGCCATTATGAATATATGAGGGTCCCTTTTGGGTTGGCAAACACACCAGCGGGTGATTAACAAAATGCTGAGTGGATTGGGTACTGATGCTGTACTTTTGATCTCATCCACGGTGGTGGAACCTGGAGAGAGTACTGGAGATGGTGGCCGAGGCAGGACTTATCGAAGTGATCTTTCCTGAAAGACCAATTGGAGTACCTGGGTCACGAGATCAGTGCAGCAGGGAGGAGTGAGTTCCTGGTCCCTTAAAATGTACATCATGTAATGAAGTTTCTAGAATTGGTGAGTTATTTTCGCAAGTTTTTCTGAAACTTCGCAGTCTTAACCAGACCACTGACTGACCTCACTCAGAAGGATATCCCATGGCGTTGGGGACCTGACCAGATAGGAGCCTTTCAGAGATTGAAACTGTCTTTGGTGGACAGGCCAGTCTTGGCCCTGTATGATAGTGCAGCCAAGACTGAAGTGCACACGGATGCCTGTAAACTTGGGCTTGGTGGGATGTTACTGCAGAGGCAAAAGGATGGCAGTCTTAAACCTGTATTGTATTTCAGCCGAGCTACCAGTCCAGCAGAGCAGGTCTACCACAGTTATGAGCTGGAGACACTGGCATTGGTGGAAACGGTCAAACATTTCTGGGTTTACCTGGTAGGTATTCATTTTAGGGTGGTCACTGATTGTTCTGCAGTACATGTGATCATGCTGAAGAGGGACCTGGTGCCATAAGTGGCCCGGTGGTGGATAGCTTTGCAGGAATACGACATGGAGTTGGAGTATCATTCTGGAGCCAAAATGTAGCATGTGGACACATTGAGCAGGAACCCAGTGAATGTGAATGTGGTAAGCTTGTCTCATGGTGATTGGTTCTTGACTGTGCAGTTACAGGTAGACACGGCGCAGGCGAGTCGCAGCATTAGCTGAGAATACAGCAGACAAGGGCCTCGAGGCGGATTACGTGGTGCAAGATAGCAGATTGTATAGAAATACTCAGGTGGGGAAGAGACTGTACGTGCCACCAATGGCAAGATTTATCCTAGTGTGTAAGCATCACGATGAGGCTGGTCATCCAGGATATGAGAGGTACTTTAAGTTCCTCAAGCAGACTTGCTGGTTTCTGAGGATGGGATGTTTTGTGCGTAAGTACATAGAGGCATGTCTCAGGTGTGCATTCAGCAAGGGTGACCATGGGCGGCGGGAAGGCATCCTGCATCCCATTAGGAAACTCTCTGTACCCTTGGACACGGTGTATGTGGATCACCTTGGCCCTTTTGCAAGGAGTGCAAAGGGTAACAGCTATGTGCTGATGGCAGTCTCACCCAGTTAATTAAAATAACCAATTAGGCATACTTTTTCCAGATCTGTAAGTTTACGGAAACATATCTACTTACACAAACAATCATGAGCAGTAACTCGGCTTAATTTATCTTTTCCGTTTACAGTTTTGTATGTCTTGTCTTCAGCCATTCATTGTCGCCTTACATTTTGCTTCCATTCACTTTCATTCGAAACTCTTCGCTTTTTTGGAACTGGAATATGATTACTGTTTGAGCCATCTTCATTGGACATAGATTCCTCACCTTCAGTAGGCTGATACACAACACTAAATAATATCTCTTGTTCCGAATCACACATTATTCTAAAACAAAATCACAGAGTAACAAAGATAAACACTCTCCAATAATACACTTTATGTGAAAGTCCAAATTCTACTATTTATACAAGTGCTGTATAACCTTTCTGTAATCAAACTACTCTGTTTGGGGAAAAATGGAGATAACTACAGAAGCTACCTCTGTATTTAAATAAAATAAAGAGAGAGGCAGCTCCATCTCTTGAGTAACGTAAGAACTATTCAAGAGAGGTAAATCTTTTTCACACCAAATAAAGAGACTTCTTTTACTGCAAGATAGTATATGTAACTCCAAACCCCTGTAGGATGGAACTACCTCTTTTTTGCAGCAAACCCTTCAATTGTCGCATTTATTACTCAATGACTTTTTTCTACAGAAATGTACTGCACATGCATGAACTCTTATAAAATTGCTGCCAGGTGGCAGGACACATCTGTGAAATCAAAATGACCAACATTCACAATTCAATCCAAAACATATTGTAGCGATGGGATGGGGAGAGATAAATGACCAGACAATGTCTTGTAAGGAACAATTGTTAATGATACCCTGGCACCGACCCTGACACCCCCCCTTCTAAATATGTCTCACATAAAGGTACCATACGGTATAAGGTTAAAAAAATGAGTATTCTAGATAATGGAATATTTCTAGAACATTAGGAAATTATGGACATTGTAACAAATGTAAAATAAAAAAGGAATTATTTTATGAAAATATTGGGTTTGAACTATAAGTTAATTTAATATTTCAAAATAATTGTCCAGATGTAGGTATTCAAAGGTTACAGAAATATTCTAAGATACTGTTAACTGAACTATGGAAGCACTTACAAGCAATAACCTCAGACTAGGGTGTTGCCTTAGGCAATCAACATGAGAAAAATAGCCAAAATGTATACTATATGCAGTTATCTGCAAACTGTACTCAGCTCAACTATGAGTAAGGTACTGTTATATGTACTTCTTAGGACAATTTAGTATTTACACTAGTACAGAGACTGGACAGGAATAATTTTTGAAAATTTGACTCAAATAAGAGGCCTGCTGCAAGACTGTATGGGACATGATTCTGGAACTTTATACAAGAGATGGAGTTTAGAATTCAAGCAGTTACAAAGTTACAAATATAAGAACTTAGTGTACTATTGTAAGAATAAGTATTTGAAACTTGTCTCCTATTTTTGTTAGAAAGTCTGAGCTCTCTCATGTTAACTAAATATATTAACTATTCATTTTACTTGGTGCCCTTTCAATACTACTGTGATGGTAACAGCAAGTACTATTTAGGTTAAGGCCTGATTATAATTGGGTGTTCTATGGTTTAGGTAATTTTAATTAAATTGGGTTTCACTGTTCTGTTAATCTATTTGTTATAGTAAGTTTAATTTTATAAGAAAGTAGCTATATATTTTATGTTTGATTTCAAGTTATTCTTGCTTAAATGGCTCAGAGAGCTATGCTGGTGGTAACATTGCTGCCGAAAGGATTACCCATGCCAGACAGGTCCAAGTCATTAAGTAAGACCTTGGTTGAAATGGTGACAATCTTTGACCATAAAAATACAACTGTCAAGAAACACGGACATGGGTTCCACTGGGGTAAAATTCTCAAGAGAGAAAATAGTCCCCCATTCGGTTCTCTGGGCAGGGATTACTTCAGAGAATCTATGCCAAAGGCTGAAACACAGGGACATGTTCCTAGGAACATGGGATGTTAGGACTTTATATAACACTGGAGTGCTAGAGATATTAACACAGGAATATAGTAGCTTTACAGGAAATTAGATGGTCAGGAGAAAGTAGTCAGGAATCAAGAAGCTTTGCATTATACTATGGGGTACAGTACGAGCTTCTTAATTCGAAGAAGGATCCTCTCCGCTATCCGGGATATTAAGTTTTCAGCGATAGGATATCGTCCATAATTCTAAAGGGTAAACAACATGATTTTGTAATCGTAAATGTATATGGTCCCCCAGAAGACAAGGATGACAAGATCAAGGATGATTTCTATGAAGAATTAGGATGCGTATTTGATAGCTTCTCATGATATCATATGAAAATTGTCTTAGGAGATTTTAATGCAAAAGTGAGACGGAAAGATATATTTAGGCCAATAATAGACAAATTCAGTCTTCATGAAGATAGTAACAATGAACAATGGGGTTAGATTAGTCACCTTTGCCACATCAAAGAATCTTATCGTTAAGAGCACAACATTCCAGCATTAAAGATATTCATAAATACACCTGGACGTCTCCAGATGGCGAAACTCAGAACCAGATAGATCATGTATCAGTGGACAAACACTGGCACAGTTAGAGGGACAGACTGCAATTCGGATCATCATCTGGTCAGGGTTAAAATCAGACAATGGCTATCGCTTATGAGAGGAACAAACGCTAAAGATGATTCTGAAAAATTTGAAAAAAGATTAAATGCGGCAAGAATACCAATGGAAAATTGCTAATAGATTTGAAGTACTGGAATCTTCAAATGGACAAGGTGGCAAACGAAGAAGAAACTGATATATATAAAGAATGGGAGGCTCTAAGAGATACTATTAAATTGTCAGCATCAGAAAGCATTGGTTATTTAAAAAAAGAGGCAAAACCAGAAATGTGCCGACATTGTAAAGAAAAGAAAGCTAGCAAAAATTAAATAATCAATTGAGTTGGTGTTTACTTGATGAAAATCCATATTTATTAAGATATAATTCAGTGACAGCTGTTTCGGTACACTGTACCTTCCTCAGACATGTTAAATTATGAATTGTGTTATTATAGTACATATCAACTGATCTAAGCAACAATACAACAATAATTTATTTAAATTTTTTAATTTAACAAAGGCGATTCATTCAAATCAAGTTGAGAGTTTAACAGTTTATTACTACTTTTCAATTTATTTATTTCTACAGCCTCCAAAAGGTTCAACTTCTTACCCTTATCACAAACATGGAAAATTTCAAAATTTGGATTGAAACAATGATTAAATTGGAATAGGTGGTTAGCATATTTTGAATATTCTAAATTTCTGTTATATGCTCTCATGTGTTCCTTTATCCGCGAGATAAAAAGTCTACCAGTTTGTCCTATATAGACATTGTCACATGTGCTACACTTCAATTTATATACACCTGATAATTTTTATTTTGGTTTTATTGTTTTTTATTATATTTTGTAAAGTTTTATTAGTTTTAAATGCCACATTAATATTTGTTTTCTTTGGGTAAAGGAAAAATTTTGTTAATTGCTTTTTTGTAATGAATTTTCTTAATTAAATATTCTGTAATTTTAGGATCGTAGTTATTATTAATAGCTAATTGTTCAATAATATTCAATTCATTATTAAATTCCAAGATTGAAAGAGATATATTTAAAAGTCTATGAATGTAACTATTAAAGGCTGCCATCTTATGAGTATATGGGTGAAGAGAAGAACTACAGATAGTGGTATCAGTAAGAGATGGTTTGTGAAAGATACCAAACTCAAACTTATTATCAATGTGTTTTATTGATAAATCCAAGAAATTTATACTATTATTTGTTTCTAAATTCCATTGTGAAATTAATACTTTTGTGAATGTTATTAATAAAATTTAAAAAGGAATTCAATTGCTTTTTAGTTCTTATGAAGCCTGCTATGACATCATCTACATAACAATACCAAAATAGAACATTTTTAGCTAATACATTCTTATATATGGTTTGTTCTAAGTCATCCATAAAAATATCTGCCAAAAGAGGGCTCAACAGATCACCCATAATCAAACTCTTTTTTGCTATGTACAATTTGTTATTAAATTCAAAATAATTTTGATGTAAGCATGTTTTAAGAGAGTGTAATATTTCTTCAACTACAAAACCATTCAATTTATTAGTTTGTAACATTCTATTAATAATCTCTATTACATCAACAGTAGGTATACTGGGAAACAGATTCTTTACATCAAAAGAAACTAAAATTAAGTTATTGGGCAAATCAATGTTCTTTATATTGTCAATTAATTCAATAGAGTTTTTTATACTGTAAATTGGATTGAACTTAGTATTAGATGAAATTATATTTATTAGCTTTTTAGACATTTTGTATGATGGAGAACTTATGAAGGATACTACTGATCTAATAGGATAATTTTCCTTATGTAATTTAACTAGGGAGTACAGTTTGGATGGTTGGGGATTCATTTGTATTATAGAGTATTCAAAAATGTTATTAAAAATTATACTATTTTTATAAATATTTATAATTTCTTTTTGATATTTCTCTGTTGGGTCTTTATCAATAATTTGAAAATTATCTGAATACATAGTTAAAAAGTGCACACAGGATATTTGGTTTTACAACAGTTGCATCAAACATGATCTTAAACCAAAATATATTAATATCAAGACTAATTTTAACAACTCAGCCTCAAGGAAAGCTTCTGCTGCAGCAGTGAGAACTTGGCTCCGAGAAGATAGAAATTTGCAGTATAGTAGAAGAGATGTTTTAAGTGTATATTTGAAGTACATACATTCAGAACTAATGTTTAGATTAAATAGTATTGAATTTGACATTATTAATTTTATAACAAGACAAAAAGTGTGTTGATTCATAAGAAATACTTAATTCAAAACTACAAAATTTAGGTGTGGAATGTGAATTGATTTTAAAAGATAATAACACATTATCTGAACCAGTTAATGTTGAGTCAGAAAAATATGCTCTCACAAAAATGAACAAGGATGGTCAGAAAACAATACCAAGGCATATATTCTATAATCAGATAGCTAAAGATGTAAAAAAAAAAACTTTAAATGATGATATTGTTATTACACGAGCAGATAAAGGACAAACTTTAATAGCTTTAAATAAGGATGATTATATCTCTAAAACTGTAGATTTTCTAAATTCAGATAATTTTCAAATTATTGATAAAGACCCAACAGAGAAATATCAAAAAAGAAATTATAAATATTTATAAAAATAGTATAATTTTTAATAACTTTTTTGAATACTCTATAATACAAATGAATCCCCAACCACCCAAACTGTACTCCCTAGTTAAATTACATAAGGAAAATTATTCTATTAGACCAGTAGTATCCTTCATAAGTTCTCCATCATACAAAATGTCTAAAAAGCTAATAAATATAATTTCATCTAATAGTAAGTTCAATCCAATTTACAGTATAAAAAACTCTATTGAATTAATTGACAATATAAAGAACACTGATTTGCCTAATAACTTAATTTTAGTTTCTTTTGATGTAAAGAATCTGTTTCCCAGTATACCTACTATTGATGTAATAGAGATTATTAATAGAATGTTACAAACTAATAAAGTAAATGTTTTTTTTAGTTGAAGAAATATTACACACTCTTAAAACATGCTTACATCAAAATTATTTTGAATTTAATAACAAATTGTACATAGCTAAAAAGAGTTTGATTATGGGTGATCCGTTGAGCCCTCTTTTGGCAGAGATTTTTATGAATGGCTTAGAACAAACCATACATGTGCCAACTACAGACCAATAACTCTTCTGAACATTAGCTTATAAAATTTTTGCCATATTACTCAATAAAAGATTGATTGAAAAAATACATAGCAAACTTGAAGACTATCAAATGGGCTTCAGAGAAAATAGATCCACGAAAGACAATATATTCATTATACAAGCGAATTTTTGAAAAGTGTTATGAACACAAAGTAGATCTGCAGAATATTTTTATAGATTACACTCAGGCTTTTGATTCTGTCAATAGGAAACAAATAATTGAATGCCTTAAATATTATCAAGTACCACACAAATTAATTCAATTGATATGATATCCTTAACTTTAAAAGATACAACTGCTAAAGTAAAAATCAGCAATAAACTAAGTGAAAGTTTCAGTATTAAATCAGGAGTGAAACAAGGAGACCCCCTCTCAGCTACCCTATTTGGCTTAATCATTGATTATATATTTACAAAAATGGAATTAAGGGGAAATATTACAACAAAACCTAAACAATGTATAACTTATGCAGATGATATACTGATTACAGCAAGAACCAGACAAGTGTTATGTGAAACCTTTACAAAATTGAAAGAGGAATCTAAAAAATTTGGTCTAATAATAAATCAAGAGAAAACAAAATATTTAAAATGTAGTAATCACAATACAAAATCTACAAATTGATGACATACAAATTAACACAGTAGAATCATTCAAATACTTAGGTACCAAAGTAAATGGACATAATACATTAGAAGAGGAAATTAAAGAAAGATTAATAAATGGGAATAAAGCTTATTTTGCAAATAGAACCTTATTTAAAAGCAAATTAATATCAAAAACTGCAAAAATAAGGTTATACAAAACACTCATTAGACCAGTAGTTACATATGCTTGTGAAACTTGGGTCCTAAAAGAACAATAAAACAGAAATTACTAATTTTTTAAAGAAAAATTTTAAGAATATTTGGACCAAATAGAGGAACTGATAACTGTTGGAGAATCAAAACAAATAAAGAACTAAACAAATTAATAAAAAATCAGAACATACTATTACCTTCTCAAATGACTGAATACAAAAAAAAAGTATAATGGAATAAAGATCTTAACTAGATTATGGAATGAACAAATGTTTTTATCATACTTTTGGGGTAGTTAATCCTTTGCGGGCAAAAACCCATATATGGGCAGCCATATGTCCATTCCCTCGCAGGGAAGAAACCCATATATGGGTAGGAAAAATACATCCTACTTTGCCGGCAGTTCTGGTCCATGTAGTTCCATATATTTTTCAAGAGATGGCAGGAGAATGTTCTTTCTACTATTCTGAACGAGGAATTCCCTTTTTAATTCAGTTAGGAATATTTTCTTGTGAGATAATCAATGGAGTTCTTGTGTCATTACATATTAGAGTGGTTCATTCGTAACATATTTATCCTGTTTTTCTTTCAGTAAAATGGCAAAAATAAATCTGAATACACCTGAGGAAACAGAACAAGTAATGAATGAAAGTGGTAGTAAGTTTTCGAATTATCATTTAGTGACAGTGGTGGGGATTCTTACGAAATATCATCAAATAGTGAAAGTGAATGCGAGAGTGACATAAGTGACACTAGTGTACCTAGCTGGGTAGATGTGAGTAATTTAGATCCCGGTCCAACTTCTAATATACCAATATTATTAATAATATTCAGCAGGGGCTGGTATTACTGTCTCATTTTGATCAGGATACCGATCCAGTGGAATATTTTCACCTTTTTTTTTTACAATAAAATTTTGAACATAATAATGAAGGAAACCTACATTCAAGGGAATTATTTAACATTTTCCAATGCTGTTATTTTAACACAGTTCCAATAATGGATCATATTATAATAATATAATGATATTGTGAAAAGAAAAATTGATGTCTGAACCAGGAATAGAACCGTGGATCTCTCCTCCGTAGGAGTGTGCAGCCCACTACACCATTCTAGACTTGGTACAAACATTAACAATTCTTTCCACATATACAAATCTATAATTCTCATTTGGTCTGCTGCCAGGTAGGTGTCACTACCATCGCCATCTTCGAATAGAAGTATTTGAGAATTTTACACCACCAATTATATAAGCGGGAGCACGCCGTAGCGTAGTGGTTAAGGCACTGTGCTACAAGCCGGAAGGTCGAGGGTTCGAGTCCCGGTGGGATCAGGATTTTTAAACTGGCCCAAACCTTCTGGCGGCACTATGGCCCTGGGGTCGACTCAGCCTCTAACTGAAATGAGTACGAGACGCTTGTTCTGGGGTAAAGGCGGCCATCACGCAGGGCTGACATCAAGTGCCGATTGTCAAGAAAAAGTGGGAGCCTTAACCTCCTACCACCCCTAGGGCCTCCTGAGGCCTGTAGTGGGATCACTTTACCTTTTTAATTATATAAGCAGTAAATGATGTTATTTTAACAAAGTAGGTTAGAGGCTCAAAATAAAAATATAAAATGCTTAAGCCTTACAAAGATTGGTTGGAGAAAACCCTCAATGAGGAAAATTCTCAAAATCAATTGATGAAATTAATTATTTTCAAAATTTACCTTTTGCCCTCGGCCATAAAAAATCGTCACCCGAGAAGGGTTAAGTCTATTGGTAATGTTCAAACACAAATTTGACCTATAGCACCCCAAAGAGGTGCTGGGAAGGAGAAGGGGTGAAAAAGAAAATGTCAAAAAGGATCTAGATCAGTGCTTCTGGGGTCACTAAGTTGATTGATTAGATGCCAGATATTATTTAAGCCCAAGTTTGATCCATAGGGGTGAAGAGAAGTGAAAATTAAGATATCAAAGGTGACCAAGATTAGAGTCAAATCTGTAGTTTTCAAGATTTTTAAGCTTATTGGAGACAGTCCAAGGGGTAACAAAGGGTCAAAAATAAAAATTTAAAAAAGTAACTGTCATTAGAATATAATTCCATAGTTGACAGAGTCAGTATGATATTTGGTGACAGTCCCAATGGCACTTACGTCCAATCTTGACCAATAGCACACCTAGTGGGGGATTACAAAGGATGAAATAACAGTAACCAAGATTAGTACGCCATCAAACACATGGTTTTTGGAGTCAATAAGCCAAATGAAGACAATTCAGATGTCATGCAAGTCCAAGTTTGAACTCTACCACACCTGGGGGGAGGGGCGAGAATGCAATGACCAATATTACTCCTAATCCAAGTTATCGGGGCCGCTAAACTGAATGTGACAATTTAGATGCTAACACCTCTAGGGAGTGCAATGTGTTCCTTAGGTCACTAAGCTGATTACACATTAAATTAAATTCCATATTTTAACCCTAGGATATAGAAATGTGCAATCAATAGTTGTTGTGAGTCACTGAGAGGAAAAGTTACAGTCCCGATGCTGTTTAACCTGCATTACCACAGATTGATGGCATGGTGAGAAATAATACAATGTCCAAATTGACTGAGAATGGTTCCACATTATTGGTTCACCGAACTGAGCTGATTGATGCCTAGAATATTATTGTTGCAGTGCTGGGAAATCAGCTAGTAACTTATATTTAAAAGAACCACTTTATTTGTTTTTGTGCATATTTCACGTAAATGTGAGTTCAGGCACTCATTTCATCACACAAAGTCATTCTTCAAAATAACTCAATTTTGTAAATATCATCATCCAGGGATTAAGCCTGTTGGCTCGTTCTGGTTTCATGAAAGGTAGAATTGTTCGAATTGTTCAGACCATCTTCTGTGTAGGTGTCCACCATTTCTCCTTCCATGCGGTTTAAAATTTAGCAATAATTTTGAAAATCTTCCTTCTGGCATTCTATCAATATGTTCTTTCCAGTCGTTCCTATATTTAATTATTCGGTTCTGTAAGTTTGAAAATATTTAGTTCCTTTCTTATATCTTCATTTCTTTTCTTATCCAGCAGAGTATATCCTGCTATATTTCTTAAAAATTTCATCTCAGCTGCTTCCAATCTTTGTTCTTGTCTTTTGGTGATTGTCCAACATTCTAATCCATACATCAATGCAGGAACAGCCACTACTTTATAAAATTTAATTTTTGTTTCTTTTCCTGTGTTTTTAAGGGTTCTTTTAATGGTGCCACACATTAGATTAAATTTATTTATTTTGTCATTAATATCTTCAATTTAAACATATGATAAATTGAAACGTAGATATTTAAAAATATTCACTTGCTCTAAAATTTTATTATCAATTACTATTTTTGCTCTTAAGGTATCATTTTGCAAATATATGTCGATCAATCTGATAACCAACTCTATTTAAAAATTACATTAATTTTCTAAACATTATGAATGTTTCATTATTACCAAAATATCACACACCCTTACTTATCAGTAAGAATCTTCATTGTCAAAAACTTTCAAATTAGGCGGCACTGCAGAACACAAGTACTTCTTCTACAGTCTCTGACATGACATGAAAGTAAATAGCAAACTAACTAACTCACTGGCACTATCGAACCCGCAGGTTCATGGCCATGCAGACTTAAGTTCTCCATACATCCCTATCCTGAGCCAATGTTTTCCAATCATTCTCTGTATAATCCAATTCCCTCAAATCATAGTTAATGTTATTCTCCCACCTCATTCTTGGTCTACCAAGTGGGCATTTTCCCTCTGGTTTTCCTACAAGAAGCTTCCATGCACGTCTTTCATTCCCCAATTGTGCCACATGTCCTGCCCATCGCAGTCTATGAGACTTAACTGTTCTCATTATAGCTGGCGTCCTATAAAGACCATGTAATTCATTGTTATGAGTCTTCTCCATTCACCTGTCTGTTCATCTCTCTTTGGTCCGAAAATTTTCCTAAGAACTTTATTCTCAAATACCCGTAATCTCCTTTCCTCCCTTACAGTAAGAGTCCATGTTTCGCATCCATATAATATAACTGGTAGAATAATAGTTTTACATATTTTCACTTTAACATTTTTTTAAAGTAGTTGGGAAGTCAAGAGTCTCTGTAATGCATAATAACACGAATTTCCAGAATTGAGCCTATGTTTAATTTCCTTGTGCATAACATTCCTGTTTGTGATTATTGTTCTTAGGTATTTTAATTCAGTCACTTCCTCAAAATTTCCCTCATTTGTCATTAGCTGTCCATTTCCATTATATAATGTATTTCTATGTGTGACCATATATATAGTTTTTATTGATATTTTTATATTGTTTATTTTTTATTATTTCACTCACCTCATACTTCATAATTCATAGCAGACCCTGGGTTTCTTCATATATTTTGTGACATTCTCAATGCTGCGTCACGTTCACAACTGACGTCCAATGGCCTTCTATCCTGCACGACTGACCTCCGCGCCATCTGGTGGCCGACCAAAGAATTTCCAAATCAGTCCTCTTTTCTTTATAACCGGGTATTTCAAAATTCATAGTTGTATTTTCATTCTTGCATATGTAATTTTTTTCCCAAATTGTGAGTTCCTTCGGTTTTTTCCAATTGTTTAAGTAATTTTGTTTTGGTTTTGAAATACCTGGTTATAAAGAAAGAGGACTGATTTGGAAATTCTTCGGTCGGCCACCAGATGGCACGGAGGTCAGTCTGCAGGATAGAAGGCCGTTGGACGTCAGTTGTGAACGTGACGCAGCATTGAGAATGTCACAAAATATGTGAAGAAACCCAGGGTCTGCTATGAATTATGAAGTATGACGTGAGTGAAATAATAAAAAATAAACAATATTAAAAAACCTCAGTGTTATTTCCTATCTACATAACTTATTGATATTTACTTGCAGTCCCAATTTTTTAGTGTTACTCAGTAGTGTGTGCGTGTTGTCCTTTAGTATCTCCTCGCTATTGCCCAATAGTACTACATCATCAGCCTAAACTAACAGCTTATTAATACCATTGAGTTGTAGGCCTTCTTCATCCTCTTAAGATTTGATGTCATGCTCTAGTACAAAATTAAATAGTAAAAATAGAGGAGATAGTGCATCTCCTTGCTTCAACCCATTCTGGATTTCAAAATTATCCGAAAACTGTTTGCCTACACGCACCCTACTCTTTGTACCATTTAGACACATTTGTATAGTCTAACTAACTTTTTAGGAATTCCAAACTCTAGCAGGATACTATATAACTTCTCCCTCTTAATTGAATTGTATGCCTTTTTATGTCTATGCATAATTGATGTACAGTACCATTATATTCCCATTTCTTTTCTAAAATCTGTCTTAGGCAGGGCGCCCACTGGAATGACAAGCGACAGCAACAAGACACGGATTTGTTGCTTTGCTTGTTGCTAGCGTGTATGTTTTCTTTATAACTCGTAATATCGAATTGCAAGAAGCCATTCGTCTGATACGACAGCAACTTGACACCAACTGTTTGTGTTGTGTCGCTCAAAATGCTGCGTGCTCCACTTTTTGTTGTGTCAGTTGTGAGTTGCTCGTATACAAGTGTGAAGATGAGAGACGATCCTGATTTCAATATAACATTTGTTGAACTTATTAAAGAATATCCTTGTCTTTATGATGCTACATTGAACCAATACAGTAACAGGAATGTTCAAGATGAAGCATGGCATAGGATTGCCAAGGAATTGTCAGAATCTGGCAAGTAATGAATATCGTATTAAAAATAAAAACTCATTAAAATTAACAATTGAATTTCCTAACATTTTTTAATGCCATGATAATTTATTTTCTGTCAAGCCCACAATTCACAAAATAGATTACAATAACAGCTCAATCATGAAAATATTAAAGTATTTTTAACTTATGTCAAACTCTTTACACTCTTGCCCACAATAAATAAATGTAAAAGTAACAAGTGAATTTTCAAACAAATGATCGTAGGAAAGCAACTGTAACATTGCATACGAATTTATGTAATTGAGATATTTACAAATATGCAAACAGTAATTATAGACTCCTTCATTTATCTTATTTGTTTTTTTTTTTGTCTAATTCCACTAGGTTGTCTCTTATGACATTTGTGGCTTTCTTCCCTGGCTTTGGCAGAATTATAATCCATTTCTTAGGTTGGGGCACCTGAAAGGCAGAGTTACGTTACCCCGATGATATGATGGGTGATAAATGATAATGAAGTACCAGGAGAGTTCTTAACCTGAACTCTAGACTATGGGCAACCACAGGAATAATTCCCTTTAAGAAAAATTCCTAAGGCTTGACCGGGAATCGAACCCGGGATCTCATGAACTGTAGTCAGAAACGCTGACCACTAGCCCATGAAGCGGGTCATTTTCTTTATGTATTTTTTTTAAATTTAAATAACTTCATAAATAAATTGCTTTATTTTTTCTGACATCTTATATTTCTTCCAATTGTTATTTAATACATATTTAATTCTTTGAACACATTAAAAGCACCACTTCCTTCTACATTAGCAAGCCAAAAAGCATGTACCCAGAATCGCCTTTTACATCTTCTGTTGTAATAACTGATATTAGCTAAATAAACTAGATCGAGAACATCCTCGTCCTCCGACGACATGTTGTACTATGAATCAGTCCAGTGAGCGTCAGGTCACATTGCTGTCATAGTCCGTGTTGGATCAGTGTATTTGTTGTATCACTATCATATCACGATCATCTTAGTGGGCGCCCGGCCTTAAGCTAAAAATCTAATCTGTTGTAGACCTGTTTATTCTAAATCCACATTGATGACTCCTAGAATGTCATCAATATGAGGAGCAAGTCTGCTTACTAATAGCAAAGAGAAAAATGTCTGCCCCAATTGGGATTAGAACCCAAGACTTCAAACTTTACATGCTGGTGGTCTACCATTCAACTTGCACAAATTTCTCTTTCTCTAATCCCAATAGTAGTGGTCATAGGTTCAAATCCCAGTACAAGCAAATATGTCTCTTTAGTTTACAGATGAGTATATTAATTTACTTGTGGTCCAGTTTCCACAGCAAACTGGTAATTCATTATCTGAAAATGTTAATAACAATATTAAAACACAATAATTTTCTTTATGCAACCTAGCTGAGACATGATGCAAAGCTATAGGACTTGTGCGGGTTTAAGTCCAATGAGGGAAGAACATTCCTCGTGGAGTTTGGGTTAGTATGTGATTGGTCCCGTCCAGCAAAGGGAGCAATTTTGTAGTACCAGCTCCAGGCTGAGAAAATCTGCTATAACTGCTAACAGCTGAGGGACCTGCCATGCTGACCACATGACACCCCTATACTGGCTGGATGATTGACCATCTCAGTAATAATACATGTGGATGTGAGGCCAGAAACATGTGGTAGGCGAAGGGCCTTCTAGGCTTGTCATGTCATGTTATGCAGCTATTCTATGGGAGAACTAGTCTAGTGATATAGCAAATTGCCAACATGTTTAATCAGGTTAAATTAAGTAGCAGGAAGTGAGTTTCTCATAAGTTGTCTTCCATTGTAAACATGGTGAATTTCATGTTTTATCTCAACCTCTCATTCAATTCTAAGCCACTTTTTGTCTTTTTTTTTAACAGGGTAATTATTCTTTACTGCTAAAATAATTTTTTATGATCTTTGCATTTCTATTTGGCATGTCACATGCTTGCAGAATAAAAAATTTCATGTTATTAGAATAAACATTTAAATTAGCTCAGTAGTATCCCGACTACCGTGTGTGTACAGACAGGCTTCAACATTTTAATTGTAAATTTTCTATCTTGGTGCTAAGAGAGTTGGTTGTGTAGAATTTTTTAATTGCTAGATTCTCCACTAGATTCCTGGGTACATACGTTGAGAAGACTGACACATCAGATGCCAAGTAATTCCCTTGGTACTTTATGACAATATTAGCCTGCATGGTAACCCACAAACATGGCTACATGTACACGATACAAGTACAAACATCTATGTAACATGGTGTGCATTTTATATAATAAATGGGCTGTCACACACAAGATTTTTGTAATTTTAAATACACTGTCACCAGTAGAATAAACACTTAACAACAAATGAGAGTAACAAGTGAGCTAGGAACACAAAATATTAAACACTGGCTCAACTCTGAAAAAGCATGAGAACATTTCTTCCATCACAGGACATACTAAATGTATTACAATGTCATCTCTTGCTTTAACAGAAGAGAAATAATGAGTGTTTGAGAATAAAGTGCTTAGGAAATTGTTTGGACTGAAGAGAGATGAACAGACAGCTGATTGGAAAACTAGAAAACAATGAGCCATGTGATCTTTATTGGAAAGCCAGATGTAATAATAACAATATTATGTTTTATAGACTGAGACGGGCAGAACATGTGGCAGAAATAACATTAACCATGATCTAGAATCCAACAACCTCAACGGGAGTTATTGAGGTAAGTGAATTATACTTGGAGTGATTGTTAAATATTAACTCAGGAGAACCCATAGGTTCATGACCTCCTGACATAAGCTCTCCACATCCATATCCTCAGCTACAACCCCTGCAGATCATTGTTAATGTTATTTTCCCACCTCATTCTTGGTGTACAAAACTCTACGTTTTCCTGCAAGAAGTTTCCATATCCCTCCTTTTCCTGTAAAGCAACTATATCCAAGGGTGATTTATCTAATTCCCGTGTCAACATTTCTAGTGCCCCACACTTTTAATCAACATATTTAAAGTCGGATATTTACCCATATTTAATAATAATAGGGGTTATTTTAGTTATTTAATATATATATCTTTAATATTTAAATTTTTTATATTCATGGAAAATCAGTTAAAATGTCGTAAGTGTGAATGTTGAGAAATTCATATTTTTTATATCATAAAAACACTAAGTTACTGTTGAGGTTAACAATTTCAAAGGAGTGTGAAGTAGCAACTTGAATAACTTGGATGTGAGTTGGTTAACCAATCAGATTTGAATGTCTTAATTGGAATAATGGACTGTGGGAAGGAAAGCCTTCTCAATCTGGACATTGCACTAGTAGATGTCATGCCCACCAAGTCCTATATAATGATGGTCGGCTCATGATTTTTGTAATATTGAGTCAATTTTAATTATAAAAGAAGAAAAGGTAAACAGACAAAAATTATGAGAAATATTACGAATGAAAGGATACCCACTGTGCCTTGTTGAAACAATAAAGAAATTATATGAAGACACAAATATAATTATAGATATCGGATTCAAAAGAACAGATACAATCAAAACAAATACTGGATTACGACAAGGATGTAGTTTATCACCCACTTTGTTTAATATATATATATAGAGACAATATTTTAAAAAGTTTTAGTGAATCTAGGAATAAGAATGGATAATAAAGTGTGCATAAATAATCTTCTATTTGCTGACAATGTAATCATAATACAGAAAAATGAAGATGACTTACAGAAATCTATGCATGCATTAAATGAAATATGTAAATTATATGATCTAAAGATTTCTGTAAGGAAAACGAAGACCATGGCTTTTAGAGGAAGAGATCCAGTGAGATCCAAAATTATTTTAGAAAATCAAAGTATATAGAACAGGTGTCTAGTTTCAAATATTTGGGCTGTGATGTTGGCTACAATGTGGAAAGAGATATTGACTCCAAAATAAATAAATTTCAGATGGTGTGTGGAACAATACAGAGAACATTCAAAAATAAAATTAGAAAAGAAACCAAGATAAAAATGTATAATGTTATGGCGGTTCCCACAATATTGTATGGATGTGAAACTTGGGCTCCAATGAAAAAACAGAAGGATAGAATACAGACAGCGGAGATGAGGTTCCTAAGACAAGTAAAAGGATGTACAAGACTGATAGAATAAGAAATGAGGATATAAGAGAAGAATTGAAAGTACAGCCTTTATTGGATAAGAAAAATAGCAAAATTTAATAAATTCCATATATCTCTAGGAAATACATATAAGGAACATAAAATGAAAAAACAATCAAATAATACTGTTAATAATAAAAACACTCTATGTATGGAATATTTAAAAATTTTGCAATGGAATGCAAGATCTTTAAATAATAAAATGATCTCTTGAAACAAGATATTCAAGGAAAAAACCCACTATTGTATGTATACAGGAAACCTTCTTGACAGATGATATCCTAAAACTTTATGATTGCCTAATTTTAAAATCTACAAGAAGAAAGAAGAGGAGGTGGTGTTCTTACAATTCATTACATGAACTGAAGTTAAAACAAAAATTTAAAGGACATATTGAATACATTAGTACAAAAATTTTATTAAACAATAATCTAGCTTTGTCAATATATATATATTCCTCCAGGATCCAACACAATTCCTTTAAAATATGAGAATATAGAAGATATAATTCCAAATGACCAAAAATTCATTATATTATGGGATTTTATTAGGAGACATTCTTTATGGAATAACGGTCCAGGAAATAATTTTGGAAATATAATCTACAAATGGTTGATAAGTAGTTATATTATCTTAATTAATGACCCGCATACCAATGTCCCAATACTGATAATAAAAGCACCACTGACCTAGCTTTTTGTTCTACAAATATATGTGATAACTTCATATCCTGGAAGATTGAAGAAGACTCATTCAGTGATAATTTTACGATACATATTACTTTCTCCTTTTCATCAAACATATTTTCAAAAAATACATTGCCTAAAACCAAATGGAAAATCAAATCAGCAGATTGGACTAATTTTCAAATGGAAACTGAAAATTATAAATTTGACGATGATATTAATAATCAAAAGCATCTTTTCAAAAATACATTGACTTTAAGAGTTCAGAAATCACTAAATGTATTACAGAAGCAGCAAGAAAATCCATTAATCAACACAAATCCAAACCTATGACTATTTGGTGGAATAACAATTTAACCACCATGAGAAAAAACAAATTGCTCATAGGAAATGGATGAAAACAAGGAAGACAAAAGCAAAGCTAAAAAAAGAATATTATAGAAACAATTGGCAAAAATTTGTTGAAACATTGAACTCTAACACTCCATCTTCAACTGTAAGGCAATATCGCTCATCTACAGGACAAAAATTGTGACATAATATAAATGAATTCACAAAAAAGCAGAACTTTTTAACTCATATTATGCCCAAAAATTAAGTAATGACTAAGAAAGAACAGAACCTAACATGTAATTTTAGCTCAGTGGACAGAGCGTTAGCACGGAAAGCTAAAGGTTCGGGGTTCGATTCCCGGTTCAGACAAACTTATTTCTCTTTACCATTGATTTACAATAATGTAATTATGAACTTATTTTCCATTATACAGATATAACAGATTCAATAATCATTGTAGATGAATTGCAGTTGGCAATATCTGATATACATAGTTCTGCTACAGGTGAAGATAATATTCATAATAATATGTTAAATATTTCAACTAAATTCATGGAACAAATTCTTCAATTTTTCAATATCTGGAAAATTGGTTTATTTCTGCTAAGTTGGAAAAATGCAATTATTATCCCCATTCTCAAACCTGGTAAAGAAAAATTGGATCCTAAATCATCTTTAACTTCTTGTCTTGTAAAACTATTAGAACGTATAATTCAGAAAGACTAACTTGGAGAATTAAAATGTCAATCTACTAAGTCAATTTCAATTTGGCTTTCGTCCATCTAGTGGTACAACAGAAAACAAAACTAATATAACTAACTAACTAACTAACTCACTGGCACTATCGAACCCGAAGGTTCATGGCCGCGCGGACATAAGCTCTCCATACATCCCTATCCTGAGCTAATGCTTTCCAATCATTCCCTGTATAATCTACTTCCCTCAAATCATAGTTAATGTTGTTCTCCCACCTCATTCTTGGTCTACCAACTGGGCGTTTTCCATCTGGCTTTCCTACAAGAAGTTTCCATGCACGTCTTTCATTCCCCATACGCGCAACATGTCCTGCCCATCGCAGTCTACGAGACTTAACTGTTCTTATTATATCTGGCTTCCTATAAAGACCATGTAGTTCATTGTTATGTAGTCTTCTCCATTCACCTGTCTGTTCATCTCTCTTTGATCCAAAAATTTTCCTAAGAACTTTATTCTCAAATACTCGTAATCTCCTTTCCTCCCTTAAAGTAAGAGTCCAGGTTTCGCATCCATATAATATAACTGGTAGAATAATAGTTTTATATATTTTCAGCTTAACGTTTTTTGAAAGGAGTTGGGACATCAAAAGTCTCTGCAATGCATAATAGCATGCATTTCCAGAATTGAGCCTATGTTTAATTTCTTTTTGCATCTCATTCCTATTTGTGATTATTATTCCTAGGTATTTGAATTCAGCCACTTCCTCAAATTTTCCCTCATTTGTCATTAGCTGTCCACTTCCATTATATACTGAATTTCTACGTGTGACCATATATTTAGTTTTACTGATATTTATTTCCAGTCCTAATTTCTTAGTGTTACTCAATAGTGTAGGCGTGTTGGCCTTTAGTATCTCCTCCCTATCGGCCAGTAGTACTACATCATCAGCATAAACTAACAGCTTATTAATACCATTGAGTTGTAAGCCTTCCTCATTCTCTAAAGATTTAATGGCATGCTCTAGTACAAAATTAAATAGTAAAGGAGATAGTGCATCTCCTTGCTTCAACCCATTCTGGATTTCAAAAGTGTCTGAAAACTGTTTGCCTACACGCACCCTACTCTTTGAGCCATTTAGACACATTCGTATAAGTCTAACTAACTTTTTAGGAATTCCGAACTCCAGCAATATAGTTGTTATAATAGATTTTGAAAGTGCTTATGATACTGTTCCATCTTACTTCAATGCCTAAATATTGCAATTAATGGTAGATTGTTAAAATTCATAAATTATCTCCTAATTCAAAGAACAATACAATCTTCTATAAATGACACATTAACTTCATGCAGTATGAGACGCTGACCAAGGACCACTCAAATGACATCTATAAGGAAACAAGTGTAATTAAATTATACTTGGTTCCAGATGGCTACGGAGCAGATGTAAACACTGGTTGTAACGGAGAAAAAGCGCGCTTCACAAGCGGATAAACCTTACGAGTACGCAATTACGGTTTGATAACATATTTATTTAACAACAATGAAATGCAATACTGACAATAATAATGAAATTAATGATGATAATAATAATAATAATATAATAACAACAATATAATAGTAATACTATACTACTACTACTACTACTACTACTACTAATAATAATAATAATAATAATAACAATAATAATAATATATTAATAAATAATAATAAATACCAATAATGATATAATAATAATAATACTAATATTAATAATAAATACCAATAATAACAATCTCTAATCGCCGTGTGAGGGTTCTCCTTCAATAACGTTTATAATTGTCTGCATTTCTCCTGAATGAAATCCTTTCCTCTGTTAATGTTTCTTCACAGGAGACATTCTGGAAGGACCTGGCATAGAATTATCGGACATCTTTTCAGAAAGGGATACTGCACTTGTTAAAAAACACTTGCACACGCAGCTAAATATATCACATTCACTACTGTAGGCTCAACACTTATTTAATTTTACTAAACATAACTCTTCATCAATACTTAGCACATAAGTGATACTGAGGGAAAAAACAAGAACTTGTGTTGTAATAACTAAATAACTAACTAACTCACTGGCACAATCGAAGCCGTAGATTCATGGCCATGCAGACATAAGCTCTCCATACATCCCTATCCTGAGCTAATGTTTTCCAATCATTCCCCGTATAATCTACTTCCTTCAAATCATAGTTAATGTTATTCTCCCACCTTATTCTTGGTCTACCAACAGGGTGTTTTCACTCTGGATTTCCTATAAGAAGTTTCCATGCACCTCTTTCATTCCCCATTTGTGCCATATGTCCTGCCCATTGCAGTCTACGATACTTAACTGTTCTTATTATATCTGTCTTCCTAAAAAGACCATGTAGTTCACTGTCATGTAGTGTTCTCCATTCAACTGTCTGTTCATCTCCCTTTGGTCCAAAAATTTTCCTAAGAACTTTATTCACAAATCTCGTAATCTCCTTTCTTCCCTTAAAGTAAGAGTCCATGTTTCGCACCCATATAATATAACTGGTAGAATAATAGTTTTATATTTTTTTCATTTTTACGTTTTTTTGAAAGGAGTTGGGACGACAAGAGTCTCTGGCTTATATCATTATATTGTGAATAATGCTGATGTGGGATTTCCCACCAGACACTTGCAAAGCAACCAATGACGCATCAGCATTTTAAATGAAGGGCAGGGCTGGCTTACTGCTTTGCTCCGAAGACATCTGGAATTTGGTATAGTATGGTTCAAATTCTTCCCTGTAGGGTGAGAGCACCTAAATCTCTGTTAAGGGAAAATATGGGCTTACAAGAAGATCTTCATGCAAAAGAACCACTAGTGGTATACCCCAGGGTCCTGTATTAAGTCCCACTTTGTTTAACACAATGTTACATAATATACTTGATGTTATACCTCCTGAAGTTAAGTATTTATGCTGATGATATTACTATATGGACTACCTACAAAGACCCAGGAAAGCAATCAATGCAATACAAATCGCTTGTAACAACATTAATACTAGGCACACAAATGGAATTTGATTATATCACAGTCTAAAACTGAATATACAATATTTACAAAAAAAAATAGTTTAAAAAATTACGAACCTCCAATCCATCTGAAGATGTATAAATTCCATATAACCCTACTCCTAAAATCTTAGGTGTTATATTTGATGAAAAACTCTTATGCAAAGAACATATTAATCAGACCATCACACAATGTATAAAAAGACTAAATCTCTTAAAAATTATTGCTAATAAAAAATGGGGGTCGGATGTCATAACAATGAGAACATTCTACATTATCTATGTAAGATCAAAATTAACATATGGATGTGAAGTTTGGGGTGGAACATCAGCAATGCATTTACAGAAAATCATTACATTCCAAAATGCTGCTCTCAAACTATGCTTAGGCATCCCAAAAAAACACTTCAACAGCTGCTATAGAAATTGAAGGTAATGTGCTACCTATCAAGATATAAATACATGGAAAAATTTACATACTACATTTAAAGCTTCAAACTACATTTCGACCATGGATGTTTTATAGTGTAACAGATATTAATTTCAGTAGTTTCTATAGAATCAACATGGAAGAAATACCATCAAGCAAACTAAACATAAAATTAGACAAAAATATTGTCATAAATGAAACTTCACTGTGGAGATGCAAAAAACCACAAACTTTTACAAGTATCCCAGGAAATTACACAAAATAATGACCAATCAAACATATTAAGACAATTAGTACTTATCTATAAAGGTTCCAGTTGGCTTCAAATTTCTTGCAAAGTTTTATTCTTGCTTATTTTATTTACTTTAAGGAATTTTGAAGATGAGACTGTTATGGTCTCAAAATCATGATCTACTTAGAAGATTTCTATGAGGAGAGGTAGGAAACATTTAATTTTACCATAAATTAAATCTCTAGTGATTAATTCCTGTAAAAGTTAAATATATTAAGACAAAGCTTCTTACAGTTAGCTAATAATAAATAAAGACAATTTCTACATATTTACAAAGATGGATCCCGTAACCCTGACGATAATTTATCTGGAGTAGATTATTGTATTCCAAAACATGAGATAAAATATTATATATCATGTACATCATCCTCCAGTCTTGAAACTGAATTATTGGCTATAGAGGCAGCCCTTTTATATATAAATAGTATATCCAATAAATCCATATGTATATTCACTGACTCTATGGGCGCTATTTTAATATAATGAAATATACATCACACTCATATATTTGATTAACTCGCTTATTCAAAAATATCTAAATTAAAGCAGGATTTTAATATCATAAGAAACATGGAAGTTAAAGTTAATAATTTTATACTTTAAAACTCTTTTAATATTTAAATATAACTTAAACAAAGAGAAACATCTAAATAATTCATTGTTGTTCATTGTTGAATAAAAATATCTCAGTAACAATTAAAGAAATTGTATTACATAGCAGTCTTTCCAAAGAATGCTTTTAAAAATTGTTTTAAGTCATTGTTATCAGAATTATAAAGCTTTCTGTTATAACTGTAATAAGAACACCTGCCTAACTTCATATTTTTAAATGAAAGTAAACTAAACTAAACTAAACAATTAACTTTTTGATTTAACAAATCAAATTTAAATCTTATATTTAATGGGCTATTAACCAATAGAATTTAAAATTACCATCATGTGGGGTAATAATGTTCTTTAAAAATTATAAAAGAATTACACTAGTCATTCTGCATACAACTTTCCACAAATATAGAAGCAAGAAAAGTTCTCAAGATAAAATGTAATATTTAATACAAGAGTAATTGATTCCAGACAAGAAAATAATTTATTTTAATTGATAGTGAAGAAAAATACCACTTACTTAATCTGCTGGGAACTTTACAAAGTGAATAAATGTGAAATTATTTCTACAAGAAACAGTTTTTAGTGATTTTCAAAGTGTTTTCCTATCCAGTGTACCAAGAAGAGAATCTGGCTCTACCGAAAATAAAACCCAACCAGAACCAGTAATTCTTTTTTGGGACACAAATCCTTCTTCAAAATGTTACTACAACATCGGGCATGAAGAGAATTACTGCTTCAAAACATCGCCACAACGTGGGACAAAGAATTACTTCTTCAAAATAAACTCATACAACTCCAAAAAGAAATAATCATTCAATGGATACCAAGTCACTGTGGCATAACTGGAAATGAAATAGTTGACAATATTGCTAAACAAGCAGCCTCTCTACAACTTGTACCGAAATCCGAAATCATGTTTTCGGTACGTGAAAACTATGTAACAACTACGTCATCATGTCTTCCCTCTACAGTGATCTTATAGAACAGTGTCAAATTCCTGTCTTCGTTGTCCGCTCTCCTACAGGCACCCCCCTTCCTTCTTTATGCGCCGCGTGTGACTGCGCATCTTCCTCTTGTTATCGAAGGCCTCAAATAAGCTGTGCAAGTTAATATCAATGTCATCTTTGGAATTGTCGTGGTCAGATCTACGGTAGCTCGAAGGAGCTGTTTGGTTTTCTTCAGTCCCATAAGCCAGAGTGGGGCAACCAGGACTGTGAACCCTAGCCCTTGGCTGGACTGGATTGTGTGTGTGTGTGCATGTATGTATGTTTCTTATTATTGTTATTGACTTTTTTCTTTTGATGACCGATTTATATTATTTCATTCACGTATTTTTCTTTCAATGGTCAAGAAGATAAACTTTTGTTATATTACTTGTATTTCAATTATCTGACTCATGATGTTTATTAAAAGTTACATTTTAGTTAACTTATGTTTACTAATTGTGTAGCTAGTCATGATTGGTAATGATTTATATTTTCAAGCCTAATTAATCCCCTTTTTCCTTCTAGCTTCCATGATTAGCATTCAGTACTTTATGTTAAATAATTTACTAAGGAAAGGTGCCTTCTATGGGCCTGGGCAAAGGAATGTGGATATAGTTATTGAAAACTTTCAAACTCAAGGTAGGATCACGCGGTGCAAACCTAAACAATCACTACCATGTGCATACTCTACAATCAATTCATGGCTTTCATCTGACAAAGTTAATTACTGCAAGCTATACAAACCAAGCCAAATGATTAACAAATGTACAAAACCATCCCCAGAATTATACAAACTTTCTTAACAAGAGCAAGGACAGGCCACATAGTCACACAGAAATACCTATTTCGTTTTAATATCATTGATTCTAGCACTTGCTGTTGGTGTAACAGTCATGAAGAAGATCTTGAACACATCCTCATAAATTGCTCTTTTCCAAACCTTCAAAGAACTAAACTTCTCCTTCTTCTTCTTCCTTCCAAGTATTAGGCCAAGGCCTGTTACGATCCTATAGAAAATTTTCCCTCCAGCGTTTCATAGGACGGCCCAGTGATCTTCGTCCTCTTGGTATATAATTATAAACAGCTTTGGGGATTCGATTTGAACTCATTCTTTCAAGATGATGTTTCCAATTTAGTTGGTACTGTTTAATATATTATAAAATTGGCACAGTCTTCAATTCTTTTAAGATATCGGTGTTCCTTTTCCGATCCCATCTGGAGTAACCCAGTGTTCTGTGCATGAATCTCATTTCACAAGTAGTTATTCTGCTTTCATGTTGTCTTTTTAGTGTCGATGCTTCACTACCATAGGTCAACACTGGTCTAGCCAAAGTGTTATATAAACGTAATCTGTAGAGCTAGGAATTTTAGGTGCAAAATTTTGGTGAAAAATATGCAAAAAAAGATGCTTTAATTTAGCAGAAAAAGGTGCAAAAAATGCGCAATTTTTTAAAATAAAAGTTGCAAATTTCCCATGTAAATAATCATTAAAGATTACCAAAACCAATTACAACAAGTAACTAACGACACAAAATTCACGCATGTTGTCTTATATTAAAGAGTCTGTGTAAGTACTTACACTACTTATATGCTGCGTAACACGAATGTATTGATGTTTTTCATCAATTGTTATTGAAATATCACAAAGAATGCACCTGATAACAGATCCGTCACTCTGAATTCCATCTGCAGTAAACTTTTAACAATATCACGTAGTTTATAGGAGTTCACTTTCGGCATACTGTATACTGGTAACTCAGGAAAATAGCAGACCGCACTAGTCAAGTATTATTTTGAACTGAAACATTTATTCACTCACTCAACAACCTTCCTTGCTTGAACAATAGCTTTCGCATAACTGTGGTGCAATGAGGCACAAACTAATTTAAAAGGAATAGCCTAACGGGATTGCACTGAAGTGGAAGTAATGTGTTGTGAACTGATACCAAATATCGTTACCAACCCTTGAAATCGTATTTGAATAAATGTAATATATATATTATTTTGGTAATAAAATGTTCCAAAGGAGACAAAAAAAAGGTTTGAAAAGGTGCAAAATGTGCTTCCATTAAAGAAAAGGTGCAAAAAGGTGCTAGCATTGCAAAAAGGTGCAACTAAAACACAGTTAGGGGCATTTATTTAATGTTTTCTTTGCAATACTAGCTAATTTGAACATTATAGTAACAAAAAAAAAGTGCAGTCCTAAAATTCTTAGCTCTAGTAATCTGGTGTTTTTTGTACTAGGAATGGTTTCATAACTTGATTAATAATTCCCAAACTTTTATTATTACTAGTAATTTTTTCAGGGATATCCGTTTCATCCCAGATAGAGAGATAATATCCAAGATATTTAAATTGATTAGATCTCTCTAAAATTGTATTCTGGAGACATATTTTACTTTGTATGGGGTCCTTACTATGAAATTCCATAATTTTAGTTTTGTTAATTGATATTTTCATATTAAATTTGGCAGCTGTTTTTTGAAAATTATAACTTAATCTTTAATACCTGAAAGTTTGGAAAAAGCACAGCAATATTTCCCAACCACTCCTCATCTTTGGACTTTAGCAGCTGGAATATACTACAAACATCGGCGCTATATCCATCTTCTGTAAAATGAAGAACAATGTAGTGGAACTTTGTGTTGTCAGCAAATAGCTGGATACAATAAGAAGATAGAATCATTTATATTTGAAGAGAAAAATTTTCGCTTAGACTGAGACTCAAACCCAGGACCTTTGTCTTTCTGGGCCAAATGCTCTATCAACTGAGCTACCAAGTTGCGATCTAGATGCAATTTTTTCTCTTTATACATTGCAAATCCCTCGTGCCAAATGCTTTGAAACCATTGCTTCTATCTTTGCATATGGGACATTCCATACGAAATCGGCAAAAAAATTGTGAAAAATGAACTCACATCTTTAAAAGTTTACCATTTTTTTTACAGTGAAACTTTATGATATACTGAATATCTGTACCGAATTTCAAGTCTTCGCTTGGTGTAATTAAATAGTAATAGAGCTGTCAATTTATCGTATTGTTTTAAATAGTCTCTTTTATAAAATACATTTCTCGAAGTATGGATATTCCCTCAACTTGAAAAGATAGTCACATTATAGATGATTTTATGCTCTATCGCGTGAAAATTAGTATGTTAATATTTACGTTTTTCTGAAGGGCGTAAATGCTATTAATATGCAATTGACCTTCCTCACCAAAAAAATTATAAAATCAAAAAGTGCCACATTATTACCTGAACACCAGTTAATTTTTTTGTAATTAGTATTAAAGTGGAGTCTTGAAAGGAAACTACCAAAAATAATTATTTTTCCTAAAATCTCCTATGTGTAGACTGCCCGCAATACCTTTCGCGTGAGTGGAGATCGCTCGCTCGTACAAACAATGACGGAACTACTTGGAAAATAGTCCTTTGCGCACTAACAAATATTTTTATTGTTATTATCATCATTACAGTATTTTTATTATCATTATAACAATTATTACATTATCATCATCATCGTGGACTAGTGGTTACTCTGCACGCCTCCGATTCGAGGTTCGCGGGTTCAAACTCGATAGGAATCAATGGAATTTTAAAGGCGTAACAATTCTGAATGCTATTTTGCTATTTTAATGCTATGTTTTGATGCATAAAAATGCTGTTGTACTCTTCTTACTGACCAGGAGAGTGGAAGCAACGTTAGAATTTTGATTTTATCTTTTTTATCACTGCTAGCAGCAAACGCCTTCTTAAGATTTTCCAAAACCTCAATTTCATATTTATCCTCTTCTTCACTTGAAGAGTCAAATTGGTGGAAAATTTTATTTTTAATTGCCTCAGTTACACTTTTATATTTATTTTTCACATATTTATTGTGAGACATTTTTGCTCTCTTAATCGGACTTTCCCCTATCAATTTAAATGATTCATATAATTAACCTTTTTTTTTTTTTTTTTTTTTTTTTTTTTTTTTTTTTTTTTATATAGGAATTATCACTGTGAGGTTCAATTCAATATTAAATTAAAGATTCTTACCTCTCCTCACATTATTCTGTTAAGTAGATCGCGATTTCAGGCCTATAGCAGGCCCATCTTCAGTACACTGTTGTTGACCGAGGGTCAACAACAGTGTACTGAAGATGGGCCTGCTATAGGCCTGAAATCGCGATCTACTTAACAGAATAATGTGAGGAGAGGTAAGAATCTTTAATTTAATATTGATTCATTTAATGTTGGTATAGCCGATTCTTTAACGATGTCGGAACTACTATCGTTATTATTACTAGGTTGTGTTACATCGGATTCCTCATTTTCAGTATTAGTTAATCTGTTAGGCTGTACATCCTCAACATTTCTCTTACCCTCTAAAATTAGCCTGCAATTACTACATATTTTTGCCGAGAGCCAGTGTTCTTGGGGTACCCCGAGTTCCTCACAGTTCCATGGAGGGATAGATCTGAATTTTTTTAAACTACTCTTATGTCGTCGTCCGAGTGGATTGAAACACTTTCCATTCACATAACACCAGTTAGGCTTATTCATAATAGACAGTGTAATTATATGTACAGTAATAAAATAAAACACTTCAATCTGCAAACTTGTTAGTTAAAAATGATAAAAGATTATTTTAAATTTGATTGTAATACTTAAAATAATGAGGTGACACACTAAACACACGTACTGATTTAAATCTACTGTCTAGTAAATAATCTGAACTTGAGAATTGTTGATAGAGGAACAGATGTTTTAAGAAGATGCGCTGATTCAGCATTTCATTCGTTTATTAGGAAGTGATACTAGTATTAAAACATTCGGTTTTATTTGGAAGTGATATCTTGTAACAACACTATTTCGTCATAGTTTCCAGGGTACAATACAGTACACTCAATAAAAATTATTTTAAGATTGAAATTAGTAATTATAACATAATAAAAATCTATACCAGTTTATTCAATTAATGGTGTAAGAGTTTTTATTATAATATTTCATTTAATTGCAATGAAAAATTTGTAACAAAATAAATAATTTGTTTTAAGGGAGGAAAGAAGATTACGAGTATTTGAGAATAAAGTTCTTAGGCAAATATTTTGATCAAAAAGAGATGAACAGACAGGTGAACGGAGGAAACTACATAATAGTGAACTACATGATATGTATAGAAAGCCAGATATAATAAAAACAGTTAAGTCTCGTAGGCTTCGATGGGCAGGTCATGCGGTACGTATGGAGGATGAAAGAGGTGCTTGGAAAATTCTGGTAGGAAAACCGGAGGGAAAACACCCAGTTGGAAGACTAAGAATGAGGTGGGAGAATAACATTATACATGATTTGAGGGAAGTAGATTATACAGAGGATAATTGGAAAACGTTAGCTCGGGATGGGATGTATGGAGAGCTTATGTCCGCACTGCCATGAACCTACAGGTTCCACAGAGCCAGTGAGTGAGTTAGTTATAAATAATTTGTTTAATAATTCACAGTAAACGTAAGTAACAGAGCTCTTTACTTCTCGCTTCAGCAATAAAATTTGATAAATAAATATCTACTGCGTAAGAATTAAAATATCGCCACTTTTATAAATTTACGGTATTGTTCCATTAAGCACAACATATAATAATTTATTCGATTTAATGGCAGTTGAAAAAGTCACTAATGAAGCTCTTTTAATAAAGTACGCGCGCGACCTTGGTCGTGTAATGAATCTGATGCGCCATGGACCCGCGAGTTTTTTTTACGAAAATAGAATAAAAAACATTTATATTGTCTGAACTATTAAACTCTCCAAAAGGGTAATTGCTGAAAATTAATCCTTATTACGTGAATAGTATCCTGTATTTTTTCCGTTTTCATTTTTTGATATGTACTGCAGTAAACCGCCATAAAACAGAAAATTGACACCGAAAATAAAAATATCCTAATTATAAAAATAACATCCTTAAACTACATGATATCACCTATATAAATATGTTTGAAACAAATTTTTGCTGTTTACTGTTTCAGAAATATTAGTTAGTAAACGTTTTAGTTTATCATATTTACGATAATTTTAGATCATCATAACTACGAACCTATAAATGATAAAAATTAAATTTCTGTATTAATACGTTTATAAATGTATTCACTATATTTAGGGATACATAAAATTAAAAAAATAAATTGCAAGATTTTTTGCTGTCCGATTTGATATGGAATGTCCCATATGTTAAGAAGACATTAATTGGGAATTTAACACTACTTTATAAAGCCAGTAGGGCTTCTATTGATGTTTTTATTATTAATTTAACACTTCTCACTGAAGGATAAATTTTTCTCATCAAATAATTTATCCTTCAGTGAGAAGAGTTAAATTAATAATAAAAACATCAGATAGAATCTTGTTTCAGTTGTTTTCCGTTAGTTCTTGTTTTCCTATGACTTGATAGCCAGCTTTATTAAGTTATGTAGGTAGGAAATAACACAACATAACTTTATACCAGTAATAATAATAATGTAAATAGTGCAACTAGATAAGGAAGAGTTTTTCATAACTGTTTTAGTTCTATTGATGGTTTCTTATTTTTCTATGAATGATATGAGTTTTTCATAACTGTTTTAGTTCTATTGATGGTTTCTTATTTTTCTATGAATGATATAAAGAAAGATGTTAACATATGAATAGTTAAGAATTAAATGAATTGTGATTTCTTCTTACCTCATACTTCTATGTTTTTTTAAACACAGCACTGCAGTATCGGCGACCCATTGTCACCATCGTCAGCTGTTTTCACGACTGTCAATTTTTTCTTTTGCCGGTAATTATCCAAACTGCCATCTGGTGTCCTTATGAAGGAATTATTCTCCAAACTGTCATCTGGTGTTCTTTTGAATGAATCATTTTCTAAACTGCCATCTGTTGTATTTTTGAAGAACTTTGTAATCAAGCTCGGTTTGTCCGGAATCTCGAAGTTCATGGTTCTAGTATGGTTTTTTTGAATATAGATTTTTTCCCAAACTGTTAAATCCAAAGGTTTAGATAGATCCATATTTGGTTCGTCTTCCGGGCTTATAGGCCGTGGTCTGGTTGTCTTCTTACTCGACATTTCGTCTACTGCTGCGGTAGACATCATCAGGAGATACTGCGTGCTTTCTGTGAACTCCTCACTGGATAAAGACATTAAACATAGATTGTGCAAATCAGAAGCATTGCCACCTAGATTGTATGGATTACCTAAGATACACAAGGAAGGAACACCACTCAGACCTATTGTTTTGGCCATTGGTTCACCTACATATGAACTAGCCAAGTATCTCGCCTCACTGCTGAAACCATATATTGGTAAAACTGATACTTTTGTAAGAGACTCCACACACTTCATTGAAAAAATAGACACTATGAAACTCAAGCCGAATGACATAATACTAAGCTTCGATGTGGTTGCATTATTCACTAAGGTACCTATCGAAGAAACTATGACATACTTACAAGAACTCTTTCCTCCAGACATAACAGCGCTCTACAACATATGTCTCACAGAATCTTATTTTCAATGGAGAGGTATATTCTACGAACAAATAGATGGCGTGGCCATGGGAAGTCCATTAAGTCCCGTAATAGCAAATTTCTACATGGAAAAATTTGAAAAACAGGCTTTGGAGAATGCTACCTTAAGACCCACAGTTTGGCTAAGATATGTGGATGACACCTTCGTCATTTGGGAACACGGTGAGGAGGAACTAGATAACTTCAAGAAGCACATAAATGGGATTTGTCCCAGCATCCAATTCACCCTGGAAAAGGAACATGACAACAGTCTACCGTTTTTGGATGTTTTGGTAATCCGAAACCAAGACATGACGCTTGGACACAAGGTTTACAGGAAAATACTCACACAGACAGATACCTACACAAACAGTCTAACCACCATCCTAGACAAAAACGCGGGATAATAAAAACCCTGGTTGAACGAGCCAAAAGGATTTCGGAACCACAGTATCTGCAAGAAGAAATCAATCATCTCCATGCAGCTTTTCTTACCAATGGATACAGCAAAACAGATTTTCGTCGAGCCATAAATCCAAAGAAATATAGGCCCGAAAACGAAAACAAGGAAGAGAAAAATGGTAAGGTTTACCTACCTTATATCAAAACAACAACAGAGAAAATTGGACGAATATTAAAGAAATACAACATAGCAACAACCTACAAACCAACACAAAAAACAGCAATATACTGTGCCCAGCCAAGGACACTAGAGATCCTTTGAGTCATGCCGGTATATATCGTATCCCGTGCAGTTGTGGAGAGGTGTACATCGGTACAACAAAAAGAATGATCAACACACGATTACAAGAACACATGAGACACTGCAGGTTAAAACAAAATGAAAAATCGGCCGTAGCGGAACACTTGATGAACAACCAACAACATATTATAAGATTTGAAGATACCCAGGTATTATCACAAACATCACATTACTACACCAGACTATACAGAGAAGCCATAGAAATATACAAACATAAAAATTCCTTCAACAAAAAAGAAGAAACCTTGAAGATAAACAAAATTTGGATCCCAGCACTGCATAACACGACAACGAAGCCTATGACTTCTGCACACGGCAATACAGCGCACAACTCGGTGCGCGCAGAAAACCTCCCCTCCACCCGGGGTTTAGCTATAAACAGAGAGACAGTTTCCAACGACCATCCAGTCTGCAGCCGACTGTTGAGGAGTTCACAGAAAGCACGCAGTATCTCCTGATGATGTCTACCGCAGCAGTAGACGAAACGTCGAGTAAGAAGACAACCAGACCACGGCCTATAAGCCCGGAAGACGAACCAAATATGGATCAAGACGCCGGCCGTGAAAGCCTACAATTGTTTAGATAGATGTTTCAAAAGTTTTGCTTCTTTTTCAATCCTATGATGCTCTAATAAACTATGTGCTGCTATAGCTGATTTTTCAATTTCTCCATTTTTTATGTTTCTGAAGTGTTCTTTTTTACAAGTTTCCAAGTTCCTTTTTGTTTTTCCTATATATATCCTGTTGCAATCTTTGCAATCAATTTGATAAATTCCAGATTTTTTTGTTGTCTGGGGTGTTACATTTATTATTAGTTAACAGAAGATTACCCAGTCTGAATTTCTACAAACAAAAGTCTGGTCTATCAATGGGTAACCCATTATATCCTTTTTTGGCTAATTTATTTATGTGTGGTTTTGAAAGTAAAATAACTAAAGCACATCAGCTGATGTTCAAATATTGGGGTAGATATGTTGATGATATTGCTATAGTTAAAGAAAAACACATAGAAGATGCTTTCTAACTTTTAAATTTGCAGAAGAAAACAACAAAATTCACACTTGAAATAGAGGTCAACAAACAATTACCATTTTTAGATCTAAAATTACACAGAAATGAGGAAAAAAGGAAATAGAATTCAGCATTTATAGGAAAGAAACACACACAGATAACTACATCAAATCAACAGGTTTCAAACATAATTCACACAAAATGGCAGTCTTCAACAGCCTGGTACATACATTGGTAAATATGCCTATGAACGATGAAAATTTTGAAATAGAAAAAGAACACGTAATTGAGGTAGCAAAAGAAAATGGTTGTGAGGAAAAAATTACACACAAAAAAATTGATAAGTACAAAAAACAGAAATTGAAAAATGAAAGCACTCTTCAGATAGAAAAGCCAAAGCAAAGGAGATACAAGAAATTTACATATCACACGTGGGCACACAATAAATTCCAAAAGATTTTTGGGAAATTCAACATCAAATTAGCACGAAAGAATGATTATAGTTTAAAAAAACTTATGAAAACCAACAAAAATGAAAAAATTGAAGATAATAAAAAATCAGGAATATATCAAATGAAATGTGTAGATTGTGATAAAGTATATATAGGGAAAACGAAGAGAAATTTAAACAGAACTAAAGAACACGTAAGAAATGTAAAAAAAGGGAGAAGTGGAAAAATCTGCAGTAGCAGCTCATGTTTGGACAGAGAAACACAAAATAGATATAAATACAAAATTATTAAAACAGTTACAAAATACCAATGAACTCACAATATGGGGAAAAATCTATATACAGAAGAACAAGGAGAAAATTATGAACTTTGAAATTCTTGGAGAAAGGAGCCTCATTACCAAGTTCTTTGGAACACAGATCCAGGGCCGACAACTTGAAGAAAAAAAAAACCAGTTTGTAAAGAAGCTGAAGATGGAGCAATAGGTTTGAAACGATCGTCCAACAGAATGAACATATGAGGTAAGAATGTTAAAGAATACAAACTCAAATATTAAATTAAATTTTTTTTTTTTTTTTGGGGTTCGAGTCTCGGTCTAGGCGAAAATTTTTCTCTTCAAATATAATTTATCTTTCATTGAGAAATGTTAAATTAATAACAAAAACATCATTAGAAGCCTTACTAGCTTTATAAAGTAATGTTAAATTCCCAATAAATGTCTTCTTAACTAAGAAGCTGCCATTTGCAAAGATAGAAACAATGGTTTCAAAAGCATTTGGTGACAGGGAATTACAACGTATATAAGAGAAAAATTTGCGTCTAGATCGTAACTCGCCTCGGTAGCTCAGTTGGCAGAGCATTTGGCCCGGCAAGCCAAAGGTCCTGGGTTCGAGTCTCGGTCTAGGCAAAAAATTTTCTCTTCAAATAAAATTTATCTTTCATTGAGAAATGTTAAATTAATAATAAAAACATTATTAAATTAAACCTCATAATGTAACTTCCTAATGATTTAAAGAAAAAAAAGTAATTTCTGCACTTTGTGTTCTACTCAAACTCCTCTTATTTGTTATCCAGGACTCACCACCGCCATTGTATTGTAGAACTTCAATCTTGTATCCTTCCTTGTTTTAGTGTTCTATGAATGGTGCCACATATAATTTGAAATTTTGATAATTTATTGTCTATCTCATTTCTTGTTACATATCTGGAAGACAATTCACAAGATAATTAAAATTTAACACTTATGAAAGAGGTTTATTTTCTATTATTATTTTTGACCTCATGGGCAACTTTCCTAAAAAAGGCCATTATTTTTGTCTTCTCTACAGATATTTTAAAATCGTACTCTTCACTTATTTAATTTAAACAGTGTAGAGAGAATTGTAAATAATTTTCTGTTTTTTGCATTATAACATATAGTAAATAAAATGTGCCCTCAGGGGTCCTCATCTAGGGGATATGTGGATAGCGACCACAAGGTGCCCAAGCTGTGCAAAACATTTCTTCCACTTACTTGTGTTTTGCACTCTTTTAACTTTACTATCTAACCTCTCTTGGTTAACTCTTGCTTTTTCGACCCCAATGCTATTAGGGCATCCGAGGGCTAGGGAGTCCTTCCTTTTTTCCATTTCTTCTTTCCTTTATTTTCTTTCCTTCTCCAGAAAAGCCTGACCAGAGGCTATAAGATGGCAGCCCCATCACTGGTCTTGCCTTCCTTTGGCCAGCAACTAATCGAAGGGACTATTATTATGCTTTCAAGTCTTATACGAGAATTTCCCATACGGGAAAATTTTCTATAGGATCGTAACAGGCCTTGGCCTAATACTTGGAAGGAAGAAGAAGAAATAAAATGTTAAATTTGTTATATTATTTATTCTTATTCCTTTCTTAACAATTTTCCAGGTCAAGTAGTAACAGAGATGAATTACAATGCATTCACACTCTGTTCCAACTATTTATTTTATCTTGTAAGTTTTTTTTTTCTTATTTATAAAACGAGAAACATTTCCATATATTAAAAAGGGTGGGTGATATACTACACCCTTGTCGAACACCTGTATTTGTTAAAATTTAAAAAAGATGGAAGAGCATTGACATAGAAAGTCAAAGGTCCTGGGTTCAAACCCCAGTCTAGGCGTATATTTTTCTTTTCAAATATAATTTAAAAACACATATACATATTATATCATTTTAATTTCTCATCCTATTGGAAACATATACAGCCAATTTGAATGTAAAATAACAAGCTAATAACTGAATATTAACAATTTAATACAGAAGTGAGTGGAAAAATTATCTAACACGTATTTAGCTAAAAATGCTACAATAAGAAATAGAAAATACATATTGAACACCGATTCAATCAGAAAAAAATTCTAACTGGATCAGTTTACAAAATTTATTTTTCATTTAATGTTATTTTGTTACATTCTTTGGGTCTTTCATTCAATTTCTCTAAGATTCTGATTAGAATTCATGGAATGAATTTGCACATGTGCTACTCATGACTTGACTAACTGTTACACTATTTGCTTGAAAGCCAACTTTTAAAAATAAATAAAACAGGTGTGGAAGAGAGTATGGATAATTTTACATCCACCATGCCATGGTATTCTCTGGATAGATCACTAATCCACTGAAAACTCACTTTTAAATTTTTGTTGGTTAGATCTCTTCTTGGGGCAACTATTGATTTATAAAACAACTTCAATTGCAGTGAGGAGCAACAATAAAACATCACAATGATATACAGTGGTGGCCTTTCACTACTACTGTAAATTAACAGTTAGACACCATTTCATCTAAGTTGATACACGACCTACAAAGCTTGCGCAGGTAGGGGTTGAGGTAAGAATTCCTGCCAGCAGGCTTGTTCCGTAAAAGTGCAAATTACTCGTAATAAAAACATTAGCCTCGAGTCGGAAGTAAGTTGGATGTCTATGTACTGCGCACAATTCCTTAAAACTAGAGCAAAATTAAAATAAAGCTAATGTAATCCATTAATTTATCCGATAAACTTATTAATATTATTTTTAAGTCAAGCAATATTTTCAACACTTACACTGATTACATTGGATATGGGAACTTAATTATTGTGAATTTTCAGATTTAATTTAATTACAATAATTAAGTCATATTTACTATTGCTAAGTTCTCGATGTTCTTCACAAAGGCTCCACATCCGATATCGGAATCATTTGAATTAGAACTAATATATGTTTCACTGTCACTTTCTCCTAAATTAATAACTATATTCACAGTTAAGGCAACTATCAACACGATTATCTGGCCAAACTCAACAACAATAATAACAATAGTCGGTCACGGTGGTCTAATGGTTATGTTCCTTGCCTCTAGTCCCGAGGGTCGCAGGTTCAAACCTGTCAGGAAGCGATGGATTTTTAGGATGGAAAAATCCGAAGGGACAAGTCCCCCGGGAGCGATTTTAAACCGTGGGTCCAGAGTCTGAACATTTCCAGATTCATAAAAGAACCTCAAGTCTGAATAAAAGGCTTCATTTATCCATCCATCATTCATGCAGTAATATCTTAGTTGCCTATTAGATGTCCCATTGAAACAATGTGCTAACCTCTTGTCACTTGTTGACATGTATGGGTAAATAAGCATTACTAAATTAGCTTGGTTAAGAAAATCTCGCTAGAGAACAGCCACACGGAACGTATGGGGTACATACATACAGATTCCTGGGGACATGTTTGCATCACTAACCTGCTGGTGTCTCCACCAGCGGTTGTATTCGGGTGGATGGCCTTCACTCTGCAATGGAGTTTCCACTTTATGAAGAACAGCAATGTCAATTTTGGACCACTCCTCCTTGCAGGCTTTCCATAGACCTTCAATAGAGCATGGTCTCCTACTTCCAAGCACTCTTTTTAGGAGACCACCCGCACAAAAATCCATGGGCGCAGCATCGGCGGACTTGACAGGTGACACTGAAGGGCACTGCATGTATTCCAGTTGTCTGCTCTATTGTATCCATGAACTGCGTGTAGCAGCATAGGTGTGGCTTGAAGCTTTATCCTGATGGATCCAGACGTTGTTCACTTCTCTACCATAGAGGGAAGGTATCTCAGGGGTATAAATTGGTGACAGGACACTCCTGTGGTAGTAGGCAGAGTTAACTTTAGCTTTTTTCTATTCTGCGGATGATTAACTTGCCATTGTAGCAAAATCCTGCAATTATCGTGAAGCCATGTGAAAAACTTTCCCTGCAGTCGGTACACCACTTTTCATAATTGTTTTCACTTCTTGGCCATTAAAAAATAGCTTGTGGTTTATTTGTATCATAAGGTATACATATGCCTCATCTAAAGTCACTATAAACTTCCATTTATCACCCGCAACATGGCATTCATAGAGCTTTCTACTGTTGGTGCGCCTTTCACCAATGTGTCTCGGTAGGAGCTTGTGAACCCAGCTTTTATGTCACTTTTCTAAGTTAAAATTTTTAATCAATTGAGTTGGTGTTTACTTGATGAAAATCCACATTTCATTGTTAAAATTTTTGTTTATTATGTTGTTTACAGTTGCTAGAGAGATGCCAAACATCACTGCTGGGTGGCTGGATTGTTTCCTGACCACCTCAGGGGTGCAGCTTGTAGTAGGCTTAGGGTATGCTTAGGAGTCAATCCCATACGAGTTTTACCTTTTTTGTTAAGAACTGAGTAAATCCCATTCCTGGATATATTGAAACCACGCTTTTTGCACATTTCAATGATAGCACTATAGATGTATTTAGCGTCGGAAAGGGCTGTTATGTATCCCTCCCAGAAAGAATCAATTTTGATTGGCATACTAACAAGCAAACCAGATTCGAACACTGTGGCAGGTAGCTATCGACTGAATGAACATGTGCTGTTGTGGGCAGCATCTCTGCGTAAATAGTAGTGACATCATCACCTTTCAAACTGAACCGAAAGTGCAATTTTCAGTTCATAACATCAGTGCCGTTATCCTCCTTTAACTGAAAGATTCATGAACTATGCCAATTTCCTTTCTCTCTGCATCTACCCCCCCTCCTTTCTACCTCTCCCATTGCGCTGTTTGTACTGCGCATCTTCCCCTTCTACCTCAGAATGCTCAAATACGATACGCACATTCAGAACATTATCATTTGATCGGAAATTTTGGTTGGAACATTGTCGTCGACTGGAAGACACGAGTGGCGTGCTTTGGGTTTTTGGTCCGGTGGACCAGGGAAAGCCACCCTGGCAAGGACTGAAAGTATGTATGTGAGATTGTTTGTGTGAGTTATGATATTTTTTATGTTAATTATTATTTTGTCTTTTAATTTATGAATGATCAAAGTTATTCTTTAATTCTATTTTTCTAAACTTCAGACCCGTCAGTGACGCACCCTTTTACTTGCTTTCCTACTGCATGGACGGAGGCCATTTTAACATTCCTAGAACACTGATTTATATAAACAATCATAACTTTTTAAAATATCGATGGATTTGAATGAAATTTTTACTTGTTATCTCAGAAATAAATGCGAAAATTTAATACGTACCATATGGAGTTCAGTAGCCTTTATAAACTATTAAAAAATTTTCGAAATCTGATTTTCTCTCTCATGATACACATTTTTACTAAATAATTTGATTTGCTAACATTGGACATCCCTGTTTCTTTCTGTGAGACACTAAATATATTGTGTGGCATAGTGCTGATTCATCTGTAACTTGTATATACAAAAGCAGCTGACATAACCAAAATCAGAATGAATATTTAGAAGAGTGAACTCAAGCTCAATCTTGTGTCAAAGCACTAGCAATGTTTATACTTAGAATCTGAATTATTGCTTGGATTCTACAGCAGTTATTTACAACTACATAGACCATAAAAATAATGTTCTCTTATTTTAGTGCTACTAATTTTAGAAATAAAAAATCACATTACCTAAGTAGTTGATACAGCTCGAATCACAGACCTACATCACATTCCTGGCAACAATAAACAGATGTCTTTCTTCTCCCATGTTTAGTACAAACAACACACCTCCTTTGAGGTTTCGATTTATCACTTTTAGGGGTAATTTTTCTGATGAAGTGGCTCTCCCTCAGTCTTGGTAGTGTGTTATCAGATGCACGTCGTCCTCTCACTAAATGGTCACCAGAACGTCCGTACTTCATAAATAATTCCTCAACTAACTGGATCCTGAATGAAAGATGCTCTATTTTCTTTCCAGTTACTTGTCTGTATATTATAAGAGAATTTAGTACAGAACAGTTCAGGAGCCTCTTGAAAAGTTTCATGTACCATTTTGTCTGGCGTTTCCTTTCAACAAGATACATTTGTAGCAGCTGATCTTTTAGGTCTATTCCCCCCATCCACTTGTTGTAGGCCACAACACACACATGCTTCTCTATATTTTTGCCTCTTTTATTGACTATAGATGTGTCAGCATTGTGGTAAGTCGAAATCATAGAGACGTTTTTCTTATCATGCCACTTGAGGACAGTGACAGGACCTGCATGTCTTGCAATAACTTCCCCTTTTTTTTAGTTTTGCATTTTTTAGTTCTTTTGGGACTTTTTTTCCTCGTTAGTTTTAGAGTACCCACACAATCTGTAGAATACATAACCATTAGTTGATGAGCTAACTCAGGACTATTATAAAAATTATCCATCCATAGTGTGTGACCTCTACCTATCAAAGGCTCAATCGATTTTAGAACTATAGCCGTGGTTTTAGGGGCTTCATGGGAAATAAGACCTGAATGGATAACTGTGTTTTCCCTGTATACACAAGAAAATACCATAAATAGCCAGTGCTGGATTCGCATAATTCATAGGTTTTTAATACCAAATTTTGATGCTTTTAGAGGTATGTATTGTACGAAAGAAAGTCCTTCCACAGAGTTAGGCTTTCTTCTATTGCTATATTTTGTTTTGGCAAATAGAAGAATCTAAATTTGTGATCTAGGTCCTGTACTATTGGAAAAATTTTAAAAAGTTTAGGTGGTCCTTTGTAAGTTTCTCGGCTGTCATTGTTAGTAAAATGTAAAAATTTACATATCAACTCAAAACGGTCCCTGGACATAACAGAAAAGCCTGGTGTCAGAATAACACTCCTTTTAGAAAAATAAGATCTAATTGTTGGTTTTTGGACAATACCCATGAGCAAAAAAATTCCTAAAACGATATATATCTCTTCTATTGTTACTGGTACCCAACTTCGTACTGGAGATCGAAATGTGAAGAGATTACCCCGTGAATTTTGAAACTGTTCTGCATATCTGTTCGTTTCTGTGGAAATGAGTTCAACTAAATGTCTATCGAAAAACAACTCAAAACTTTCAATGATGGTAGTAATATTATTAGCGCTGTTTTGGGGTCCAAAATCACCTGTAAATATTTCTTGTTGTCCTGCATAATTATCCATACCTTCCCAATCGAAGTCATGCTGCAGTACCGGTTCTTCATTGTCATCACTATCATTATTTATAATTGCATTAGCTACTGCTATATCTTCAATTTCATTATCACTACTATCACTAGAACTAAATATGCTTTCATTGTCACTAAAACTATCGTCAGATTGGTTCAAAAACTCAACAATTTCACTTTCTTTTAGGTTACAACTGGCCATAATTACGTATATAACGCATGACACCGCGCCTCAGACTGATTCTGTGAACCATGATTCCTTGTAAGTAACGTCTATTTTGAAAGAGGCAAAATAAATCAGGTATTCCCCTACAAAGGTCAATTTATATATCAATCGATAGCTTGTATATCATTTTATCGACCAGAAAAATTAGATTGTGTATAAGTTTATTAGAAGCCCTACAGAAAGCAGCACAAAGCTAGGTCTGTGTGCCATCGAATGCTGAAGTAAGAAACTACTTCAACCTCAATACCACATGAAAAAAAATGTGATCACAGCTGATTCATACACTTAGAAAGGAAGCTAAGATCTCAGGCTTCAAAAATATATTGTTCATATGCAAATATAAGAATATACAGCAGTAAAAAAACAAATGAAAAAGTCGTGCACATTTAGAGAAAATTACAATTACTTTAATCTCATCTGATTTTTAAAAAAAATTATATCAAATGAAATTTTAAACAAATATTATTTTTATTCATATGTCCTGAAAGCTCATAATTTCTACGTTAAACACAAATAAATTACATATTTGTAGCTTCAAAAATGTATGATCCAGAACACAAAGAAAACATGCCTGCATAGGTCTATACCACGTATAGATGTTGGCAATAAGTGAAGATGAGAGGGTCTATACCACGTATGGATGTCAGCGCTGACGGGTTAAACATAATTTTTTTTATATATAATGCTTAATGATTTGTGTGTATACTGCTGTTTGGCATATTCCCGTACACAAGCTTGCTTAGAGCTCATACAAACTTCCTTTTTTCCATCTAGCTTTCATGGTTAATAATAATAATAATAATAATAATAATAATAATAATAATAATAATAATAATAATACATTCAGCTTAGCTAAATATCATAGATTACTACAGTGTTTTAAGACCTATTTTTGATTAATGTTTAAGCATTTAGATAGGAAGGATGAATCAATCTTTGCCTCTCATGGGCCCGGGCAAAGGCTTTTGAATAGTGCTGATTGTTAAAGCTAATATATATACATATACCCAAGGAAAACAAAAGACGATACACGGCGCAAAACTTGTCCCCAGGAATCGTGAGCAATATGAACAGTTAAGTCTCGTAGACTGTCATGGGCAGGACATGTGGCATGAATGGGGAATAAAAGATGGGCATGGAAGCTTCTTGTAGGAAAACCAGAGAGTAAACGCCCAGTTGGTAGACCAAAAATGAGGTAGGAGAATAACATTATCCATGATTTCAGGGAAGTATTACAGGGATGATAGGAAAACAGCTCAGGATAGGGATGTGTGGAGAGCTTATGTCTGCATGGCTATGAACCTACAGGTTCGATAGAGCCAGTGAGTTAGTTAGGTAGTGTGAAGAAGACAATGTGCTGAAGGGATCGTGTGCCCAATTTATGTATGTCACAAAGTCTAAAGAAGCGTGTGATAAATAATTACAAAATTATGTGTACTAGTTTATACAGAAAAGAGAGGGATTGATAGTTCTACGCAGGCCCGTGAATCATTATAGGGAGATTTGGACGCAATTTTTTTAAAATTTTTTTCCATGTAGTACAGTGGTCATCTTAAGACTGTGCCACCGTCGCTATTTTATTGATTGTTGACGTATGACGTACAAATAAATAGAGTTGTAAAATCGAATTAAATTTAAATAAATCAAAGGTGGAATTGTTATGTACTGTACGAACAGAAGTTTGATGTTGAATATAATATAATATTATTGATGCATCAAAGTTAATTGTTAAATTAATTAATTATCTACAATCCAAAGGATAAAGTGAAGCTGGAAAATACAACTAATGGAAGGTAGGTGAATGAATACATACTTCTGAAAACAGTGTTTTCAAATAATAGGCCTAACTGTGAATTATGTAAATTGGCACGCCATATATTTTGTTTGCATCATGATATTAGAATACTCCTCAAAAATTGTTTATAGGCCTACCTCATTCATTTTTATTTCTTAGCCTGTATACTTATTCGTCATTATTTCTTTCACAGAATAAACGAGGTTGTAAAGATCAAATCCTATGTGTGTATTTTCGTATGACAGTGATTGGGAAGTCTACACGTGTATAAAATTTTAGGTAAGTAAATTTGAGGTATTCAGAGTGGATCTAATGCTGCTACCTTCATTTTACTAACTTTGAAGTTTCATTCTTTTTGCTTGGTGTTTCTTATTAGATTCAGTTATGAAAGTGAGATAGCAGTATTCAGAACACCCGTAAGTCTAAAAATTAATCTTAAAAGCTAACAGAAATTTAGGGAAAAAAACTTCTTTAAGGTAGAATATGTTTATCACTCACCTCATATTGTGAGGTGAGTGATAAACATATTCTACCTTAATGAATATACCTCATAGTGAGAATTCCTAAAATAAGTAAAAAAACTTCTGTTTACCTTTCCTAATAATTTTTAAGTCCTGGAGAATAACAGTGCACATGTGCAAACATTTATAAAAAGTTTATAGAGTTGTATTGCTAGATGGAACCACGTAGATGTGAAATCGATATGACCAACCTTTGCAATAAATTCCCCTTCCTAACCTAACTAAACAATTTACATGCATATTATTTAATTAAATGTTCACTAACTTTTTAGCATCGGAACCTAACAAATGAAATGAGTGAACATCCATTTTTGAATGTTGGTTTTATTCCAATTTCACAGATATCTCTACCATTTAGTAGAAGTTCATTTAAGCGGTGTGCATATGCACAACAAATCTGCATAACTTTGAAGAAATCATTGCATACATAGATAAATATTTAATAATTGTAAAAAAAAGTTATAAGTATTGTTGCAAGTGTTTAAAATATTATGAAATGCTAGTAAAGGCAGAAGAAGTACGTAGGGCAACAGTATTAAAATAATATACTATGGAAACTGAAGGGTAAGGTAATATAAAGTTGAGCCAAAAAAAAAATCCAAGTCTAAGTAGATCCGTACACATGTGCCAACAGATAAAACTGGATATAATTTTGAATCATATGAACCGCCAACATACACAGCATATTAGAATGCTCGTTGCCAACCAGAGGAGAAACATTCCAATATTGAAGACTTAATCTTAAAAAAGAAAGTAAATAAACACTGAATGGTAATAATGAAGACAGTGTAATCATTATTATTAGTTTATTTATGGTATTAGTATTCCGTTCTTTTAAGTCAAGTATTTTCAGGTATTGTAATTTCAATTTTCAATGCAAGTTTTGACTGCTTGTGAAATATTACAAAAAAAAACTTAAAAATATGTAAGTGTATACATGTACATAATACATATACAATGGTTCAGGATCATATTGTGTGAAGTCCATCTTTTGACAGTTCTTGTAGCCATTTGATAATAAATCAGGAATTCAATATTTTGATTAGTAACACCTTTGGAAAATTGGAGTATGAAATTCTTGGTTTTCTTTTCTTTTTTTTTCAATGCCCATAGATTTGGGACATTGACATAACTAGAATTCTAAATAAAACACTTACTTAGAATAGTATGATCCTAGATCGTCAATATATATAAGAGTTGGGCATACCTTCATTGTGAAGGACATTGACAAATATTATATATACAGTGAGTTTCACTCGACTTGCAGCCACTAGCATAGACACTGCGTGGGCAGCGTGAGTTGATGACTCAATGCTTGTAGTCACTTTTCCCACTATTGGCCACAGGTTGAGTGAAACTCACTGTATATGTATATATATATATTTTTTTTTTTCAGGCTCTACAGTAGGTGTAAAGAAGTTGTGCTTCAAGAATATCTACAAGTGTATTGCAAGAACGTACCAGTACATTATACACTATGCAGAAAAGTGGTTGTGTTTTATTAAAAACAAATTTTTGAACTGTTATAGAATATATTTTAAATTACAAATATTAAAATTATGTTAATATTGTGTCATGTAAATTTGAATTCATCCTTACTTCTACCTCGTTGAGAACTTTCTATGTCTTTTATAACATTTATTTAACATGTGCAAAAAAATTTTAATATGAAGTGTTGGTAATTACTTAGAGAACAAAACTGTTCCGTCAATTGAGTGTCAATTTTAACAATAATAATTTGGCCTAACATTCAACTATTCAGCAATTTCCTGGTAGTAATGAAGGTAGGCTTTTGTGTTAGGCTTAAATAGGTGTGTAAGCCTAAAACGTCAAACAATTTGGATTCTTCTTGCAGGTGGATATTGGGCCAGCAGCTAGCTGGTAGACCAAGGGCATTCTCAGCTTGTTGCACCTTAGAGAATAATTATACATATGATTTCTTCTCTAATGAACTATTAGATTTTGTAATCAAAATGTAAATGTAGGTGATCCCATTATAGGGCTTCGGGTAATAGGAAGCTAGTAAATAAATGTGAAATAGTCTTCTTATAAAATTACATATAAAATATTGTTGAAATATTGAATCTTTAACTATGTATGTGACTGAAGTTTCATTGAGAAAATTCTGTTCATCTTGAATAATGTACATCCTGCAGTAACTATAAAATGTATAATTTTTTAAAATATTAATTTTAATACAAGGCAATAAATGAATCGTGTTATTTCATTTTTGAAAGCAAACAAACTAATCAAGACAGGTCTAATAATTAAATGAATCGTGATTTTTTCTTACCTCATACATCTATGTTTTTTTTAAACACAGCACTGCAGTATCGGCGACACTTTGTCGTCATCGTCAGCTGTTTTCACAACTGTCAATTTTTTCTCCTTTTTGCCGGTAATTATCTAGACTGCCATCTGGTGTTCTTTTGAAGGAATTCCTCTTCAAACTGCCATCTGGTGTTATTTTGAATGAATCATTTCCTAAACTGCTATCTGTTGTATTTTTGAAGAACTTTGTATTCAAGCTTGGTTCTTCCGGAATCTCAAAGTTCATAGTTCTAGTATGGTTTTTTTGAATATATATTTTTTCCCAAACTGTTAAATCCAAAGGTTTAGATAGATGTTTTAAAAGTTTTGCTTCTTTTTCAATCCTATGATGCTCTAATAAACTATGTGCTGCTATAGCTGATTTTTCAATTTCTCCATTCTTCATGTTTCTGAACTGTTCTTTTTTACGAGTTTCCAAGTTTCTTTTTGTTTTTCCTATATATATCTTGTTGCAATCTTTGCAATCAATTTGATAAATCCCAGATTTTTTGTTGTCTGGGGTATTACATTTATTATAGTTAACAGCAGATTACCCAGGCTGAATTTGTTAATTGGAGCTAATGTTATATTAAAATTTCTGAAAATTTTTTGAAACTTATTATGAACTTCAGGATGGTAAGTGAATTTCTTGAATTTTACATCTTTCTTGGGACCATGATGTAAGGTGGTGTATTCCTGTAACCTTTTTTGTTGTTTGAATTTCTTTAATTTATTCTTTATAATGTCTTCATCGAAACCATTTATTTTAGCAACCTGAACAATATGATTATATTCCTTGTCAAAATCTTCTACATTAAGTGGAATATTTAACAATCTATGTAATAGACTATTGAAAATTGCATGTTTGTGTGTCAAATGATTAAAACCTGAAGATTTTATGTAGTTGTCAGTATGTGTGTCTTTTCTGTAAATGTTAAATTCAATTTTTTGCTGTTGTTCATTTCTTATTAAGTATAAGTCTAAAAAAGGAATCTTGTTATTTTGTTCCATTTCAATAGTGAATTTCACTGACTCATCCTGAAGATTAAGCAATTTCAATGCATCTTGAATGTATTTTTTATCAATTACAGCGATAATATCATCTACATATCTATACCAACACTTGAAAATCAAAGGATAAGCATTGGTGATATGTGATTCAAGATACCCCATAAATAAATTGGCTAAAAATGGAGAAAGTGGATTTCCCATTGCCAATCCTGAAATTTGTCTATAAAATTTTCCATTGAATGTGAAAAAGTTATTATCGATACAAATTTTAGTTAGTATTAGATACTCTTCTATGATTTCTGCCTTTAATTTTTGTGAATATAACAGGTCTGTTTACTAAATAGAGTTGATGTGCACGCATTCACATATGAGTAGTTCAGAATAGAAAAATGATGCATAGGTTTTAATTTGAATTTCTTTTTGCTACATTCTTATAAACCTAAGGTATTTTTGAATTTTCATTTTAAGAACATTTAAAAACTTGTGCTTAAATTACTTTATGGTTTCGGTTCTTAAACACACAAAAACATATAGCATATTAGACTCATTAGACCAGGCTCATCAAATGGTGCTCTTAGCATATCCATTATCCAGATCCTGTTTCATATTTCTTAATGGAAATAACACAAGAAATGTTACTTTGTAAACAATTTTGCATTTTTTATTTTTACTTAAGAAAATTATTACAAAAATATTGCCAATATTTTTGTTGTATAGGTCTAACATTTCCAATTACTTTCTAATAAATAGCAATTTCCCATATTCATTATGTTCATCTAAAAGTGGAATGGTTTTTAATAAATTTTACAAAATTATGTAAATCATTTTAGTCAACTTACCAATTGATGAATTTAAAAAAAAAATGAAAATAATTTATAGTTAAAGACATCTGAAAAGTTGGCAAAGTTCTTGTAATTTTCTTCTCAAGAAAGTAAGAATAAAACATGCTAAAATTGTTCACAAAGTAGCATTGATTGTGTTTAGCTTTAAATTTTATTTTTAAAAAAATGGGTAAGGATAGGGTACTTTACTTGCGATTGAGCCACCATAGCCATGCTCAAGTAGTACCATGGTCATCTTCAGATGGCGCACAGGTATGAAATTGCTTCCAAAATTTAACACAGAGAGGCCACTCTATTCGTTCTCTATGGTTCTACGAACTTGTAGATATGAGAAATCTTCCACTAAACACCGCAGTATAATGTCACCTTATTCCTAAAACCACCAAGTCTAATTTAACAAAATTTTCAAAAAAGCATAAAACATTTTTGAACATTGCTCATTATTTTGTAACTGTTTTGAATGTTTACATTCACAATAAGGCATTTTCATCCACTCCATGTCCTCCAGTCCTCTTATTTCTTAACATAATTACAAAATAATAAGCAATGTCAAAAACTCTCTTCAAAAAATTTGTTAAATTAGACTTACAAGGTTTTAGAAGTAATATCTTTTAGACCATGCTTCAACTGGATGAAACAAGTTCTAATTCAAACTGATGCACTACTTTTGAAGATGAATTAGCTCTTGTCATGAAGATTATCTTCAATATTCAGTATCGGTACATAATTTAAACATTTTATTCATATTATTTTTGAAGAGAAAAATTATATGCTCAGACTGGAGTTTGAAACCAAGACCTTTCACTCTCTAGGCAAATGATCTACCAAGTGAGCTATCTGAGAAACTCCAATCTAAATGCAAATTTCTCTCGTATATATGTTAATTACCGCACACCAAATGCTATGCAGCCTTTGGTTCTGTCTTGCAAATGGTGGCTTCTTTATTAAGAAGACCTTCAATTGGGAATTTTTACATTACATTACAAAGCCAATACGGCTTCTTTCGATGTTTTTATTATTCATTTCATATATCTCAATGATGGATAAATTATATTTGAAGAGAAAAATTATACACACAGACTGGGGTTTGAACCCAGAACCTTTTGCACTCTATGCTCTACCAAGTGAGCAAATTTCTCTCTAGTTAAATATGGAAAATAACATTATGAGGTTCTTAATTCAATGCATGAATCAGTCATATTATCTTAATATTTAATTTTAGGAAGTTATATTTTGAGGTTATTTTAATTATATTATTTTTGGTCTGGACATCTTACCTCAATATTAATGTTGATTTGTTCTTGGACATGTTTCAAAACAATTCTGTTTTATCTTCAGCTTTCCCAGACTGGTTTTATTTATGTTGCATTATGTTGCACCACCTGGATGTCGATGTCAGCTCCATCCTGTGGTTGGCCTGATATTTCATGTTTTTTAAACACGGGAACTGCAGCTCTCATTTTCGACCAATATTATGGCTACCGGATTTTTGTTGGAATCTTCATCTATAACATTACCATCTGGTGTTGATTTGATTAACTTTGACAATGTTATAGATGAAGATCCAATAGTCATAATATCGGCTGAAAATGAAAGGAATGTCCTCTTGAAAACTGCAGTTCCCGTGTTTAAAAAGACGTGAAATGAGGTAAGATAAGAATATGACTCATTCATTCATTAAACATTTTAGGTGAAAAATACAACATGGAGATCAAAAGTGACCTTTTGTGGAAATACCATGGCTTAAGCAAAAATTTCTATAAAAAATAAATTGTTTGATAAGTGAACAATTTTTCTTATCTAGGGTACAAATTGCCTTTTTTTCAATTAATTAGATATCACTGGTAAATGCATAAGCATAATAAAACAATGAGAATAACCTTCCATAGTAGAGAGGCCACCAGAAAATGCACATCTAGAAAATAGCATTGCTCTTATAGGAGGGACTCCCTCTTCTCCTTCTAGACAAAGTACAGTATCATTCTAATGTGGTTACTAAACAACAATATTAACATTGCCAACAGCTTCAGAACATTCTGATTGAGTGGTAGGTCCATATTAATTATTTTTTTATCATTGTTGTACATGACAAAAGAAATTCCTTTGGAATGGAATGATTCACTGGATTCTATGCTATTAAATAATTGTGTGATAATTATACGGTCTTTAATTTGGTATTTTTTCATAAATTGGCAAAGATATAAGTGAATTTATTAACTAAATTATTTATTTAAAATGAATTAACTAATAAATCAATCTCACATAAAAGGACACGTTTACTGGCAAGAATTGCTCCATAAGAGCAATGCATCAATCACAACCAGCAACATCAAGTTAATGAGACCAACAGTCAATGCAATTACAAAAGAAATGAAGAAAACATCAATTAAAATCAATTTACGAGTATAAACAATTATCATAAGTCATGCCATCAGTGATTTCCGATTTATCTAGAAAATTTGAAAATAAAGAGTGGCATTTGTTAGGACTATTTAACAAATATGTATTTTAATGTAAATGGCGATGTTTGAAAATAAATTAGATATGTTTTTGTTTCATTTGTTCATCAGTGCAACCAACCATATTATTTATTGCCAAATAGAATCACAATATTGTAAGAATGCACCCTAGTGGAGAAAAAAATTAAACATATCAAACTGTTTATAACCAATATTATAGGATTTTAATTAATTTCTGATGTCCTATGGTGTAAATATGTCAATTATGTTTTTCTGGACAATAATATGTTTAAGAAAGTGCAAACAGTGTTCTTTTTATTGTAGTATAAGCAACTGCTACAATTATTTTTTCAATTATATCTCGCAAATGGTATCTGGTTACATTCGTGCACTATATAATACATTCTCGCCATGCCAGGAGTGTACACTAGGAATGTCAAAAGACAACCTGGGGCATAGGCAAAAAAAAAAAAAAATAATAATAATAATACACCTTAATACATAAATTGCATTATTCAACGTATTTCTTAGAGAGTCAGTCACTGCAATATAATGCTATGACCTGTCCAGTATATTAAAAAGGAAGAGCTTTCTTTAATATGATAATAAACTTAAGTGATAAACATCGAGGTGAAACATGACTGTGATTGGTTATAAAACAAAATTCATTGAAATGTGATTGGTCATTGACTCCCATTTGGGGCATGAGTTAAATAGTCAAAACAAATATCAATAGAATTGGAAAACTCATGTATACTGTATGTTCAAGAACAGAATTCCAAAACCCACACTTCTCATTGGAAGTAGATTAAAAGTTCACTTGAGACTGAAAGAGATCATCAGGCCTCAAGCAAGATGATGAAGATAATAAGGTAAACACATTTTGTATTAATTCAATAAATTATGTGAAAGAATTCACTGTTAAATGTTGCATAAAACACTTTGTTTAGGCAACAGATAAAGTAGTATTTATATCAAAATAGAAACTAAACTAAAACCATGTGTGTCATTTTACAATTCATGATGAGGCATTACCACTTAAAAATTACAAATTCCACAAAGTTGGTGGTACTGTCATCACTCCATATAAGAGCGTCAACATACCTGTCTTCTAGATTCCAGTTGAAGCTGTCACAAACACAAAAGTTACACTGGTTTCACTGTAAAATGCTGAAATACCTCAAGTTCTGTTTCCTTGGTAGCTAGTCCTCTCCTTCTGATTCACCTTCCACACCCTGTAAAATGAAAACCACAGAATGACCTTATCAAATTATAAAATTGAATATCTTTACAGTCCAGTTGGATATTTTTTTAAACTCTGTAAGCCTTCCATCCTGAGCAGAAGGCTGTTCTTACATAATTAAGGTGGCTTAGACAAGTGCTTTAAAGAACTTGCACTGGTTTGAGGAATGAATTTTCTCATGGAATTTTTGGTAGAATCCAGGTTAACGAGGGATTTGGGAAGCTAAGTTTAATTAACCAGCTATAACAGCTGGAGTGAATGACATGCAAATGTGAGGCCAGCAGCAGGACTGCTACGTCAAGATGCTTCTACGCATGTTACACCCTGGAGTATAATATAATTGGGCTGGAGATTGTTGAGCGGCATTACTGAAGGAGGGAAAGTTGAGAATTATAATGTAGCATACTTTACAAAAATAATAATCTCGCCCATAATCTAAAAAGTAATAACATATTTACAACTAAAACTAAAATAATATAAAAGTAATTGTATTAAACTAAAACATGTCAATAAAATATATATTCTAGTAATTCTACATTTATGCAATAAATTGTGCAGACGCTGGTAACAACTGAGAGAAATGCTTTTTGAATGAGCATAAAACATGCCCATTAGCCCTACACTCACTGCCACTCCTCTATTTCTCCAAGTTTCACATGTGATGAGTTGCATCAATGGTACTTAATAATGCAGTAATGTAACAAATCCAAGTTTCCTGCCACAGAATATGTGCAGTCATTATAGAGAAAGCTTCAACATTTTTTTAAAAGATTTAGGGACTGTGTGTTCAAAATTGCACATGTCATATAATATGAAAAGTGTGAGTAATCCTCAGGGATTGTACTGCACCACTCCACTACACCTCCAGAGATATCAGAATGATTGTGATAATGAACACAAGGGAGAAGTGCTGACACTTAGCCTATTCTTATCAAAAAGCACCACAAGCTTAATGTCTTCATCGCTGCTTTTTCATATGTTGAGAAGGCATGTGGTATTCTTGATAGTGATTCGTCCATCGGATGGGGATTTTGAGAAAGGCATGTGGTATTGTTTATAACAATTCGTCCCTCAGATGGGGACATTGGGCCTCGCGGGTTGATAGGAGTAGGCACCTTATCTCTTGTCTTCAACATCTTCCCACTACACAAACCCATAAGCATACACTCCTCTCTGTACACGATACAAGAATGCATCATTCTGCCCAGTGCGGAACCCATCATCATCCATGCAAGTATTAGGCCGTGTGGCCTGTTACGGTCTCAAAGAGAAATTTTCCATCTAGCGATCTTTTGCCTTGGGGCAGTGCGGAACCCAAAGCATATAAAGTGCGTGACATTAGAATACATACACACTTATGAATTATCTAGAGTTTCATTAATAACGCATAGCAAGGCTCATACAGTATACACATCATAATGAAAGAATGAAATGTATTGAAATAATAATAATAATATAGAACTTGATTAAATTACTGGTTTGGTGATGAAAGTGCAAAATACGAAAAGGGAATAAAATATGCCTACAACTTGGTTATATATTTTGTTGTAAAAAGGAAATATAACTTTTTAGGTTGGACAGTTCTATAAATAAGAGGGAAGGGAATTCCAGAGACAAGTAGCATTAACAAAGAAAAACGAGGAATAGATGTTCGATGTAGAGATACAGTTAAGTTATGGTAGGAAGATAGTGAATGGAAGTGAGTAGAAAGGTAAAGGAATGATGATCTGGACAAAATGTGGTATAAGAAGCCGTGGCAATATCCGAACGGAATGGTATTAAAACAGACTATCAAATACAACATTGGAAATAATAATAAAAATGGGAAGATCAAGATTGAGTTGGATAGACTGGGCACTCCATAGCATAGTTGGTTATTAACCTTTAAGTGCCTGGATATTTAAATTCCCCGCTGTGCTGCTGGCCGGAATTTAAATGCCCCAAGTGTGATTAAATCCACACTAGAGCGCACATACAACATTTTTTTTTACGAAAAACTGTTAGGGATAGAAATATAAAACAACTTTTATTCTCTTCAGAAGAGAGTATATTATTCAATGGCAAGATTTATTTTTTTATATAATAGACAATTTTGTTATCAATTAATTTTTTCCCAGACAAGGTCTATTTTTTTTGGCTTCATAATACAAAGGTCTCAGTTTGCCATATGAAAGTAACTGTACTACTTCCTATATCCTAAGACGGAATGGAACACGTGTGTAAATGTTTGATACATTTATCACGCTTAGAATGCAAAATTCGAGACTGTACGCTTGCTGCCTGTGAATGTCAGCACACCACTGTTTTGAAGCACAAACACACAGTTTAGTCCAGTTGAAATGAAGAGAGTTAATTTTCTCCACGTGGAGTTCTGTTTTTATTGTAAAATGAGATTGCATTATTTATTTATTACCATGTGACTCAACACCTCTTACAATTTTTATGTAGTTTTTCAGAGAAATTATTATTGAATTATTTAAACTGATACTCTCACCCCTGGGGTTCTGAGATCGAGTCTCAGTCACTCCATGTGGGTTTCGTGGTGGGCGAAACTGAGCTTGGGCAGGTTTTTCTCTGGGTTTTCTCCTGTTTTCCCCTGCCACAATTTCATTCTACCATTTCTCCATACTCATCTCATCCCTTTCATTCATCTGCCCCCGTGATAGTACTACAGGTTTCATTGGCCAGCACCCCTGTATATAGGGGCTCATCTCACCCCTCGACCCAACCCTGAGTTGGACAGGAGTTCAGGATATTTATTTATTTTATCTTAATACATAAAAATTTTGTGTCACGTTGTTTGTCCGCGATGGAATCCTAAACTACTGAACCGATTTTAATAAAATTTTGCACAGTGTGTGCAGTTTGATCCACCTTGAGACATAGGGTAGTTATATAACTAAATTTATAGTCGCATTATTTTTTTATTGCAAATTATTTGTTTATTATTTAACAAAGAGTTATAATTATCTGCGAGTTCCATATGATTCTAACAGATGGTGGTGTGCAACCGCGATTTCAATTGAATTGCAAATATTGATTATTTCATAATTTAAGTGTGTTCAGGGTTTATTTTATTTTCAATATATTGATAATAATATTAATTTTGTGTCTAAGTATTAGTTTTAAGTAATCTGGCTGAAAGACAGCAACTTAATTTAAATTTAACTGGACCGAGAAGGGACATTGAACAATATGGAGAATCAGTTCTAGAGACCATGAATGATAAGATATCAAGTGAATTTCCGCAAATTGGTATAGGCCTATGTGACATAAATCTTACATTTAAGAAGAATGTCACTTTAAAAACATATGAAGGTCCTAAAGAACAAAATAACAGAACTGTAAGTAAGTCATAATAATATGCCTAATATTACAGAAACAATCTCCATGCCTCATGACTATAATATATCACAAGATGATATTACTATACAGAGACCTCTTGATGATGATGAGAATCCAAACTGACAACAAGTTCGTAGAAAAAAACGAAAGTATAATGAAATCAGCAAGCCTCCTCAAAATATTCCATCAATAAATGTATATAATCCTTATGATACACTTATGGATGATACTGAGAATGCAGACAACATAAATTCATCTCAATCAACAAAACCACTTCCACATAAACCACCACCCATATTTATACCAGGTGTAGTTAACGTACCAGAACTAATAAATTGTGTAAAACAAAAATTTTCTGATTCAGATTTCTCATACAAAATGTATAAAGACGAGGTTAAAATCCTGCCAACCTCTACTGAAGCTTACATATCGTTGGTGAGATTGCTAAATGGGAATAATGCAAAATATCACACATATCAATTAAAACAGGAAAGGGCATTCCGAGTATAGTTCTTCGTAATATGCATTACTCTATAAATACAGAGAGTATTGTTGAGGAATTGCTAGAACTAGGACATCGAGTTCGTAACATATATAACATTCGACACAGAGTTACGAAGGAGCCATTACCACTTTTTTATTGATTTGGAGCCTCAATCCAATAACAAGAAAAATTTATCAAATTGAATCATTACTAGATGAAAAAATTAGCTTTGAACCACCTTATAAAAAGAAGGATATGGCAGTGCCTACTCTATGGTCACACAAAAAGCTACTGCAAGCGTCCTCCTAAATGTGTTAAATGCGGACAGGAACATTATTTTTTATTGCAAATTATTTGTTCATTATCTGCAAGTTCCATACGATTCTAACAGATGGCAGTTTAAGGTAATTTGGTAAGGTAATTGAGTAAGTATCCAATAGATGGCGCTATGTTAAAAGTCCAAACGTTTCATTTATGCTATAATTTATTACACGTCACACATGTGTGTTCAAAATTTAGCAGACCAGGCCATGCGTTGCTTTGGCTAAGGTATACATTAAATTTATATGATAGTAAACTATGCAATGCAGTAAAATTATTATTTATTTTTTAATATTTGGTGCTTTATTGTTTAAAAACCCTGTAATTAAATTAAATACAATTAAGTATTATTTGCTTGCCTCTCATTTTATTAATTCAATCTTATTTTGAGAGTTTAAATTATTATTTTCAGTAAAATGCCACCAAAAAAATCTAAATGCACGGAGCAGAGAGGCACAACGCAAACGTGTTGAAAGAGCTCATCAGTCGGCAGAAAAAATCACAGCAATAAACACACCTCAAAGAATCAGGACAGCAGAGAGTCGTGCACAAGAATCTCAAGAACAGCGTGACGAACATCTGCGACAGACTATTGCGAGAACAAGAGCGGCACGTGAACAACACATAGCTACAGCACGATTACGAGAACGACAGAGACAGCGGACCAGCCGCTCATTAACACAAGCATCATTTGTTTGTCTTGCGTTCGAATATGAACCAGATATTAATTACTCTGCGCATTCAAAAATTGCTATCGGCGCAATGGAAAAAGTATGTCAATATTGTCAGACATTAAAATTTCGCAATGAAACACCCGGCATGTGCTGCACATCAGGAAAAGTTGTGCTGTCACCTCTATCCACTCCGCCAGAACCTTTTCTATCACTTCTTGCTGGCGATTCAGATGATTCGAAATTATTTTTGCGCAAGATATGCAAATTTAATTCTTGCTTCCAAATGACATCATTTGGGGCAACTAAAATTTGCGATCTTGCATCCAATGGACGTAATTTTGAAACTACATTCAAAATACAAGGCCAGGTGTACCATAAAATTGGGTCATTGATGCCAATGCCTGATGATAATCCAAAGTTTCTCCAAATTTATTTTATGGGCAGCTGTGAAGAAACACATGACAACTCGGTGTCAGTATAATTTCATTGAACAAGCAGAGGAAAGAGCAATTGTGATATTGTTGGAAATTCTTTTAGAAAATCTGAATCAACTCAATCAATTGATTAAAAGAGTGTTACCACAATTGCAAAATGACAACTATAAAATCGTCATCAAAGCCGACAAAGTACCGTTAGGAGAACATGCTGGCGCCAACTGTTGATAAGGTTGCTGTGTTATGGTTGGTGATCCAGTTGCTATTAAAATTACACGGCGGGACAACATTGTCAGTACGATTTCAGATCTACACCGTTCATATGACGCACTCCAATATCCATTAATATTTTGGCAAGGACAGAATGAATATCACCTTAACATCAAACAGTGTGATCCAAATACTGGTAAATTTGACAATTAACTATTTAATTTCTTACTATATGTATTAATTTTAATTTCTTATTTCATTTTCTTTATTATTCTTTTTAGGTAATAAAGTTAGTTCAATGACACTACTACGCACACCGATTGATGATTAGGCATAATCAGGTCAACTATATCCCTCGATATCATCAGCTATTCCATCAATACATTGTGGATATGTATGCTAAGATCGAAAGCGAACACTTGCGATACATTCGATACAACCAGTCTAAATTACGATCGGAAGAATACATTCACTTATGAGATGCTATTGTCGGAAACATTGATGGAAATTTTAAACCCCAATGACATCGGTAATGCTTTCATTTTACCTTCAAGCTGCATCGGTAGTCCACGGAACATGCAGGAATACATACAAGATGCAATGACTTACATACGTAATTACGGTTTCCAGATTTGTTTATTACATTTACATGTAATCCGAATTGGGAGGATATACAAACTTACTATTACCAGGACAACAAGCAATACATCGTCATGACATAACTGCACGTGTGTTCAAACAAAAATTGAAATCCTTGATTGATTTCATTGTTAAATATTCAGTTTTCGGTAACACATGTTGTTGGCTGTATTCGATTGAGTGGCAAAAGCGATGAACCGAAAGTGCATTTTTTCGGTTCAGTGTGGTATCTTTGTTCTCCTCCCTACACAGGAACATTTGTGAAATATGCCAATATCCATGTTCTCCTAGTGGCTACCCCTTCCCTCTTCATCCTTCCTGCCGCGCATGTCTACGGCGCATTCCCCCTCTACCTCGGAACCTTTATATACATAGTGCACCTACAGAACTATATCATTCGATCATCCTAGCAATCGGCGTTTTGGTTGTATTAACGGATTCAAGAGTGGAATCCGGTTCCAGGTCAATATGCGACTGGAAAGTTAAAACATGGAATTCTACATAGACAAGTTGTCCTGAGGCCAAGAAGAGGCCTGTTTGAGTTGGTCCAACCGTCTAGGGAAGAGGATATCCCCGAAACTCGGACATCTGTGTGAGTGTGGTGTGATGTATGGTATGTTACTTATTTATTTTTCTGTACGGCTACTTTGATCGTTTGATCGAATGCCATCATTTTTTTGTTGTTAATTTACTTTTACTCAGCCAACTTGTTTATTAAAAGTTATCTTTTAAACAACGCCCCTCTTGCTTTGTTTAAGTATAAATAGTTAGTTGTTCACTATCCTGTTATGGAAATCACTCACGTAAGAAACCATTCCGAGCTCCTCAACTATCATGCTGATTAGCATTATTAAAACACAGTCATTGTCTTGTTCAATCACTGTATGTATTTAATAATCAGTACTCTTATATATATCTGTCAGAGAAAGAAAGATGAATCAACGGCTACCTTCTATGGGCCCGAGGTAAGCCATTTTCCTGATAAGATATCCTCTTTGGAAATCAGATCCACATTAATAGAAACAGCAAATTACAAAACCCGATCCCGGAGTAAAGGTAGCAATCTGCGTGGTTTTCATTTGACCCACAAATGGTAGTCAGAGAACGTGGTTTATTTATTGTGGTCAGGTGTCGCCCCGCGCCCACCAATGGTAGCAGTCAGCGTGGTTTTGGGTTTCGTAACCCCCACAAATGGTCGCAGATGCGTGGTTAATTAAAAGTGGGAATCGTAACCCCCACAAATGTAACAGAGCGCTGGTTTCTTGCCAGCACAAATGGTAGCAGAGCGTGGTTTATTAAAAGTGGGAATCATAACCCCCACAAATGGTAGCAGAGCGTGGTTTTCATTTGACCCACAAATGGTAGTCAGAGAACGTGGTTTATTTATTGTGGTCAGGTGTCGCCCCGCGCGCACCAATGGTAGCAGTCTGCGTGGTTTATTAAAAGTGGGAATCGTAACCCCCACAGCGAGGTTTGCCTCATGCCCACATTTTAACTTGGCTTCAAGATAAAATGCATCCAGAAGAAATTGATCAAAATAATTTCAGCCGAAATTCCAGACCCATCAATTGATCGAGAATTGTTTTATGTTGTTACCAATCACATGATCCACGGACCGTGCGGTGCTTTTAACATGACATCGCAATGCATGGAAAATGGAAAATGTAAGAAGTGTTTCCCAAAGCCGTACACGAATGATACTATCACGGATATTGACGGTTATCCAATGTATCGCCGCAGAAATGCTGCGAATGGTGGCCGCACATTCACAATGCAACTGTCAAATTCTACAAATCAAGTAGAAATTGACAATCAGTGGGTGCTACTATATTCACCATTACTTTCAAAAACGTATAAAGCTCATATCAATGTCAAGCTTTGCAGTTCCGTAAAATCAATTAAATACATTTGTAAATATGTCAATAAACGTAGTGACGTGGCGGTATTTGAAGTAGAAAACATAAATAAAAATGACGAAATAACATGATACCAAATGGGTAGATACATCATCAGCAGCAAAGAAGCTATTTGCCATACTTTTAGCTTTCCCATACACGAAAGAGACCCTCCTGTTCAGCATCTAGCAATACATCTTGAAAACGGTCAACGTGTATACTTCACTGAAGAAAATGTTCTCCAAAGAGCGCTTCAGCCTCCAAAAACTGAATTTTTTACATTGTGTCAAAAACCTGATATTTTCGGCCAATTCGCAAAGACATTACTATACACTGATGTTCCACGCTATTTTACATGGAACAAATCAGGCAAAAAATGGGAGCCACGGAAACAAGGAAAACCACATCCTTTCTTTACAGGTATATTCAAAGCTAAGACATTGGGCGACTTTACACGGTACATCCAAAACAACGCGAATGCTTATATTTACATTTGTTATTGGTGAATGTTCCCGGACCAACGTCTTTTGAATTTTTGCGAACAGTTAATGGCCGAATATTCAATACAAATCAAGATGCATGTCGCGAACTGCAATTACTAGAAAACGATAACCATTGGGACCTAACACTTGCCGATGTCACGTTGACTTCAATGCCGAATAACATTCGTCAACTGTTTGTAATTATTTTGTCGACGTGTTATCCACCGCAAGCATCCACTTTGTGTGAAAAATACATAAATTGTATGACACCGATTTAGACAAACAGACCAATGCCCAAACATAGATTACACGCCAGAGATGTACAATGAAGCGTTATTGTTGATCGAGAATTTATGTATTTTAATTTCAAATTTACCACTCAATTATTATGGTATGCCATCACCTGATCACCCGGTAACCGAATTAGTTAACACTGATTTACAACGAGAAAAACAATATGACCATGGTAATTGTGAGCCATTACTGGCAGCTGAACAAAACATTATTTATAATCGGATTATGCTGACTGTTGCTGCTGAACAAGGCAGTTTTTTTTTCTTGGACGCACCAGATGGAACCGGTAAGACATTTTTAATATCGTTGATTCTTGCCAAGATACAGTCACAACATAAAATCACATTGGCAGTTGCATCAACAGGCTTTGCGGCTACTTTGCTAGGTGGTGGGCGAATGGCACATTCAGCATTAAAGCTGCCATTAGACATTCATAACAAACCAAACGCAATATGTAACATAAAAAAATAGCGGAATAGCTGCAGTGTTGCAAAAAAGTTCAATCATAATTTGGGATGAGTGCACAATGGCTCACAAATATTCACTCGAAGCATTGCACAGAACTATGCAAGATTTGAACGGCAAAGATAAACTGTCTTTCTACTATCTGGTGATTTCCGACAGACCTTGCCGGTCATACCTCGCTCCACTTTCGCCGATGAGATTAACGCATATTTAAAACAATCATTCTTATGGCGAAGCATTGAAAACACTTCGATTGACCATAAACATGTGCGTACAATTGCAAAATGATCCATTAGCACATATATTTTCTGAACAATTGCTAGATATTGGGAACGGTAGAATAGAACGGCAACCAAATATGCAATGCATTAAACTGACAGACAATTTCTGCACTGCTGTTCACGCAAAAAATGAATTGATTGAGAGTATTTTCCCGGATATAATTACATGGATCATAACATCGGGCTATTTTGGCAGCCAAAAATGTTGAAATTAACTTCCAGATACAACAGTTGTTGCCAGGCGATCAGATGTCTTTTAAATCAATCGTTGATGAAAATGAAAGTGTAAATTTTCCAATTGAATTTTTAAATTCTCTAGATATACCCGGAATGCCACCACATAATCTTTGGTTGAAGATTGGTTCACCTATTATTCTTCTGCGTAATTTGAATCCACCTCGATTATGCAATGGTACACGTTTGGTCATCAAAAAGATCACTGGGAATATTCTTGAAGCAACCATTTTGACTGTAAAGTTTAAAGGAGAAGTCGTCCTGTTGCCACGTATTCCAATGATACCGTCAGAATCTACGATACCCTTCACAGGGCTACAGTTTCCTATTCGTTTAGCTTTCGCCATGTCTATAAATAAGTCTCAAGGCCAAACAATGTCCACTTGTGGTTTAGATTTGGAAAATCCATGTTTCTCCCATGGGCAATTATATGTTGCATGCTCACATGTGGGAAAACCATTGAATCTATTTGTGTTAGCTAGAGACAGGTTAACCAAGAATATTGTGCACCGATTAGTGCTAAATTAAATTTAAATTTAAAATGTTTATAATTCAAAATAATAAAAATTGTTGTCTAAGAATTATCTATCCTACCTCATTTATAAAATTAAATGTTACATATTATCAACTAACAACTTTGTAATTTACTCATTTGTTACAAACTTGAATATAAAATTAATAAAATCTAAAATTCAACATTTTATGCTGCTGTGCTTATCAACTCTACGAAAATTTTCATCAATCGTTTTCAAATTTTGATCTAAGGTTCAAATCTCAATCCCATGGAATTTTATACTGGCTATAACGTTTCCGTATTTATTGGTAAATAATAATTTCACTTAGTTTACTACAACATAATTTAACGTATACCTTAGCCACAGCAACGCGTGGCCGGGACTTCTATATATCTTAATATATAAAAATTACGTGCCATGTTTGTCCGCGATGGAATCCTAAACTACTGAACTGATTTTAATACAATTTTGCACAGTGTGTGCTGTTTGATCTAACTTGAGACCTACGGTTGTTTATAACTAAACTTATAGTCGCATTATTTTTTATTGCAAATTATTTGTTTATTATTTAACAAAGAGTTATAATTATCTGTGAGTTCCATACAATTCTAACAGATGACGGTATAAGGTAATTGGTTTATTAACCAGGTGGCTGTGCTTTTTGTTGCAACTGTGAATTTCAATTGAATTACAAATATTGATTATTTCATAATTTAAGTGTGTTCAGTGTTTATTTTATTTTCAATATATTGATAATAATATTAATTTTGTGTGTAAGTATTAGTTTTAAGTAATCTGGCTGAAAGACAGCAACTTAATTTAAATTTAACTGGACCGAGAAGGGGCATTAAACATATGGCGAATCAGTTCTAGAGACCATGAATGATAAGATATCAAGTGAATTTCCGCAAATTGGTACAGGCCTATGTGACATAAATCTTACATTTAAGAAGAAGTGTCAATTTAAAAACATATGAAGTTCCTAAGGAATGGAATAACAGAACTGTAAGTAAGTCTGTTAGTTATAATAATATGCCTAATATTACAGAACATGCCTCATGACTATAATATATCACAAGATGATATTACTATACAGAGACTTCTTGATGATGATGAGAATCCAAACTGCCAACAAGTTCGTAGAAAAAAACAAAATTATAATGAAATCAGCAAGCCTCCTCAAAATATTCCATCAATAAATGTATATAATCCTTATGATACACTTGTGGATGATACTGAGAATGCAGACAACATAAATTCATCTCAATCAACAAAACCACTTCCATATAAACCACCACCCATATTTATACCGGGTGTATTTAACGTACCAGAACTAAAAAATTGTGTAAAACAAAAACTTTCTGATTTAGATTTGTCACTTAGTTTACTATAACATAATTTAACGTATACCTTAGCCACAGCAATGCATGGCCAGGACTTATATATATATAAAACAAAGTCGGATTAGTTACACTATTTATAACTCAAGAATGGGTGGACCGATTTTTATGATCTTTGATTTTTTGGATTTGTTTCCGCCCCAAAATAGCAGATAACTATTAAATCATCGGAAAAATTAACGTAAAAATATTTCAAGGCGATACGACGTTCGCCGGGCCAGCTAGTAAAATATATATGAACAATTTCTTTTCTTCTCCACATTTATTCAATGACCTATCTACATTACAGGACTGTTAGGTTTCCTACACTTCTATTGTAAGAGTTCAAAATTGGAAAAAGGTGACAGGATAACAACAAAACGTGACATGGCCACAACTGTATGAAAAGACACAAGATACGTACATATACTAACAAACATACATAATGCAGAGGCATATTTTTGAGACGCTCATGAAAATATTCTGAAGCCAAAAAATAATAGAAAACTTTTTCTGGGCTGTCTTGACAGGTCTAAAAAAAATGGCTTACAGTTATTCTATCACTAGATGAATGATGAAATTGGACTAATAATTTTTTTCACCTTACTGTCTTGACTAATCTGAACAGTACATTTTATTGACATCATGCGGTGCATGCAAGAGTGGCACATCGAAACTTTAGACTTGCTCACAGACCCACCCCTTACGACGTGTAGAATGACCTTGACATATCTTTTAGGGTTTCTTGTTTAGAAGAAAGGGATAAACAAGATTGACCTACAATTTATACAATCAGATTTAATTATACAGTGTGTTACGACCGAGATAAAAAGCGGTGCCGTTTACAAAGTGTTAAAAGTGCAGTGTAGGGTTGTGTATATCAGGGTTTTCAAGGGCTTACCATATTAAAGGGCAGTTCTAAATGATTGATGAAGATAGCCTGCATTATGAATCCACCAAAATAACGTAAGTAGCTTTATTAAATATTTTTTAAATAATGTGTAGTGAGGGATTTACCATGTTACTGCATTACACTTTAAAAATAAAATTAGGGATGAAAAAAGGTGCCACCTGTCTGTGTTTTTTTTTTTCCTGTGGATACCTGAACTATAACACAATAAGTTTGAGTGACTGATAACATCCCTGAAATTTATTTTTTGGATTTTTTAATATTTAAAAAAAAATATATATATATAATGGGACAAATTTGTCCCACAAGTCTTGTAAGGGTTAAGAGGAAAATGCAACAAACTGGAAAGTTGAGATTTGAATCCTGGTAAGCTCAAGGTATTAACAGGCTTAAACCATCAGATGGCACCTTAAATTCTTGGGTCCACTCATCCTTACACATGTTCTGAAGGTAACTTTCCCAATTGGCTACCTGTAGTAGGATAACACACAGAGAAAGTGAAGTAGAGTGTACAACAATCAAGAAAGAAGGATAGTGAATCAATTATCAATATGGGAAATGTCCTATAGAACACCTAGAATGTAAATCACATTCATTTTATACAGACTTATCAGTATCAACATTCAATCACAAAATGCAGAACACGAGTTCCTGGTCTCAAAATGTTCCTCCTTGTAACAGTTTTGATTGCATAATAACATAATTTATTTTACAAGTCCCCCTGTACAGTTCTTGAATTATTGTCAATACTGAGACAATCTATATATGTGACAGGAAATTAATATTACAACAAAAAACAAGAAAAATGGTTAGAGCACGAGTGCATAAACCAGGTCTTGGGTGAAATCCAAATCAGGTAATTTTTTTGTTTTGTTTACAATTGATTTCACATGTATATTACTATCTTACAGCTCTGTGTAATATCTTCTTGATTTACAAATAACCCAATTGTATTGTGAATCAAGTTTCACGAATATTGTAAGAGAAAAATTTCTGCCTGAAGCAATGTTTGGATGCAAGACCTCGAACATCACTCGCTGAAGCTCTACAGGCCAAGCAGTAATTTCTCTCTTTCTAATCTCCACATCCGAGAAGTAGTTCAAAGCCTGTTCAAGCAAAAATTTTTCTATTTATTTATATTAACCATTGCTTACAGGTGGCTGGTCTGTGTAATTTAATTTACATATTAATTAAATTTAATCTTTTACATTAACTTACTTGTTTAGTTCCAATATTTGACTGATCTTCGTTAGCAAAACAGACTGACAATCCATTATAAACAGATTATCTGAAAATGCATCAGCATTAAAATACAATCAATTCATCCATTTTTCTCTGCATAAGATTTTGTTCAGCTGTTCCATGGGATGTCTATTTATCCTGATGTAAGTAACAAGAGACATGTTTGCCAACAAGTTTATTTACATTTCAACATATCTGATTCATTCAAGTAGGTAATTACTTACGTACTCGGTCAATTATTCTTTTTAGCATTTTTCTCGTAAGTTGGCTATTCTGTTGAAGAAATAATCAAAACATATTTTCCATTATTAATACAGTATGTTTTTAAGTTATTTTTACTTTAACTTCTCGTTCAATTTTAGGATTTTTTTAAAAGACTCTTCAGGTAATTTTCTCCTGTAATAATATTTGCATTGTTTGGTTTTTATTTGAGTACATGCAGAGACATGTTGCACAGAATGTCCTTTTAAGCTATCCTGTGACATTTGGGGATTCTATGCCACCTACAATTTATTGTTGCAGTATGTGAATAATTATTATCTGAGAGAATTATGTGTGTTGATTTTTTTCCAAAAAAAGTGAGAATGCCTTAAAATAAAGTGAGAAGTTGAGCTCTAAGTAACCTAAAATTACCATATTTGTAATGTAAAATATGTATTAGTCTAACAAACAAGTGAATGCTAAACTCACCCGAACACTTGGCGGACTTGCACAATAATCTAGGTGAGTAAACATGTTGGCAATTAATTCTAGTGGGAACGTGTTCTCCGATGGGAGCTGTAAAGAAACTAGCTAAGGTGAAGTCCCTACTAGCAAGCCGCCTGCTAACTCGCAAATTTTAATTATAAAATGGTCAATCTCAGTGCCAGGAAGGTTGTTTGTGTACAGTTGTTAATACTTAGATTTACATCAGATCCCTGACCAGTGTTATAGGCCTGGTAGACCACTTGGTACTTTTTGACAAGATTAGACTACATGCTACATTCATCGTCATCATCCCTCATATAACACTTAAACTACACAATACAATTACACATCATCTGTGCAACATGGGCTGACATGTGCTTGAAATTAAAAATATGTCATGATTTCTTCCATTCCTTTGAGTCTTATATGATAAATAAGAGATTTAATTCTTCATTTTGTAAACAACTCAAGATTATTGTAATTTTCATAAGTAATGTCACAAATGATTTCCAAATTATCGATGAATTCACGACTCACGAAGTGAGGAGTGAATTTATCTAGAGAATTTGGAAATCAAGAGTGGCATTTGTTAGGACTATTTAATGAATAAAATTAAGCTGTTTACTCACAAATCTTTATTTAAATATAGTTATTTTAAAATATTTATATATTTAATGTAAACGGTGATGTTTGAAAACAAATGAGAAACGATAGGTACACTTCATCTGCTTCTTTTGTTTATCACTGCAACCAGATCATACTATTTATTGCCAAAGGAACACAATATTGTAAGAATGCTCTCTAGTGGAGAAAAAATGAAACACATCAAACTGTATATTAATTCATTTCTGATGTCGTTATGATCTAAATATGATAATTATATTTTTCTGGATTATTACCTGGGAAAAAATACATTTAAGAAAGTGCAAACAGTGGTTTCTTTTTTTGGTGGTATAATCAATTGCTACAAATGTTTTTATATTAACTCCTGCAAGCGCTATGTGTTGACATCTATGCACTATATATACAATCTGGTAGCCGTATTTCTTATAGGCTCAGTCACTGCAAAATAATGGTCAGACCTGTTCAGAATATTAAAAAGGAGGAGCTTTCTTTAATATGGTAAATTTAACACTGATAAATATTTCGTGAAACACGACTCTGTATAAACAGAAATCATTGAAACGTGATTGGTCATTGACTCCCATTTGGGGCATGAGTTAAATAGTCAATATCAATATTCTATCCTATTCTATAGTGTTCTGCCCGAAGGCAGACTTTCACTGCAATAACATTTTAGTTATGCTTGAATATCAATAAAACTAATATAGGCCCTATTGTCACACATAAAAATACATTATAAAATGGGAATGAATACTCAACAACAAATGAGAGAAGTTCACAACAAGGGTGGAATTCAAATACCTAGAAACAATTGCAAATATGTAAATGTCAAACATTAGCCTCAATTCTGGAAACACTTGCAAGGGTCTCCTGTCATCCAACTTCTTTAAAGAATTATGTAACATATATCATCAATAAAACCCAATCACCAAACAAAAATTAAAAACATTTGAAATACATTGCTAAGTAAATTCGTTAGACTCACAAATTGAATATTTTACTCTGAGTCTTGATAATGTTCACATCTTTTAAATGTTTGTTTCGTGATGTATGCATAACATCATAACACCACGGCTCAAGAGGCCTTTATTCCCTATAGCTCACATTTACATCATCCTTGCAAGTAGGACATGTGGCCTGTTATGGTCTCAAAGAGGAATTTTCCATCCAGTGCTTTTTTGGACGTCCCAGCAATCTTTTGTCTTGAGGACAGTAACGAAGCACAGCTTTTGAAATTCTGTGAGGTAGCATTCGTTGAAGATGGGCTTTCCAGTTGTCATCAAAGGTTCGTTTGAGACTTGAAAGCAAATGTAAATTTTCCGTCCAATTGGTTGCTATTCCAGAAGTAATTACTATGGGGTACCCACTAATGTAGCATTTCCTGTATATTAAGTATACAGCCAGTATTTGGTGCCCAGAGTCTCATTTGTAATAGCAGCTTGAGGATGAAATGCACATCACTATCCCTTGCAACCCATCCAACCATTATAGGAGTAACAAATGGTCAGCATGTCGAGTTCTCAATCTGGAGCCTCAATCTGCGCAGCTACCATCATGCTGGGACCCATACAGATTAAAGTTCTATGAATAACATTTCTTTCATAAAGAGACTCAAAATAGATGTCCCATAAAAGATGCATTAGACCACTTGAGTATGGCAGGGGACATTCTAAAGAAAGGTTAAAGTGTTACAGGTCTAGAAGGTCCTGGCCTACCAGCCAGTTGCTGGCCTCACATCCACATGTGTTAATCACAGAGGTCTAACCAGTGTAGGGATGACATGTGGTCAGCATGTTGGGACCCCATTCATTATAGCTTGTCTTTTCAACCTGGACCCTACTTATTATAGCTAACCAAATGGCTCACGATGCTGGGTGGGCACTGGTCCAATACTGCCCGAAATTCCATGAGAAAATTTCTTCCCCCATGGGGACTTGAACCAGCGCAAATCCCATAGCTCTGCGCAGGACATAAGGTTAAATTAAAAATATTTTATTTAAGTTTATACTATATGATCTCACTTCTAACCTAGAACAAAATAATAAGGTTAAGGTGAACATTTTGTTTTGTTAAATATGGGATTCTAGCACAGATATATTGATATCATAATTAATAAATATAGGGAGAAAATTAGCATACTGTTTGTAGAATGTTAATATAAATCTGGTGGATTTACAGTCTATATACAGAAATAAAAATGAATCAGAATGGAGATAATAATACGTGATATAAACATCAATAATAAAGAGAATGGTGCACAATGTGCATTTGCTGGTTCAGTCACTACCAGTGTTGTCTTAAGACTACAGGAATCAAAAACATAAGAATATAAACTAACTTAAGGTAGAGGCCGTTCCACTAAAGAAGTAGCATGACCTACAAAGCTTGCACAAGTAAATGTAGGGTCTTGGGGAAACGATCCCTATCAGCAGGCTTGTCCGTTTCTGCAAAATCATGGTTACTAGTCATAATGAAAATATTATCGCTGAGTAGGAAATGATTATGTACCATGTGAAATTCCTTAAGGGCACCCCGGTACTAATTTCCTTGCAATTTGATTTAAAAACATGGCATACAAATATGTTTTTATGCTCATTCTTAAGTTATGTGTATGAAAATTATGTCACTAGTTAAATAAGTCTTCCTGAACATAATGGCACTTTGGTTAACTTTTTAGACATATTTTTTCATGAGTAATTTAAAATACAAAAAAAAAATTTAATTCATTTTGTTAAAAGTATTGTCAATTTTCTCACAAACTACTTTCCAATTGTTTCAAAAATTTAGTATGTTATTGTCCATAGTTGGTTGTAAAAGGGAAGATGCTAAGAGGAAGGAGAGCCTCTTCTTTAAATTCTAATACTTAGAGGAACCGACCTGCACATCTTCCCACCTTCACGTGGTGCAGCTGTTAGAAACCATATAACTTATGTGGTGCACTGGTCAGCATGGTGAGATAATGACCAATATGGTATTACTTCCTCTTCCATACCATATCTCTTTTTTATCTTTCATATCCAGTCTCTCTGGAGTGAACACTTATTGTTTTCCGACCCCGATGGTATTAGAGCATTCAAGGCTGAGGGGATAATTTCATCTTATCTTTTCTGTCAAATTCTTCCTATAAGGCAGATCAGGCTCTTAGCTGTAGTGAAAGCAACTGATCTAAGGATGGACACCTGAAAAAAATCCCTGTCCTCCAGGTTGGGGGTTGATGCGGTAGGCCAGCTCCCTCCTATCAGAAAAAAATTGCAATGCTAAAAAACCTAATAGAGATAAACCAGTCAGATTAAAAGGAAGACAAATCAAGCTACGGAAACGAACTCTGCTAATTGGAACATGGAACGTACAAGGCATAAGGAATAAAATGGAGGAGGTCCTTAAACAGATGGAGGATTTGTAGGAGGACATAATCGTACTGACAGAAACAAAGAAGAAAGGAGAAGGAATGGAAACTTTAGGATCGTATGTTCACATTTACAGTGGTGTTAAAAAGAATGAGAGGGCTAAAAGAGGGGTTTCAATACTTATCAAGAAGAAATATGAGAGATATATCACAAACTGGGAAGCAATAAATGAAAACATAATTAAAATTAATATATCTCTTTTTGGTATATAAAATGCTCTATATTAGGAATATATGGAATTAGTGAGGATTGAAATTATTTAATAAAAGATAAATTTTATAGTACATTAAATTCTACTATGGATGAGATCAGGGACCTCAAGAGAAATTATATTAGCTGGCGATTTTAACAGCAGAATCGGCAAAGAGATAGATACTGATGTAGTCGGGCCATATGGAGAGTTGGAGAAAAATGACAATGGTAGAAGATTGATAGGATTTTGTGAACAATATTCACTTAAAATCCTAAATGGATTTTACCAACATAGAGATATTCATAAGTATACTTGGCACCAAGATACTCTTAATCTACAATCGATAATAGATTTTGTAATAATTAAGAAACATTCAATTTTAAAGACCCAGGATGTAAGGGCATGCGGAAGTGATCACTGTTTATTGAATGCAAAAATAATATTTCCATTCCAAAGTAAAAATTACAGGCTAAATAAAACTAAAAATGAAGAGGACAGTTTCCATGACTTGTCAACAACTCTATACAACTTGGATAGTTTGGAGAATGAGAGCACATCATATCTGTATAAGAAAAGGTTAGATGATCAGTTACTAATCTCTACGTTTGACAATGCTCAGGAAGAATACAACTATATAGTAAAAAGTATTCATCAGGCGGCAAAAGAAGCTTTAGGAGAAGCAAATAGAGAAATAAATAAATCCAAATATTTTTGGAATGAGGACTTAGCAAAAGAAATAGCAAACAAAAAAGAAAAATATTTAATGTGGTTGAATACCAAAGATCTGAAAGACAAAATACAAGATAAAGAAGCTCAAGCAAGAGTTAGAAAGAAAATTACGGAAGCTAAAAATCAGAGCTGGGAACAAAATTGTTTAAAAATTCAAACATGTATCGGAGGAAAACGAAGTTCTGAATCTTGGAGAATTTTTAAAAATTTGAGAAATAAAAGAAGTGGACAAACAAATGTACAAACAATACCTATGACTGAATGGGAAAATTATTTTAAAACATTACTATCAGAAAACAGAGTATTTAATTTAGATAACGTTCAAAATATTCCAGAAATAAATGAAGATGAACATATACAATTGGACATAGAGGATATTAAAATGAATATTCAATCATTAAAAAATAAAAGAGCTAGTAGTCCAGGAGGAATACCAGCGGAACTATTAAAACATGGATCCGACCATTTATTTGAACGACTGAGCAAATTATTTACAAAATTTATGAATGGTGAAAAAGTTCCTGAAGAATGGAAACTAGGATACATTTCGACAAACCATAAAAAAGGAAAAAAAAAAAAAAGATCAAAGTGAAAATTACAGAGGTATAACAGTAACAAGTAATATGAGTAGACACTATGGACGTATACTAAAATATTATTTGGAAAAAAACTATAGTGATATGGAATTAGAGGAACAGTCAGGATTTAGAGCAGGTCGTTCCACAACCAACAATTTATTTTGCATTACTCAGGTAATAGAAAGAAAATGCAATATGGACAACCTTTGCACCTACTATTTGTAGACCTAGAGAAAGTATACGACAATGTCCCTATAGAGAAACTATGGAATGCTTTAAGACGTATGGGAATTAAGACTATAATAATTGAACCTATACAAAATTTATATGACAATTGCATGTCTAAAATTAAAATTGGCAGTAAATTGTCACATGGTTTTTCAATAAATAAAGGTCTTTGTCAAGGTTGTTGTCTATCACCAACTCTGTTTAAAATACATGTACATGAAATATTAAAGAATTGGAGGAGAAAATGTTCAAGCATGGGAATTCCTATTTCAAACAACAAAACTTTATACAACTTACATTTTGCAGATGATCAATTGTTAATTGCACAAGATTATGAAGATTTAGAATATATGACTAGAAAATTAATAGAAAAATATGAAAAATGGGGATTAAATTTGAACATGAAAAAAACGAAACATTTATCCATTGGTGAACCAGAACAAAATTTAATTTTGGAGACTGGAGAATCAATAAAATCTTGTAGTGAGATCACATATTTAGGAATTAAAATAAATAAAAATGGGAGTTATGAAGAGGAAATAAGAAATAGAAATAATAAAGGAAAATTTGCAATTGCTTGCCTCAATGGAATATTGTGGGATAAAAATATAAGTAATAAAAATAAAATAAAACAATATATATACAATAGTTAAAAGCATCATTACTTATGGAGCAGAAACTTGGCCATTAACAACAAAAACAAATAAGTACCTTTTGGCAACGGAAATGGATTTTATACAAAGGGCCACAAGAATTTCAAGAAGAGAAAAAATTAGGAACTCAGTTATAAGGGAGAAAATGAAGATTGAAGACACCATTTTAGATTATATTAAAACTCAGCTATTAAGATGGTACGGACATGTCCAGCGAATGGAAGAGGAACGACTACCAAAATCTGTTTTGGAATGGAAACCTGAGGGAAGACGAAGCAGCGGAAGACCTAAAACCTCCTGGAGTCAGGGAATATATTTATATATGAAGGAGAAACATCTACAACCAAGAGATTGGATGGACCGACAAAATTGGCTATTAGGAATCGGACGATGTCAAAGACATTAATCAACCGATGATCTATCTATTGTCCATAGTTCATTTGACAATAAAGTTTGCTTGTGTTCAGATATAGATTGTATTTATTTTTTTTATTAAAATTTTTCAGGTTCATAAAAGAACCTCAAGTCTGAATAAAAGCTTCTGGGCAACATTTCTCCACCCTTCATCCATCCAGTAATACCTTAGTTGCCTATTATATGTTACATTGAGGGGATGTGCTAACCACATATCACTTGTTGATATGTGTGGGTAACTAAACATATCTAAATTAGCTTGGTTAAGAAACTCCCGATAGAGAGCAGCCGTGTACCCACGCGGGACGTATGGGGTACATACATACAATAATGCAATAAAGTTAAAGATGATTAAAATTAAACCTAATAAAAAATATATACACAAGAACAGCTCCAAACTACTGTACATGAAAAAAAAATTACAGAGAAAGTAATAAGATATTAGGTTAGAAATACTGATAATGTGATAAATCATAATACTATTTTTTATTAAATAAATGAATAACAAATTATTAATTGTTAAAAAATACTATTAGTGAGATGTTTTTGTCAGTTAGTTAATAGAGAAAATTAAGTTTTCTCTCTGAAAGAAGTTATAGTTTCTCAGTCTCTGATATAGGTGGAACAGAATTCCATGTTCTAGCAAGAGAAACTATAAAAGATTTTGAAACAAACAGGTAGTGTGATGTAGACAATGTGCTGAAGGGATCGTGTGCCTAATTTATGTGCATCACAGAGTCCAAAGAAGTGGTGCGATAAGGAAATGATGTGTGTGCTAGTTTATAGAGAAGAGATAGGGATTGGACGGTTCTACGATCTTGTAGATACGAGAAATCTTCCACTAAACACCGCAATATAACATTACCTTATTTCTAAAAACGTGCAAGTCTAATTTAACAAAATTTTCAAAAAAGCATAAAACATTTTTTAACATTACTTATAATTTTGTAACTATGTTTTTAATGTCATATTTTGAATGTTTAAATTCAAAATAAGACATTATTTTATTTTTATACAGATTTTCATCCACTCCATGTCCTTCAGTTCTCTTGCTCTTATTTCTTAACATAATTACAAGATAATAAACAATGTCAAAAAAGTTTTTATGCTCTCTTGAAATTAGACTTACACGAGGTTTTAGAAGGTGATGAAAACTAATATATTTTAGACTGACAGTACACTATTTTGGAACTGAATGTGTATGCCTGTACCATAGACTACCCGCAGTCAAGGGGATGAAACTGGTCTTCTGCGCATCTGAGGCCATGCTTCAACCTTGATGAAACAGACTCTAGCAAGTCGCATTATCAATGTTAATCACTGAAATAATAGGCTCAACTTTAGATTACATTACCCTTGATTTTCCATAGTATATTCTGTTATACTGTTGTTCTTACTTGTTCTAACATTTTGTAATATTTTAAATGTTTTGCAATGACACTTAAAATATGTTTTTACAATTATTAAATATTTATCTACATACATAATGATTTCTTCGAAGTTATGAAGAATCGTTGTGTGCTTGCGTGAACACTTAAAGGGACTTCCGGTAAATGATGAATATATCTGTGAAATCAGAATGACCAACATTTGAAGATATATTTTAAGAAATGGAAATGGATGTTCACTCACTTCATTTTGTTAGCTTCCGAAGGGAAAAGTTTAGTGTACACTTCATTAAATAATAAGCATGTAAATAATTTTGTTAAGTTAGGAAGTGTACATTATAATAAATGTTTGGGAATTTATTGTGAACGTTCGTCATATAGACTTCACAGCTACGTTGTTCCATCTAGCGACAACTCTACAAACTTTTTATAAACTTTTGTTCATGCGCATTGTTATTCTGTAGGGCTTAGAAAATGTAATTAGGAAAGCTAAACCAAAGTTTTTTTCAAATAATGTGTTCCAAATATCATGTGACGTAATGAAGGATAGTACCAGAAAACAATGGTAGACATCAAAATAGATAAATCAATAATGATTGGATTAATTAACTTCAATTTTAGTTGATTGGCTTTTAAGTTTTATTGTTCTTGTATTCACTTATTAAAACTGCATCACTCAGGAAAAAAAAAGTTTCCAATAGCTCACTCAATAATTTTTTCTTAAGTTCTGTAAAACAGTAGTACATATGAGGATGACCAAATGAAATAAATCACATATTATTCAATAAACTAGAAACTAAAGCAGAATTTTAATATTATAATAAATATGAAAGTTTAAGTTAATAATTTTGTATTTTAAAATTCTTTTAATATTTATATATAACTAACTAACTCACTGGCACTATCGAACCTGTAGGTTCATGGCCACGCAGACATAAGCTCTCCATACATCCCTATCCTGAGTCAATGTTTTCCAATAATCCCCTGTATAATCTACTTCCCTCAAATCACAGTTAATGCTATTCTCCCACCTCATTCTTGGTCTACCAACTACCAATATTTAAATATAACTTAAATAAATAAAATCATCTAAATAATTCATTGTTGAATAAAAATGTCAGTAACAATTAAAGAAATTGTATTACATAACAGTTTTTGTAAATAATGCTTTTAAAAATTGTTTTAAGTCATTGTTGTCAAAATTATAAAGCTTTCTGTTATAACTGTAATAAGAACACCTGCCTAACTTCATATTCTTAAATGAAAGTAAACTAAACTCTTATAAGATTCATGATGTGTTCCGTTGAGGTATTATTCAAAATTAATATAAAATTATGGAATATTCACCTGGAAGGTCCGTCTCCTCAACTAAACTCTGATTGGATGTTAAAACAATTAACTTTTCGATTTAACAAATCAATTTAAACCTTATTTAAAGGACTATTAACCAATAGAATTTAAAAGTAACATCATGTGATGTAATAAAATGTCTTAAAATTATAAAAGAATTACCGGTACAGTAGTCATTCTGCATACAACTTTCAACAAAGATAGAAGCAAGAAGAGATCTCCTGATAAAATGTAATATTTAATACAAGAAGAATAATTGATTCAAGGAAAGAAAATACTTTAATTTTAATTGACGATGAAGAATAATACCACCTACATTTACTTAATCTGCTGGGAAATTAAGAGGTGAATAAATTTGAAATTATTTCTACAAGAAACAGTTTTTAGTAATTTTGTAGAGTTTTCTTATCCAGTGTACTAACTTCCGACCCTAAGAAGAGAATCTGGCTCTACCGAAAATTAAACCCATCCTGAACCAGTAATTCTTTTTTTGGACATAAATCCACTACAACATCGGGCATGAAGAGAATTACTTCTTCAAAACGTCGCCACAACACGGGACAAAGCAATCTTCTTCTTCAAAACAAAGTAATAGTTCAATTTTGTTCCTTTTACATTGCTTTCGTTATGCAGAAGTTTATATTAGTCACCGAATTTTTTAAGTACCCTCAACAACTTCTGTCAAATTAATGGGTTACAGCTTCATTTTCACAAACATTTCCAACTTTTTAAACTTTCTAACACATGTGAAATCATTGTTCATAATTTTTATATAATGAAAAAAGTTTCCATTAGGACCGCAAGAATATTTCCGAGGTCTATAAATCAGTGGTGTGCATATGTGAGACTTAAAAAATTGCCATTAGATAGCAGCAATATTATCATGAAACTGATATCACCAATCTCCACAATAAATTTCCACTGCAAGGTAAAAATATCAGATAATGTGAACTGCTATCTGTAAAACTTCATAAAGCCTTCCACATAAGCACTACCATTCTGTAGAACATAGTAAAAATTTATCAGTGACCAACAGAAACTTTTTTTTTTCCTTTTCTTTAAAACATGTTTGAGAATATTGCCAAGGTTGGTCATATCAGTTTCACAAATAATGTGTGTGTGTGTGTGTATATATATATATATATATATATATAGTCTCGAGGTAGCATGCTGCCTTGTCATGCAGCGGGCCCAGGTTCAATTCCCGGACGGGACAGGTTCCTGGGTGAGGTTTTTTCAGGGTTTTTCCTTACCTGTAAGACAAATGTCAGGAAACTTAGGGCCCAATGGTCCCCGAAAATCATCTGGCCATCATCATCCTTATCATTATCACCATCCTTCACCAGTGTGAAAAGCAATGGGAAGCTACCACACCTATAATTCCTAGTAAAGCTGCAAAGCATAGTACGATAATGCTATGATTGCAGTGAAAGACCTGCCCTTAGGCAGAATTACTATGGATGGATATATATATATGTCCACCGCTGTGGTCTCGAGGTAGTGTGCTGCCATGTCACACAGCGGGTCCGGGTTTGATCCCCGGTCAGGGCAGTTTTTCTGGGTGAGGTTTTTATTGGGGTTTTTCCTCACCTGTAAGACAAATGTCAGGAAAACTTTAAGGCCCAAATGGTCCCTGAAATCATATGGCCATCATCATCATCCTTCACCGGTGTGAAAAGCAATGGGAAGCTACCACACCTACAATTCCCTAGGAAAGCTGCAAGCATAGCATACAAATGCTATGATTGCTGTGAAGGACCTGCCTTTGGGCAGAATTAATATGGATGTATATGTATATATATATATATATATATATATGAATATATAAAAAAAATGGATGTAAACTAACTTGCCATTTCCTAACCAAAGAAAACAATTTACATGCATATTATTTATTTCCAAATACAAAAAAAATGGACGTAAACCAACTTCCCATTTTCTAACCTAACAAAACAATTTACATGCATATTATTTAACAAACTATAAACTAATTTTACATTCACTAACACTAAATATGGTTTCGAATTATTTTCAAATGTTGGTAACTGCGACGTGAGAGTCTCCTAGCGGATGTTCCATGAAGCATTTCCACGCCTGTAGAACTCGATGTACAATATTCGCTTAATTTAGAAATATTTAAAAATTGTAAGAAATGTTTATAAAATGGTTCCTAAATGTTTAAAATAGTATAAAACATTATTATAAATGGTTGAAAAGTGTTTGGTGCATCAGCGGCATAAGAATGTCATGGAAAATTGTGTACATCTTAAAGTGAACCTCAGCCGATTAGTGTTACATACATCTCTTATAAACATGTTTGCAAATTAATTACGAGGGTTGGTCATGCTGATTTCACTGATGTTCCATTTGACAACAATTCCAAAAACGTTTGCACACGCAGAATGCTATTCTATTGAACTTAAATTGGAAAAAGTCGGATATATGCCAGACACAAATTCTTCTAAGTTCCACAGAATCGCAGTGCACATGCGCAAGTTGCTGTAATGGTTAATATAGCCTCCAGTAAGTAGATTGCTCTGCAGTCGGTGTTACCAACTTTGGGAATAGATTCCCAAATGCAAAAAAAAAAAAAAATGGACGTAAACTAACTTGCCATTTCCTAACTAAAGAAAACAATTTACATGCACATTATTTATTCCCAAATGCCTAAAAAATGGACGTAAACCAACTTCCCATTTCCTAGTCTAACAAAACAATTTACATGCGTACTATTTAATAAACTATAAACTAATTTTGGGTGAGGTAGGTTATATGCCCGTCACAACTCTACACGTACATTCTTATGTCACTGATGCACTAAACATTTGTAAAACACGTTTTGTACTGTTTTATTAAACATTTTGCAATGATCTTCAAGCTTTCTTTACAATATTTTATATTTACGTAAAACATGATCGTGGATACATTATTTACTTGCTACTTTCCATGTTGTTCCAACGTTGCCACCATTTGAAAATAATTTCAAACCATATTTAGTGTTAGTGTACGTAAAATTAGTTTATAGTTCATTAAATAGTACGCATGTAAATTGTTTTCTTACGTTAGGAAATGGGAAGTTGGTTTACGTCCAATTTTTTTACATTTGGGAATAAATAATATGCATGTAAATTGTTTTCTTTAGTTAGGAAATGGCAAGTTAGTTAACGTCCATTTTTTTTTTTGCATTTGGAAATTTGGAAAAAGTCGGTTTTATGTCTCTCAGGAATTCTTCGAAGTTCCACAGAATCGCAGCGTGCATGCGCGAGTTGCTGTACTGTTTAATATAGACTCCGGTAGATGGCTCTGCAGTCGGCATTACCAACTTTGGGAATAAATTTCCAAATGTAAAAAAAAAAAAAATTGACGTTAACTTGCCATTTTCTAACTAAAGAAAACAATTTACATGCATATTATTTCTTCCCAAATGCTTAAAAATGGACGTAAACCAACTTCCCATTTCCTAACGTAACAAAGCAATTTACATGTGTACTATTTATTGAACTATAAACTAATTTTACGTACACTAACACTAAATATAGTTTCCAATTATTTTCAAATGGTGGCAACGTTGGAACAACATGGGAAAGTAGCAAGGAAGTAATGTATCCACGATCATGTTTTACGTAAATATATAAATATTGTCAAGAAAGCTTGAAGATCATTGCAAAATGTTTAAAACAGTACAAAAGTGTTTACAAGTGTTTAGTGCATCAGTGGCATAAGAATGTAAGTGTAGAAATGTGAGAGACATAAAACCGACCACATCCGGAAATTTACTCCCAAAGTTGGTAATGCCGACTGCAGACCCATCTACCAGAGGCTATATTAACCATTACGGCAACTCCTGCGACTCGCGCATGCACACTGCCATTTTGTGGAACTTATAAGATTTTGTCTCCGGCATAAACCAGACTTTTTCCCTAATACACTAAATATGGTTTCAAATTATTTTCAAATGGTGACAACGTTGGAACAACATGGGAAAGTAGCAAGTAAGTAATGTATCCACGATCATGTTTTACGTAAATATATAAATATACAATATTGTAAAGAACGCTTGAAGATCTTTGCAAAATGTTTAAAACAGTACAAAACGTGTTTACAAGTGTTTAGTGCATCAATGGCATAAGAGTGTAAGTGTAGAATTGTGACCGGCATATAACCTATTGATATACGTTGATAGATTATGGGGATGTGGTAGGTTTTATGTCTCTCACAATTCTACACTTACTCTTATGCCACTGATGCACTAAACATTTGTAAACACTTTTGTACTGTTTTAAACATTTTCCAATGACCTTCAAGCTTTCTTGACAATATTTTATATTTATGTAAAACATGATCGTGGATAAATTACTTGCTTGCTACTTTCCCATGTTGTTCCAACGTTGCCACCATTTGAAAATAATTTCAAACCATATTTAGTGTTAGTGTACGTAAAATTAGTTTATAGTTCATTAAATAGTATGCATGTAAATTGCTTTGTTACATTAGGAAATGGGAAGTTGGTTTAGGTCCATTTTTTTAAGCATTTGGGAATAAATAATGTGCATGTAAATTGTTTTCTTTAGTTAGAAAATGGCAAGTTAGTTAACGTCCATTTTGTTTTTTGTATTTGGAAATTTATTCCCAATGTTGGTAACGCCGACTGCAGAGCCATCTACTGGAGGCTATATTAACCATTACAGCAATTCCCGCAACTCGCGCATGCGCACTGCGATTCTGTGGAACTTACAAGAATTCGTCTGAGACATATAACCGACTCTTTCCGATTATGGTATTCCCAATTAAGTTTAAAATAATTACATGACCGTATTTCACCAAACAACTATATGCTGAAATCATATATAATTCCAATTAGATACCGTATTAATCAACCGGTTTCTGTAATAGTTTAAATGTATCCTCGAAATCCTCTTTAACAAAAATAAGATTTAGCAGCTTGAAAAAAAAATTGCATATAAGCGATTATTAAAGGACATGGAACCGATACAGACAATATATACCAGAAAAATATAAAACTGAAAAAAGTAAACAAATGATACCTTGCCAATTCCTTTTTTGATCTATGTTTCATCTATGGCTTCAGGTTGCTTCAACTTGAAATTTGAAAAACAGATTAGGTCCAACGTCATGTCACAGATGAGGATTGTTTAATACTCTGTGGTCATGGATTATCACAGAAGTTTCTCTATGATGGATTATAACGTCACGAACACCGAAGCGAAAGCAATCTGGCCAATATAAATATAATGACGGTACTTTAAATAGAAACATTCACTAGACATATGCTCCTTTTAAATAACAGAATTAGTAGTTTTTAGAATGCTATTTTTTCTGTCTACTGCTATTATTCAATATGTGCACAGTAACCTGCACCTCAAGAACTATGCTCAAGAAGAAGATAAAGTGGAATGCGAGCGACTGCTGAAAATAGCTACAAAATGGCTATGTTGGCTATTATAATAACTAGAAAGCGCACTAACGTGCATAGGAGTTTAATTCGTTAGCTTTTGCTATAGTCACTAAGCGATTTGTTATTGTTTGTGCATTTGTTGATATGGTATTTTTCACAGCGTTGTCCGCATAGTGAGCATATTGCAGTCGTGGTAGGACGTGTTTCTGCATATTTTGTGTTGGCTATTATCGACGTTTCGATGTTATATTTTTACAATCGCGGTAACTGAAACGCATAGAAAGCACCCTTCCCGTCCAACTATTTAAAAAGTGAAAGCACAACTCAATCACTGACCAGGGATTCCTTTGATCTATGCACTGACATCTGCGGGAGTTGCAGCAGAGCAGCGAAGGATAAGGTCTTCAGCCAGCGGAGAGGTCCAGCGCTACGAGCGACACCCTCGTAGCAGAGGATTCTTTCCAGCATCCGGCTGGAAGTCAACGCCTTCGCGGAGAAGAACGCCTACAATTGACTGCCGGCGTATAGAGCTGCATGGCCTGTGCATTTGAAATAAATCGTCTGACGGCTTTCCTTTTCAGGAAAGGCACTATGCTTCGGCCGTCTACGAAGGAATCTTCGTCCCCCAATCTCGCGTAGGACGCGTAATAACTACACTGAATAAATCCCAGCTAACCGCGTCTGAAGCAAACCGGCCGGCAATCGTAAAAGCCTAGAGTCCCCCCTCTCCCGCTGCTTCCCCGGCAGTTGACGGCAAAGCGTCGGGAGGTGGGAGGACTCCGGATCAGCGCCCCGGCGTAAACAGACCTCCGGCCCTGATCATTTGCTGCGAGCATACGTCATTATTGACAGCTGCGAACGTGGAGTTCGCCAAAAACGGATCGCGTGCATTCACTTGCACTCCAAGTCGATCCAGCATTAGGGTGAGACTGGGTTCAATACAAGTTCTCAAAAAATACCAGCAGCTGTTGGCCCAACATAATATCTCCTGCCTCACAGGCGATATTATGAAGAAAAGTCGAACGCAAGTTCTGCGATTCGTCATTAAAGGCATCGATTCCAGCGTCGATCTGGCAGTGATCCAAGGGGGCCTGAAGGAAAAAGGGTTCGAGGTCTTGATGGTGGTTAATATGACCTCTCGAACCCAATGCCAATGTTTCTGGCGACCCTGGTCGACGGCCCCAAAGCCCAAGAAGCTACGAAATTAAAAAAAGCTATGCTTTTTTAAAGTAAAAGTCGAGCCATTTCGCCGACTGAATACTGCAAACAGTCTCTGTAGTAAATAACACTCAGGTGGAAACAGCAGTAGTTCCAGTTGAGATAGAAGCTCCTGAAAACCTGCCATTCCTCCATATTATTAACGTCGCCGAGGAAAATTTCAGTTCCCAATAAAATCAAGCAGTCTCATTCTAAGATGACTCAAACTGGGACTTCCTCATTTTGGAAATCTAAAGAAAAACGCACAAACACTAAACACCCGAATCTTCAATGATCTAACGGATCAGGTCAAGAAAGAGCTTAGAAAATATCCAGACCAGATTGTAGTTAAAATGACTTCAATCTACCGGAGAACACCTACAAAATGTCTACGAGAAGTCCTGACGACTTCATAATAAAACTGGAACACCGCGACAGATTGACTTTTCGGCTTATTTATTACCTTCAAGCTACTCTGCTAGGGTTTTCGGTGGTTTTCCCTAGCGCTAAGACAATAGTCGGAGTGGTCCCTTAGACTCCACCAATAAATTATTACTCCCTGTTTAAAGTTTAAATTCTAAATATTATTTCATCTTTGGCTACAATTGATAATTTTTCCAAATTATAAATTTCGATAGTCAGCTCATCCTGAAAAGAGCCTTTTTTCGGAATTGATTTCGAAATAGCGACTTCTCGGATCTTCAGCACATTGAATTCAAATTAAAATCATCTAAATTTGATCTCGACCAAGCCTTCAAGCTCGACTTGCGGATGGAGCTCCAGCAACCAGCACGGCGCACTGATGAACCTACATTCGCCAGAGGCGTCCTCCACAAACTATGACACTGATCCCTCCGGTGGAACTACTAGGAAGCAGGATACGCAGCCATCGTAATTCCAACCTAGCCATACTGGCTCTTAATGGGTAAAGAGGGCAAAGATACGTAAGAACCTATATTGCCTAGGGTGTCTCGGCACCCGCTACATATTTCGTTCATTCGTACAATCACTGATTCTTTGTGATATATTTTTTAGTTTTATTATTATTCCTTTGTCCACCGCTGTGGTCTCGAGGTAGCGTGCCACCTTGTCAAGCAGCGGGCCCGGGTTCGATTCCCGGTCGGGTTAGGCTCCTGGGTGAGGTTTTTTGGAGTTTTTCCTCATATGTAACTCGTAAGACAAATGTCAGGATGCTTAGGGCCCAAAGATGCCCGAAAATCATCCGGCCATATGGCAAATAGTTTCATCGTGGGAAATTGCTGCTTTTGTTAATATTCCCTAATAACGAACCTGGTTTTCGTTCAACTAATATTTCTGTCTTGGCCAAATAATTCCAACAAAATAATCCATAAAATTGTTTACTGCCAGATAACCATGAATTCTCATTCGCCGAAAAAGTATAATGCCTTATATATATATTTATATCCATCCATAGTAATTCTGCCCGAGGGCAGGTCTTGCAGCTTTACTAGGGAATTGTAGGTGAGTAGCTTCCCGTTGCTTTCCACACCGATGAAGGATGATGATAATGATACGAATGATGATGATTATGGCCATATGATTTTGGGAACCGTTTGGGTCTTAAAGTTTTCCTGACATTTGTCTTACAGGTGAGGAAAAACCCCGAAAAATACCTCACCCAGGAGCCTGTCCCGACCGGGAATCGAACCCGGCCCACTGCGTGACAAGGCAGCACGCTACCTCGAGATCACAGTGGTGGACATAATATATATATATATATATATATATATATATAACTCAATGGCACTATCGAAACCGTAGTTTCGTGGCCGCGCGGACATAGGCTCTCAATAAATCCCTATCCTGAGCTAATGTTTTCCAATCATTCCCTGTACAATCTACTTCCCTCAGATCATAGTTAATATTATTCTCCCACATCATTTTTGGTCTACCAACTAGGCGTTTTCCCTCTGGTTTCCTACAAGAAGCTTCCATACACGTCTCTTATTCCCCATTCATGCCACATGTCGTGCCCATCGCAATCTACGAGACTTAACTGTTATGTAAGTCTTCTCCATTCACCTGTCTGTTCATCTCTCTTTAGTGGAAAAGAATTCCTAAGAACTTTATTGTCAAATACTCGTAATCTCCTTTCCTCCCTTAAAGTAAGAGTCCGTATTTCGCAACCATATAATATAAATGGTAGAATAATAGTTTTATGTATTTTCATTTTTACGTTTTTTTAAAGGAGTTGGGAAGTCAAGCGTCTCTGTAATGCATAATAACACGCATTTCCAGAATTGAGCCTATGTTTAATTTCTTTGTGCAACTCGTATATATATATATATATATATATATATATATATATATTATATATATTATATCCGGTAAATCTAGAGTTGGCTTACCTTGTTGTACGAGATATTGTAGAAAGTGTGCATGAGTTATTGTGTATATTATAAATTACATTCATATTCAGTAATTGGCAAATCACATTATTATCAGTAACACTAACTAAAACACGTGAGAACAAATTAATAGCGCACTTAAATAAACTCATTGCCAATACTAAATTATTTCAACTTATGGTTTCCACAAAAAAAATGTATACACGTTCATATTCATTTGGGCCTAATTGTTGTTATTCGGTTAGATAATATAAATAAAGCTTCTTAAATTAATAGGTTGCTATAGCTGACGAAGCTTAGCATATAATTTGATTTTATATTGTTTCTTTGTGTTCTGTAAAATGAAATACGAATTTGAAACATGATATTTCTTTTATTTCACTTCTCAAATCAGCCAATCACATTTTTAATGTCTCATTTTAGCCAATACCGGTGAATATCAGAATCACTAGCTCGAAACTTCATGTTTCATGGTTATCGGTCAACTTGTAGATTTGTTTCTCGAATTCTGAATTATGCAGGACCAGCTAGCTTGTAATCAATAAAAAAACTCGATGGCTTGAGACAAAAATGTTTGTCTACTGTGGATTATCGCTGGTCTATTGAAATATAAGATAAGAGCTTGCGTTAATTCATCTCTAACGTAAGTCAGTGCGGATAAACAGAAGATGAATACGCTGGTGCGGCGGGAAATTTCAGTTCACGCCTGATTTGGTAAATGTATTATTTTATTCTATTCAAAGTTATGAATGTATTAATTATTACCCCAGCAGTTCTCCGGTTGAATACACGCCATTGATGTGAAATAACTGATTTTATCCACTAAGACAAATTAAATTAAAAGCAATAAAATTAATAAGAATAAACATATTGTAGCGCTGGGGTTTCACTTCATGGTGGACGAAACGGTGTCTTTTGAAGTTTTTCTCAGAGTTTTCCCCGTTTTACCCTGCCACAATTTTAATTTCACCACCTATCTACACTCATTCTCATCCATTTCTTTCATATCATCTGCCCCCATTATAGTGTGTCAGGCATGGCCCTTGATAACACAGACCTTCAACGTAAGTGACTTCATCCCTGACCCGGTCGAGTTTTTTTATCATTTTTAACTGGAATTTACACTTAACAAAGCAGAGAAATTTTTTAACTCAAGAACTTTTAATAATAATCATCTTTCAAACATGATCGCGTGGACATAATCTGATGCTGAGCTAATATATTCCCTCTAATAATTTACCTCCCTCAAATCATGTTATGTTAATTCATTGTTGATCTACCTACTGGGCACTTCCTATAATAACATTTCTTGTCTTCTTTCATTTCCCATTCATGCCACATGTCCTGCCTAAATGTTCTTATTATGTCTGATTTCCCATAAAAATCTTGTAGCTCACTGTTGTGTAATTCTTTTTCCATTCACATGTCTGTTCATCTCTCTTTTTGGGGGAGGGGAATCTCAAATGAAGAATGGAAGAGATGGCCACGTAACCTTAACTTCACCACGCTAAATAAACAAATAAATAGTAAACAAAAAGATAAGTATCTTTCCCATCTGCATTATATTTGATTTCTCATAAGGATAACTCGATTGGCCGTCATCTTATTTTCTCCATTCACCTGTCAGCTCGTCTCTCTTTAATCCCAAGCGATAAGAAATAAAATAAAGTTTTGATAAAATTTATTAATTTATATAAAATTAAATATATGGTCACACGCACAAATACATTATATAATGAAAATGAAGAAAAGAGAAAATAAGGATAATTTTGAAGAAGTGGCTGATTTCAATTATCTAGGAAGAATAATAATTATAAACAGGAATGAAGTGATAAAAGGATTTAATCACTGGCTCTATGCTATTGCCCATTACATTACGACTTCTCTCTAAAATATATAAAACGGTTATTCCCCTAATTATATTTCATGAATGTGAAAAACGGACGTTTGCTTTAAGAAAAAATAAAATATAACGAGTACCGGTAATTGGGAATAATGTAACTAACTCACAGGAACTATCGAACCAGTAGGTTCATGGCCGCATGGACATAAGCTCTCCATATATCCCTATCCTGAGCTAATGTTTTCCAATCATTCCCTGTATAATCTACTTCCCTCAAATCATAGTTAATGTTATTCTCCTACCTCATTCTGGTCCACGCACCAACTGGGCGTTTTCCCTCTGGTTTTCCTACAAGAAGCTTTAACGTACGCCTTTCCTTCCCCATTCGTGCCACATATCCTGCCCATCGCAATCTACGAGACTTAACTGTTGTTATTGTATCTAGCTTCCTATGAAGACCATGTAGTTCACTATTATGAAGTCTTCTCCATTCACCCGTCTGTCTCTTTGATCCAAAACGTTTCCTAAGAACTTCATTCTCAAATACTTGTAATCTCCTTTCCTCCCTTAAAGTAAGAATCCATGTTTCGCATCCATATAATAGTTTTATATATTTTTAGTTTGACGTTTTTTGAAAGGAGTTGGGACATCAAGAGTCTTTGTAATGCATAATAAGCACGCATTTCTAGAATTGAGCCTATGTTTAATTTCGTTGTACATCTCATTCCTATTTGTGATTATTGTAAATCGGAATAAGAAATAATAATAATGATGGAAGTGCGCACAATGTGCATATTTAGTTTTTGCTAAACTCTGTGAGCGAGGTAGCCCTTTTTGAGCATGTCACTGTACATGAACCACCGCACAACCCACAAACACAGTCTTAACTAGGCCAGTGAATCTTTATAGGGAGATTTGGACGCAAATTTTTTTTATTTTTTTGTCCACGTAGTACTCGGGTCATCTTAAGACTGCGAAACCGTCGCTATTTTATCGATTGTAGACGTATTGCTGTGGTTTATCTATGACGCAACGCGCCAGCGCAAAAATTGCTCCCCATGTATTTAAATGGAGGTGGTTTGTCTACAACACAAATTGCTGGCGCAAAAAAATTTGCGCTGACATGTCGCGTCGTGTTTTGGAATCTCTTGAATCCAGGAAGCAATTTGCCAGCGCAAACAAAGAATATAGAGGATATTACCCGTACTCATTGGTGTAATTGCTAAAAACAAACTAAGATTTTATAACAAAATGTCGGAAATGCAGTACTTGTTTTATAACTTTCCAATTTTAACGACGAAAGTTAGATAGTTTTGTTGCAAATCATCGAGTTCTATTTATGTTTTATACAATATGAGCATGAAGGAGTACAGAGATGTACAGAAAAAAGTTATTGTGGCTTGAACTTAGTCAAGAGATAAATAAAAGCTGTTACTTTTTCTGTCTTTACTAATATTTGGAACTATTTTAATCGTTTTGCAACGACACTTGAAACTTTTTAAATGAAGAATTTTAATATGTTTATCTATGTACACAAATTATGATTTTTCCTCTCAATTTATTTTCAAAGTTCTTTATTAGAATTGAAGTTGACATACGTGAACGCTCATAAAATTAAATCCACCAGATGGCAGGACATATGTGTGAATGACCAACATTTGCATTTAATTCCAAACCATATTTTAAGAAATAAATGTTCAATCACTTCATTTTGTTAGATTCCGATGGGTCAGTTTAGTGTAAATCAGATTAATTTATAGTTTACTAAATAGTATGTATGTAATTTATTTTATTAGGTTATGCAGGGACAGGTTTGTATACATTAGTTTTTGTAAACACATTTGGAAATTTATTATGAACGTTGGTCATTTTGATTTTCCATATATGTGGTGCCATCTGGCGACAATTCCATAAACATATGCGCTATAACGTATGCGCTCCATGCTGAACCAGCATCACGCCGAGCGAAACGCGAATTCGCGTCACGTCGGGCGCGACACGCTGTATAATAAACCGTAGCATAAGACGTAAAAACAAATCGAAATGTAAAATTGAATATCGAACTAAATTTAAAAAATGAACGGTAGAATTATTATGTACTGTTCGAAGAGAAATTTGAGGTTCAATATAATATAATATTGTTAATGCATCGAAGTTAATTATTAAATTGATTAATTTTCTACAATCTGAAATAGAAAGTGAAGCTGGAAAATACAGCTAATGGAAGGTAAGAGAATGATTACATATGACATTTTTTTCCCTCAAAAATTTGGTTCACTTTTCAAAATCGTGTTTTCAAATAATACTGTGAATTATGTAAATTGGCATGCCGTATATTTTGTTTGCATCGTGACATTATAATGTTTGTATTTGAAATTAATATTCCTTTAAAAAAAGCTTGTTTATATCTCATATTATTTTTTATATCTTGGTCTGTAATGTGATCAATATTTCTTTCACAGAATAAATGAGGCTGTCAAGATCAAATCGTATGGGCGTACTTCCTTATAACGGTGATTGGGAAGTCTGCATACGTATATACAATTTTAGGTAATGCTACGGTTTATTATAACAGCGTGTCGCGCCCGACGTGACGCGAATTCGCGTTTCGCTCGGCGTGATGCTGGTTCCACATGGAGCGCATACGCTACAGCGCATATGTTTATGGAATTGTCGCCAGATGGCACCACATATATGGAAAATCAAAATGACCAACGTTCATAATAAATTTCCAAATGTGTTTACAAAAACTAATGTATACAAACCTGTCCCTTCATAACCTAATAAAATAAATTACTTACATACTATTTAGTAAACTGTAAACTAATCTGATGTACACTAAACTGACCCATCGGAATCTAACAAAATGAAGTGATTGAATATTTATTTCTTAAAATATGGTTTGGAATTAAATGCAAATGTTGGTAATTCACACATATGTCCTGCCATCTGGTGGATTTAATTTTATGAGCGTTCACGTATGCCAACTTCAATTCTAATAAAGAACATTGAAAATAAATTGAGAGGAAAAGTCATAATTTGTGTACATTGATAAACATATTAAAATTCTTCATAAAAAAAGTTTCAAGTGTCGTTGCAAAACGATTAAAATAGTTCGAAATATTAGTAAAGACAGAAAAAGTACCTAGAGCAACAGCATCATATGAATGTTGTATGGAAAATCATAGAATAAATTATTCTTTAGTTCTTAAATAAACATATGGTTGATGAATATACCAAATTTTAGAATACTTCAGATTTTCGCCTGAGCAGTTTTATCAGGTTTTGAATTTAATAGAAGACGAAATTTATGCACATCCATAATATCCCCGAGATACAATATTTACAGCTTTTATTTATCTCTTGACTAAGTTCAAGCCACAATAACTTTTTCTGTACATCTCTGTACTCCTTCATGCTCATATTGTAAAAAACATGTATAGATCTCGATGATTTGCAACAAAACTGTCTAACTTTCGTCGTTAAAATTGGAAAGTTATAAAACAAGTACTGTATTTCCGACATTTTGTTAACAAATCTTAGTTTGTTTTTAGCAATTACACCAATGAGTATGGGTAATATCTTCTATATTCTTTGTTTGCGCTGGCAAATTGCGTCCTGGATTCAAGAGATTCCAAAACACGACGCGACATGTCAGCGCAAATTTTTTTGCGCCAGCAATTTGCGTTGTAGATAAACCACATCCATTTGAATATATGGGGAGCAATTTTTGCGCTGGCGCGTTGCGTCGTAGATAAACCACAGCATAATGCTACGGTTTATTATACAGCGTGTCGCGCCCGACGTGACGCGAATTCGCGTTTCGCTCGGCGTGATGCTGGTTTCGCATGGAGCGCATACGCTACAGCGCATATGTTTATGGAATTGTCGCCAGATGGCACCACATATATGGAAAATCAAAATGACCAACGTTCATAATAAATTTCCAAATGTGTTTACAAAAACTAATGTCCCTGCATAACCTAATAAAATAAATTACATACATACTATTTAGTAAACTATAAACTAATGTGATGTACACTAAACTAACCCATCGGAATCTAACAAAATGAACTGATTGAACATTTATTTCTTAAAATATGGTTTGGAATTAAATGCAAATGTTGGTCATTCACACATATGTCCTGCCATCTGGTGGATTTAATTTTATGAGCGTTCACGTATGCCAACTTCAATTCCAATAAGGAACTTTGAAAATAAATTGAGAGGAAAAGTCATAATTTGTCTACATAGATAAACATATTAAATTTCTTCATAAAAAAAGTTTCACATGTCGTTGCAAAACGATTAAAGTAGTTCGAAAAATTAGTAAAGACAGAAAAAGTACCTAGAGCAACAGCATCATATGAATGTTGTATGGTAAATTATAGAATAAATGATTCTTTAGTTCTTAAATAGACATATGGTTGATGAATATACCAAATTTTAGAATACTTCAGATTTTCGCCTGAGCAGTTTTATCAGGGTTTGAATTTAATAGAAGACGAAATTTATGCACATCCATAATATCCCCGAGATACAATATTTACAGCTTTTATTTATCTCTTGACTAAGTTCAAGCCACAATAACTTTTTCTGTACATCTCTGTACTCCTTCATGCTCATACCATATCGGTTCTCTATGGTATAAAACATGTAGAGAACTCGATGATTTGCAACAAAACTATCTAACTTTCGTCGTTAAAATTGGAAAGTTATAAAACAAGTACTGTATTTCCGACATTTTGTTATAAAATCTTAGTTTGTTTTTAGCAATTACACCCAGGGATTCCCTGATTACACCAATGAGTACGGGTAATATCTTCTATATTCTTTGTTTGCGCTGGCAAATTGCGTCCTGGATTCAAGAGATTCCAAAACACGACGCGACATGTCAGCGCAATTTTTTTTGCGCCAGCAATTTGCGTTGTAGATAAACCACTTCCATTTAAATACATGGGGAGCAATTTTTGCGCTGGCGCGTTGCGTCGTAGATAAACCACAGCATAAGTGGATCTAATGCTACGGTTTATTATACAGCGTGTCGCGCCCGACGTGACGCGAATTCGCGTTTCGCTCGGCGTGATGCTGGTTCCACATGGAGCGCTTATGCTACGGTTTATTATACAGCGTGTCGCGCCCCACGTGACGCGAATTCGCGTTTCGCTCGGCGTGATGCTGGTTCCACATGGAGCGCATACGCTACAGCGCATATGTTTATGGAATTGTCGCCAGATGGCACCACATATATGGAAAATCAAAATGACCAACGTTCATAATAAATTTCCAAATGTGTTTACAAAAACTAATGTATACAAACCTGTCCCTGCATAACCTAATACAATAAATTACTTACATACTATTTAGTAAACTGTAAACTAATCTAATGTACACTAAACTGACCCATCGGAATCTAACAAAATGAAGTTATTGAATATTTATTTCTTAAAATATGGTTTGGAATTAAATGCAAATGTTGGTCATTCACACATATGTCCTGCCATCTGGTGGATTTAATTTTATGAGCGTTCACGTATGCCAACTTCAATTCTAATAAAGAACTTTGAAAATAAATTGAGAGGAAAAGTCATAATTTGTGTACATTGATAAACATATTAAAATTCTTCATAAAAAAAGTTTCAAGTGTCGTTGCAAAACGATTAAAATAGTTCGAAATATTAGTAAAGACAGAAAAAGTACCTAGAGCAACAGCATCATATGAATGTTGTATGGAAAATCATAAAATAAATTAATCTTTAGTTCTTAAATAAACATATGGTTGATGAATATACCAAATTTTAGAATACTTCAGATTTTCGCCTGAGCAGTTTTATCAGGGATTGAATTTAATAGAAGACGAAATTTATGTACATCCATAATATCCCCGAGATACAATATTTACAGCTTTTATTTATCTCTTGACCTCTCTTGACTCTAAGTTCAAGCCACAATAACTTTTTTCTGTACATCTCTGTACTCCTTCATGCTCATATTGTAAAAAACATGTATAGATCTCGATGATTTGCAACAAAAACTGTTTAACTTTCGTCGTTAAAATTGGAAAGTTATAAAACAAGTACTGTATTTCCGACATTTTGTTAACAAATCTTAGTTTGTTTTTAGCAATTACACCAATGAGTACGGGTAATATCTTCTACATTATTTGTTTGCGCTGGCAAATTGCGTCCTGGATTCAAGAGATTCCAAAAACACGACGCGACAATGTCAGCGCAAATTTTTTTGCGCCAGCAATTTGCGTTGTAGATAAACCACCTCCATTAAAATACATGGGGAGCAATTTTTGCGCTGGCGTGTTGCGTCGTAGATAAACCACAGCATTACGCTACAGCGCATATGTTTATGGAATTGTCGCCAGATGGCACCACATATATGGAAAATCAAAATGACCAACGTTCATAATAAATTTCCAAATGTGTTTACAAAAACTAATGTATACAAACCTGTCCCTGCATAACCTAATAAAATAAATTACTTACATACTATTTAGTAAACTGTAAACTAATCTGATGTACACTAAACTGACCCATCGGAATCTAATAAAATGAAGTGATTGAATATTTATTTCTTAAAATATGGTTTGGAATTAAATGCAAATGTTGGTAATTCACACATATGTCCTGCCATCTGGTGGATTTAATTTTATGAGCGTTCACGTATGCCAACTTCAATTCTAATAAAGAACTTTGAAAATAAATTGAGAGGAAAAGTCATAATTTGTGTACATAGATAAACATATTAAAATTCTTCATAAAAAAAGTTTCAAGTGTCGTTGCAAAACGATTAAAATAGTTCGAAATATTAGTAAAGACAGAAAAAAGTAACAGCTTTTATTTATCTCTTGACTAGTTCAAGCCACAATAACTTTTTTCTGTACATCTCTGTACTCCTTCATGCTCTACTCATATTGTATAAAACATATATAGAACTCGATGATTTGCAACAAAACTATCTAACTTTCGTTGTTAAAATTGGAAAGTTATAAAACAAGTACTGTATTTCCGACATTTTGTTATAAAATATTAGTTTGTTTTTAGCAATTACACCAATGAGTACGGGTAATATCTTCTATATTCTTTGTTTGCGCTGGCAAATTGCGTCCTGGATTCAAGAGATTCCAAAACACGACGCGACATGTCAGCGCAAATTTTTTTGCGCCAGCAATTTGCGTTGTAGATAAACCACCTCCATTTAAATACATGGGGAGCAATTTTTGCGCTGGCGCGTTGCGTCGTAGATAAACCACAGCATAATGCTTCTACCTTCATTTTACTAACTCGGGTTCTCTATGGTCTTAACAGTCTTCGTTCTCTATGGTCTTAACTTGGTGTGTGGTATACTTTTACTGCACAGATGAGGTTAATTGGGAATAATGTTCTTAGGAAAGAGAGACAAACAGACAAGATGAATATTGAGCTACATGATGTTTATGGAAATCAAGATAAAATAAGAACTAAGACTGCGGACGTTGTGCCACGAAAATAGGAATTGAAAAAGGAGCATGAAACTCTCCGCAGAAAAAAACAGAGGGAAACAACGTACTAGATAGGCCAAGAATGAAAACTGTGTTTATAGGTTGTGCGGTGGTTCATATGACAGATATAATGCTGTGACATGCACAAAAAGAGCAACCTCACTCACAGAGTTTTGCAAAAACTAAACATGCACATTGTGCGCACTTCCTTTTATTATTATATTTCTCTATGGTCAACATCGGTTCTTTATGGTCGACATCGCTGTAAACGTAGAAATAAATCGAGTTGGAAAATCGAATTAAATTTAAATTATCATCATCATCATAGTACATTCACGAATTTAGGCCATTTGTTCATTTTGTTGACCTGTTTCGGCTTCAAGAGAAACACCATCCAGATGTCTTTTGAGTGGACGTCCTGGCTTTCTTTCTTCCTGCAGGTTGATATCTTAACATCATCATCATAGTACATTCACGAATTTAGGCCATTTGTTGACCTGTTTCGGCCTCAAGAGAAACACCATCCAGAAGTCTTTTGAGTGGACGTCCTGGTCTTCTTCTTCCTGCAGGTTGATATCTTAACATTAGTTTGGGTATTCTGTGATCTTCCATTCGATGAACATGTTGTATCCACCTTGACTTATAATCAGAAATTTTGTTTTCTAAAGATTCCATGTGTCATTCTTCTAAGATGTCTTCATTTTTTTTGTGATCTAGTAGTGTGTATCCTGCAGTCCTCCGAAGATATCTCATTTCAGCAGATCTAAGTCTCTGTATATCCTTCTGTTTTCAACGTCCATACTTCGCTACCATACAAAAGAGTTGGAAGAGCCAGTGTTTTATACACTTTCAGTCTTGAATGCTTTTGGACTAACTGTGGCTTGAAGATAGAATTTATTAACCCTAAAATTCTTAAAAATTTAGATATTTTTGCATTTACATCCTTTTCTTCTTCATATGAGATATTGCATCCTAGATATGTAAAATTATTCACCTGCTCCAAAATTTTATTGTCAAGTACAATTTTACTTCTGACAGGATCTACACCTTGAAATGCCATAATTTTTGTCTTTTCTGTAGATATCTTTAATCCATATTCTTCTGTAATTTTGTTAAGTTCATACAGACCTTTCTGTAGATTATCTTCGGAATTTGCTATTATTATTTGGTCATCTGCAAACAATAGGGTGTTTAATTTTCTATTTTCTGATATTCTTATTCCAAATTTATATGTTTTGTTCCAGCAACAAATTACTTCATTGATATAAATTGCAAAGAGTGTTGGGGATAGGGGGCAGCCTTGTCTCACACCACGATTTATAATTCCTTCTTCAGAAAATCTGTTATTTAATTTAATCTTTATGGTGTTGTCTTTGTAAATATTTTGTATGTTCTGCCGAAGTAAATTTGGTATATTTCTGTCTTCCAATATATTTAAGAGTTTTGATCTCTTGACTGTGTTGAATGCTTTTTCAAATCTATGAAAGCAAAATGTGTTTCTAAGTTGAATTCTCTTCTTTTTTCAAGCAATAGTTTAACAGAAAATGCTGAATCAATACAAGATCGTCCTTTCCTAAATCCATTTTGACATTCCATAAGGAATTTTTCACTGAAACTTTTCAATTTTCCATTTAAAATGTCTGCATAAATTTTGTAACATGTTTATTTAACTTTCACAGGGAAAGAACACTATGAGGTTTAATTTAATAATTAAATTAATGTTTTTATTACCTCACCTCATATCCTTTTTCTTCTATACTGCAGTTTCGGAGCTTATCTCCATCGTCAGTAGCCTCTGGTCGACCGGTGTTATGTCGTTTCTTGGCGGTTTCCTTCTTACTTCTAAGATCAGAAGTAAGAAGGAAACCGCCAAGAAACGACATAACACCGGTCGACCAGAGGCTACTGACGATGGAGATAAGCTCCGAAACTGCAGTATAGAAGAAAAAGGATATGAGGTGAGGTAATAAAAACATTAATTTAATTATTTGTAACATGTGTTTAACAAACTGATTCCTCTATAGTTGTCCATTTTTCTCTTGTCTCCTTTCTTGAACAGGGTACAACAATGCTTGTCTTCCATTCTTGTGGTATATCTGCATTTTTGAATACATTATTAAAGAAGGACAACAGTCTTTCATGGAACTGTTTGCCTGCATATTTGTACAATTCAGAATTCAAGCCACTTGTGCCAGTTGCCTTCCCATTTTTCAATTTCTTTAAACTATTGTTCAATTCTTCCAATGATATTATGGAATCTGTCTCATTATTATTTCGGAAAATTGTATCTTCGTAGCTATTGTCAGTCCAAAGACTTTTATAATAATTGAAAAAATCTTCTTTTGTTATTCCGCAATTAATTTTGGCAGATTCTTTAATATCTTTATTCAAATGTTTTAATATTTTGAAGGCATTAGGTTGGAGCTTATGCAAATCTGATTCTAAATGTGTAACAAAATTTAACCATGTTTTCCTATGTCTCTTTCTTATTTCCCTCTTAACGATAGCTCTACAGCATTTGAATTCTATTTCATTTTCTACTTTGTGTTCAAATATTTTTATAAGCTGCATTTTTTCAATCAATTGTTTTATTTGATCATCCCAGATTTTTAGAGTTCTATTTTTCCTCTGTTGTATATTTACTTTTCCTAAAGTTTCATTAGCTGCATTTTGAATTATCATTTTAATGTTTTTCCATTCTTCTTCGACATCATTACTTTCTGGAGTTGTAGCCATATATTGCTGAATTCTTCTCGAATATAACCATTTAATGCTGTCATCATAAAATAATTTTACCTTATACTTTTGTTCTATGCTCTGTTGTTTCTTCTTTTTTTAACCATCTTGGTGGAAATCTTATTCTTGCTTCTACTAGGTAGTGATCGGAACCAATATCATATCCTCTGTAGGCTCTGACATTGAGAAACAATTTAAAAATCTTATTATTTGCAATGAAATAATCAATGATTGATTTTGAGTCCTGACGATGCCAGGTATATTTATGTATGTTTCTATGATTGTAAAAGGTATTCGTTATTTTCAGTTCATTGTAGATAGCAAAATCTGTTAATCTTGTCCCATTCCTATTGCTGGTTGGTTCGCCAAATGTTCCAATATTATTGTTGACTTGAGCATTGCCCACTCTGATTAGTGAAATGTTAGTGAACAGCGAACGGTAAAATTGTTATGCATACGAAGAAGTTCTCTATGTACAGCTATGTACGAGGAGAAGTTTGAGGTTGAATATGAATGCTTCGAAGTTAATTGTTAAATTAATTAATTTTCTACAATCTGAAGGAGAAAGTGAAGCTGGAAAATACAGCTAATGGAAGGTATAGATCCTGATGGAAGGTAAGTAAATGATTTCATATGGCATATTTTTTCTCAAAATATGGTTTACTTTTCAAAATCGTGTTTTCAAATAATAGGTCTAACTGTGAATTATGTAAATTGCATTCCGTATGTTTTGTTTGCATCATGACATAATCCTTACGTCTGATTTAGAATATCTCTTTAAAGAAAAACTTGGGCTCAACTGCACTTCTACTAGCGTTTGATTTTTCAGTTATATTGTTCTAGACTGTAGCTCTTCTTTTGTATTTACTAACATTATTTAATATTTTAAACTTTTTCAAACAATTTCATAGCATTATTAGACAATTTTGAAGTATTCATTTAAATACACAAATTACAATATTACGACACTGTTAGACAGTATTGTGATGCTAACTGCTATTTTCTCCACAGAGTACATTACATAGTCTATGATTTTTCTATCGCTGTTTTGGATTATCGCTGGTTCGATCAGCATTAGGGAATTTTTAATAAACATTTGGTAATTTTAATATTATTAATATACGTTTTTAACATCGATCTGGGGATTTATTGCAAATATTGGTCATTTAAATTTCATAGCGACGGATAATAATCGATATGTGGTTCGATTGTGGGTTATCACTGGCTCTATATATTCTGGCGCATGCGCACTGCTGTTATATAGAACTTTGAAAATATTTCACGCTAGTTCAAGTGCAGTTTTTCCAAAACTTGTTTATAATTCACATGAATTTGTATTTCTTAGTCTGTAATATGTGTACTTATTCATCAATGTTTCTTTCACAGAATAAATGAGGCTGTCAAGATCAAATCCTATTGGTGTATACAGTGAATGGGAATGCATAAAATTTTAGGTAAGTAAATTTGAGATATTTGGAGTAGGCCTAATGCTACTACTACCTTCATTTTACCAACCTGGAAGTATAGCTTTAAACTGATATAATCTGATAAAAAATAACTGAACTAAATCATCCTAATATATTTTTATTCTTTTGGTTTGATGTATGTTATTAGTAGAGGGTGGATTTGTGCATATTTACATGTTTTATTCCTTCAAAGATAAACATATGCATGGAGGAGGAAAATGTGTTTCCATGTCATTTGGAATCAATTGGCAAAATTTTATAGTGCATATAAATGCATATTCAAGGGATTAGCACATATTTCACTAATATGTGCATATGGGTGCATATATTATAATTTTTTCTCTATTTCATATTGAAATATTAGTTTGTAACCCCATAAAATGACAAGTTTCTATTTTATTGTCATGTTTTTATCAAATGAAAATCTTGTTTTCATAGAAAGCGAGAATCCCTATTTTGCATTTTTGCACAACAGTGACATCTGAACTTTTAAATCTCAACAGGTCAATAAAGCAATCTGGCCTAAACCATTTTCTGAAAGGAAGATTTCGAAAGAAATGAACATGCTTGCCAACAATGTACAGTTTATTGGTGGTAATTTCCTTGTTTTCGTTTTCAACTGGCGATATTCTTTGAAGTTTTAACATCAGCTTTATTGAGACTTGGCATACAGGACAAAGACTCAAAAATCATTCCTGAAATATACTTTCATGTATGCAAAATATACTTAATTTCACACAAAGGAAGCCTGTTGTACATTATTGACCACGGTGACAAGACAAATCGGGAATCAAAGTTTAAATTATTTTCTCAAATACCATTTTGTGAATGTTACCCTCTTACTAATAAACGATATATAACTTTTATACAAGGTTTATACACATTACAGTTGAAAATTCTTACTAATAAACACTGTATTAGCTGCTCAGTGTGTAAGAGATCTACAACTTTACATGGGAATCGTTATACATGCCCCCAGCCTTGTTTAAGGATTGTATAACTAGAAAAAATGTCGGACTTTCATATCAATTGATTGTTTTCTTATGATATTGATGAATATTTCCTTAAATTTAATGCAAAATGCAAAACTTTGACTGTTTGATGGATGCACAGGACATAAATAATATTTATAAAGCTCTGGGTAGGAAAATAAAGACATCATAAAATGCCTTTTGTTACACTCATTCTCGATTAGGCCTAATAATATTTTAAAGTTGAACGTTGATTCACAAAAGAATATATTCTACAATAGTTGCTGTAGACAAGATTAACCTGAATGTAGTTTAAATGCTTGATAATATTATTTTAACAAGACGTTCTTGCATCATTAATACGTAATACACATGCCAATAAAAAAATCTATTTAATTATAGAGGTACTATTATTGCAGCACGTTGTATGTTAGCTTGATAGTCTTGTGGTTAGAGCTTCTGACTACGGTCCGTGAGGTCGTAGGTTCGATTCCTGATCGGTCTGCAATTTTTTTTTCGCTTAAAGTGTTATTCTGTTGTCGGTAACATTTCCTACTATTTTGAACGTTTTCTAACGCATCTTAAAATACTACATATAATTCATAAGTAATGGGAAAAACTTATTAGCTTCCAAGAATTGTTCGAAATTCTTGGCGTTAGATGGCAGCACATTATCTGTGAAACTAATTCTACGATATATTTGACATAGCTTGAAGGAAAATGTATATAAACTAAAACACACTTATTTTTTCCGTACCTCCCCAATTAGGGAATCGCTCTCTATTCTTATCCATACTCATTTCTTACACAATTAATCACTAGTTGATGTTGTTTTCTTTCTGTTACAAACTGCACGTAATATGTTCTGACGTCATAATGATGACGAATATGTGACATATTGTGTGTAACGGTTGTATTGTTATATAGCTCCTGCACAATGCTTATTAGTAAGGAAATTATACATGATCTACATAAGGCTTATACATTGCATAACTAAATAACTGCTGAAAGCCAATATAAGAGATTTTTATTAGTAAGACTGTTAGTGAATTAGAAAAAGAAAACAAAATTCCATTTTTGGATTTATGTTTAATTAGGAATGATCAAACACTCAAAATTGAATTTGATATATTTAGGAAAGGAACTCATACAGATAATTACATTAAATCATCAGGCTTCAATCACATTGCTCATAAGCATGCAATATTCAATAGTTTAATTTACAGATTGACAAATGTACCATTAAACAAAGAAAATTTCAACAAAGAGTATAAACATATCATAAACACTGCTAGATTAAATGGTTTTGATAAAGAATTAATTATAAATAAGTTGAAGAAATTCAAACACAAAGAAAGACTTAATGAATATACTACTCTACAAAATTGCAAAGAAAAGAAAAAATACAAGAAAATTACTTACCGTCCTGAAATGCATAGGAAATTTCAAAAAAATTTTGACAAATACAACATTTCTTTGGCATCAATAAATAAATTTAGTCTGGGTAATCTTCTAAGTACCAATAAAAAAGTCAGTGTTCCAGACAGTAAGAAATCTGGAATTTATCAAATAAGTTGTGAAGATTGCAATAAAGTTTATATAGGAAAAACAAAAAGGAATTTGGAAATTCGGACAAAACAACATTTCAGAAATATTAAAAATTGTGAAATTGAAAAATCTGCAATTGCTGCACATAGTTTATTAGAACATCATAAAATTGGAAGAGAAGCTAAACTTTTAAAACAAGTAGAGAAACCTTTGGAATTGACAGTTTGGGAAAAAATATACATTCAGAAAAACAAAGATAGATCAATGAATTTTGATATCCCTAACGAAATTACTTTGATTTCGAAGTTCATAAATTCAACCATAGATGGCAGCACTGAAGATGGCGGCAATAGAACAGTTGATGGCCGAGGGAATTTGTCATTCGGAGTTATGGCTGAAGATGAACATGACTGTGTTTGAAATCGCGATATCATGGAAGCATGAATCCTATGAGGTGAATTTGAATGATTATACCTCATAATGTTTACTTCCCAACATTAATTAAATATAGTAAGAATTCTTATTAAGAAAATGTCATAATGTAAAAAATTTCCAAATTTATTATATTAACACTCAATTAGGTCAATTCAAAATTCACATTTTTTATCTGTTTACACTGTCACGTAGTGTACATCTGTTTCTTGTATCATGCTCCCTCTGCTATGTGACCATTTTACTCTCCTCCAACAATTTTAAGGAATTACAGTAGTTTCATTTTAAGTAATAGGTAGATTCCAATTAACTTGTTATTTCCTGCTCTTATAAATATGAAGAAGGGGAAGGACCCCATACAAAGTAAAATCTGTCTCCAGAATAAAATTTTAGAGAGATCTAATCAATTTAAATATCTTGGATATTATCTCTCTATCTGGGATGAAAAGGATATCCCTGAAAAAATTACTAGTTATAATAAAAGTTTGGGAATTTTTAATCAAGTTATGAAACCATCCCTTGTACAAAAAAAACACCAGATTACGTTTATATAACACTTTGGCTAGACCAGTGTTGACCTATGGTAGTGAAGGACACTAAAAAGACAACATGAAAGCAGAATAACGGCTTGTGAAATGAGATTCATGCGCAGAACAGCGGGTTACACCAGATGGGATTGGAAAAGGAACACCGATATCTTAAAAGAATTGAAGACTACGCCAATTTTGGAATACATTAAACAGTACCAACTAAAATGGAAACACCATCTTGAAAGAATGAGTTCAAATCGGATCCCCAAGCTGTTTATAATTATATACCAAGAGGACGAAGATCACTGGGCCCTCCTATGAAATGCTGGAGGGAAAATTTTCTATAGGATTGTAACAGGCCTTGGCCTAATACTTGGAAGGAAGAAGAAGAAGAAGAAGCAGATAATTATGAAGAACAGTCCTGTGTGTTCATGTTAATTTATAAAACCCTTGGTAATATTATTAGTATAATTCACAGTGCTTAAAAAAATTATATTTATGGTTCAGATTCATAGTTCGTAAACATTCAAAAAATATTTTTATGCTAAAATAATTTAATTATGTGATTGAAAAAGTATAATCATTTAATTACATTTCAACTTCCTCATTGTGTTATTAGATATATTTTTAACATTTGTTATATAAGATTTTTGTATTGATCATTGACTATACAGCAGTAATTAATGTAATTACATAGGACTTCACCTTGAATGTTTTTTTATAAAGGAACATTTATTATGATTTATGCACACATTATGACACTTAATTAGTTAATCTGCATCATATATCTTCAGTACAACACCTTGTTAACATCATTATGGTGAAGGTAAGGCTCTTAGCATCTACATCTTAACGAGAGATATCCACAGTACAGTACCTTTATTGTAATTAATTGACGGTTTGTAAGATGGGAAACCTTGTATTGGTGGTTGAAGGCATTAAGTGAGAACAGCTGGACTTTGAGGAAGACATGTTTAATCGGGCAGTAGGACCATGAAATTTTGCTTCTTGTATGCAATATAGTGGTTTCATCATCACAGCAGTAATGATGCTGCCCTGCCCATACAATACAGATGAGGCAATAATTTGCGTGAAGGATTATGAGAATCCAAATACATTTCCTTGTTTGAACAATGAAGGTTTTATGTGAAAATCTGGGCTGAAATGATTGATTGAGATATATATAGTGGGACATTTTAGACAAGCACCTTGACCAATTTAATATAATAAATTTGGGAATTTTAACATTGTGAGGTTTTATTAATAAGAATGGAATGAATCACAATTCTTCTTACCTCATTACCTCTATGTTTTTATAAACACAGCACCACAGTATCGGCGAACAACCTTCACCATCGTCAGCTGTTTTCACAACTGTCAATTTTGCCAGTAATTATCCAAACTGCCATTTGGTGTTATTTTTAAGGAGTAATTTTCAAATTAAATTGGGAATTACCGGCAAAAGAAAAAAATTGACAGTCGTAAGAACAGCTGATGATGGTGAAGATTGTTTGCCGATACTGCGGTGCTGTGTTTAAAAAACATAGAACTATGAGGTAAGAAGAATTCACAATTCATTTGATTCTTACCTTGACCAATGTTCAGAAATAAAAAAAAATGTGTATGTTCCCTAGAAAGAAATCCTCTCTGTTTGATCCATCATTCCTAAAAGTTTGTACATGAGGTGATGTATAAAATGTTTCATTCAGTTGAAAGTAATTTTGGAGAGATACAATGTTAGTATTTACGCTCTACATACGAGAGCACACAATTTATTTTATAGATTTTTGTATCATACATAAATGCATATTAAATGCATCCTAGTCCTATTGAGGAAATGTCAGTGAAAGAAATCTTTGTGAAATGTTGTAATATTGGAAGAAACTTTTATGATTTTACAACCTTAGACTAGAGTGAGTAGATATTTAATAACTGATAATGCAGAACCGTATATGCACTTACCAGTACCTTGTGTTCTCTGCCCAGCTGTATTATCTGGTTAAGACATTGCAATACACCATTGTTCCATTTCTCTCCTTGCACTCGGGAAGCCTATGTAGTAATGATTGTCATGGATGTTCTAGAGAAAGATCTTATTTATACAGGGTGAGTCTAAATTTCTCTTAGAATTTGAGGACTTATAGAGGGGACAAAAACAAATAAATTTAACATAGGAACCCATGTCCGGAAACATACTTTTTCCCCATTACACACAAAATACCATTACAACACATCTTGCTGTCTCCGACTCCTGCTGCCTGTGAACCACTTACAATAATAATCTAGAGAAGATGTAAATGTGATTGCTCCGTACCCACCACATGCCATTCCTTCTATTTTTCGAAAGGAACTTAATAATCTGTAGTGATGTAGATAGCTATTGAGTGGAGGTTGTTCATCAACTCCTCCTACAGCATAATGGCAATGTGTTACCATCGATTCCGATCGGAAGAAACATATGTTAACATGAAACAATTGTTACTGCGACAAGTTTAAATGGCTGATTTCCAGGATCTCAAAATCATAGGCTATAACAGGGCTATACCAAGTTCTGTTGCTTCCAGTACCTCTCGGATAGCACTTCATTATAAATAGATAGGCCTAAGCATTAATCACTTGAACCAGACTGCACAATGTTATGCAAAAAGTACTTGTCAAATCCAAGAACATAATTCTCCCTGCTCTTCATGTAAAATTGGACCTAATGAAGAACTTTCTTAAGGCTATGGACAAAACTGAGTAGCATTTATCTATTTGCGCCAGAAATTTCCATGGCTTAGTGAGACGAAAAAAAAAAAGGGATTTTCATGGGCCGCAGATACGGAAAATGTACAAAGATGAACATTTCAACACCACGCTGGCAGGTAATGAAAAGTTAGCTTTGTTCAAGTGTCAACAAACTTTGTAGGAAATAAGAGGGCAGAAAACTATAAGAATGTTGTATACACTGCTGGGGTGTAACATGTCCTTAAAGTTACATTTCTTAGATTCCCAACTGTCATGCTGTAAGCAACGAACACGGGGAATACTTCCACCAGCAAATTTCCAACATGAAAATAAGATACCCGGGAAAGTGGAGTGCATCAACGTTAGCCGATTACTTGTGGACACTAATTAGGAAATCACCAGCAGAAAATTACAAATGCCTGGCAAAGGGATAACAACATGCATAAGCTTATATAGGCAATAATGTAAAGTTAGCATAACTTCAAAACGAGAGCTAATCTTGTATTTTCATTAACACTTTTGTTATCAGCACACCTGAAAACATAGATAGTTGTTTCCATGCCAATTACAGAAAAAAAGTAAAATTTTGTTGGCTAGTGTTATTTTCTGTATTACATCTTAAGTATTAGAATAGCATTCTCATATTATTGTTTTATTTTTTATTATTTCACTCACCTCATACTTCATAATTCATAGCAGACCCTGGGTTTCTTCACATAATTTGTGACATTGTCAATGCTGCGTCACGTTCACAACTGATGTCCAACGGCCTTCTATCCTGCAGACTGACCTCCGTGCCATCTGGTGGCCGACCGAAGAATTTCCAAATCAGTCCTCTTTCTTTATAACCGGGTATTTCAAAATTCATAGTTGTATTTTCATTCTTGCATATGTAAATTTTTTCCCAAATTGTGAGTTCCTTCGGTTTTTCCAATTGTTTAAGTAATTTTGTTTTGGTTTCTATTCTATGTTTTTCTGACCAGGCATGTGCAGCTATTGCAGATTTTTCGGTTTCTCCATTTTTAACATTTCTGAGGTGTTCTTTTAATCTTGTATTTAGATTCCTTTTTGTTTTTCCTATGTATATCTTTTCACAATCTTTACAATTAATTTGATAAATTCCCGATTTTTTGCAGTCTTCAATCTTTTCATTTTTGTTGGTTTTCATTAAATTACCTAAGCTGTAATCATTTTTCGGTGCTAATTTAATGTTGAATTTGTTGAAAATTTTTTGAAACTTGTCAAATACGAAAGGATGGTATGTGAACTTCTTGAATTTTTTGCCTATATTTGGAATCTACAGAAAAGAAACTCACATCGACAATTATATAAAAGCTACTGGATTTAACCATTTTTCACACAAACAGGCAGTATTTAATAGTTTAACACACAGACTTGTGAATGTCCCCATGAGCAAAGAAAATTACAATAAAGAGAAAGAACACATCATACAAATTGCTAAGGATAATGGTTTTCAAAAGAAAATGATACACAAGAAAATAAATAAATTCAAAGAACAAAAAGTCATCAATGAAAGTACTCTTCAGACAGATAAAAATATAGGCAAAACATTCAAGAAGTTCACATACCATCCTTTCGTATTTGACAAGTTTCAAAAAATTTTCAACAAATTCAACATTAAATTAGCACCGAAAAATGATTACAGCTTAGGTAATTTAATGAAAACCAACAAAAATGAAAAGATTGAAGACTGCAAAAAATCGGGAATTTATCAAATTAATTGTAAAGATTGTGAAAAGATATACATAGGAAAAACAAAAAGGAATCTAAATACAAGATTAAAAGAACACCTCAGAAATGTTAAAAATGGAGAAACCGAAAAATCTGCAATAGCTGCACATGCCTGGTCAGAAAAACATAGAATAGAAACCAAAACAAAATTACTTAAACAATTGGAAAAACCGAAGGAACTCACAATTTGGGAAAAAATTTACATATGCAAGAATGAAAATACAACTATGAATTTTGAAATACCCGGTTATAAAGAAAGAGGACTGATTTGGAAATTCTTCGGTCGGCCACCAGATGGCGCGGAGGTCAGTCTGCAGGATAGAAGGCCGTTGGACGTCAGTTGTGAACGTGACGCAGCATTGACAATGTCACAAATTATGTGAAGAAACCCAGGGTCTGCTATGAATTATGAAGTATGAGGTGAGTGAAATAATAAAAAATAAACAATATTAAAGAACCTCATAGTGTTATTTCCTATCTACATAACTTAATTCTCATATTATGTTAGATTTTGTTCTTAACTGATGAGTGCACTTGTCATATAAAATGTTATCCAGTTTATGTTTTTCATTACTTGTTAATGTCATTGAATACATTATAATGCAACAGATACTTTTATTAAAAAAAATTGTTCAATAATAAATTTCATCATTATCCCTTTCTACTCCCTAATAACTCAATGAGGAAGGTTCCTGATATCCCCACAAAAGATCCCCGATGGAATTAAAGGGAAGTACAGGATATGTTATAAAGTATTTAATTTTAGGAAGTTATATTTTGAGGTTATTTTAATTATATTATTTTTGGTCTGGACATCTTACCTCAATATTAATGTTGATTTGTTCTTGAACATGTTTCAAAACGATTCTGTTTTATCTTCAGCTTTCCCAGCTTTCCCAGTCTGGTAAGATGTCCAGACCAAAAATAATATAATTATGTTATAAAGGTTTGTATATTTTAAAATTGAAATTCCAAGTTACTTTCTACATTCAATTTTATTATTTGTGATCAAACAAATCATGGATAAGTTAAAAAAAAAAGTTGTAAAAAACTAAAACAACACGCTTTATTAGAAAACCGAACTAAAAAAATGAAAAATAAATTTAATTTGCAACATGCTTGGGATAAATAATTTTACCATCAACAGCATGGGGTGTTCTTTATTGATTAATACATTTGAATAAAACATATTGGTAAAAGTAAAGTGTCTAAGAAGAAAATGTAAAAATCATAAAAAGCACCCCACGCTTTTGATGGTAAAATTATTTTTAGTTTTTTAAAACTATTATTTATTTTTTAGTTTTAATATTTTACAGAATAAGATAAAAATGTAAATATCTTTAAATTCGACACTATCGTAATATGAACTAAAAGTAATACTCTTCTAAAAAAACCTCTCAGTCAGATTTGAACCAGCGACCTATGAATTACTGAAATTATATACCACTAGAGTTCACCGCTCTACCAACTGAGCTCTTACGATTAGCTAAAAAGTCGACAAGTCTGCAAGCTATTATACCAGTTTTCATTTTTTTGATTTTCTGATGATTCTGGCCAGGATTTTAGAAACAAAATATGAAATTATTGTATTGTCACAGGTCCTTTATAAGTATACAAAGTTTCAAGCCGATCCAATGTTTCTAAGTGGGTGAAAATCGTGTTTAAAGATTCCGTTACATAGATACAAAGACACTTTTTTTTTATTATCTGACGATTCTGGCCACGATTTTAGAAATAAATATGAAAATATTGTATTGTCACGGGTCCTTTACAAGTATACAATGTTTCAAGTTGATCCAATGATTTTAAGTGAGTGAAAATCGCATTGAAAGATTCTGTTACATAGGTAGATAGATAGATGCAGGTCAAGCTAATATAAAGCGTGTAAAAAAGACCATTTGTGAATATAAATTTATATTAAAACTTAAATAACACTAATAATATAACTTCAGAATCAAAATGAAGAAAAATGTTCTACATAATAATCTATATGTTGATTCATTGTATATAGAGGAACTTCTGGGAAATTGGACTCCTATTTTGAATTTGCTGTTTTCTCTTCTTTTAATTAAGGGATTTGAATTTTGTTTAATTACAGTGATTATTATTAGTGTTATCCATCCATCCATAGTAATTCTGCCCAAAGGCAGGTCCTTCACTGCAATTATAGCATTTTTATTCTATGCTTGCAGCTTTACTAGGGAATTGTAGGTGTGGTAGCTTCCCGTTGCTTTCCACACCGATGAAGGATGATGATATGATAAGAATGATGATGATGATGGCCATATGATTTTGGGGACCGTTTGGGCCTTAAAGTTTTTTTGACATTTGTCTTACAGGTGAGGAAAAACCCCAATAAAAACCTCGCCCAGAAAAGTGCCTGGGCCCTCTGCGTGACAAGGCAGCACACTACCTCGAGACCACAGCGGTGGATATTAGTGTTATAACTATGAAATATTAAATGGTTCCAACACGTCCAGAGAATGTCAAATTCCCGTTTACCAAAGATGATTTACCACCTCAACCCTAAAAGCAAAAGAGACCTCGGAAGACCCTTCAACCGATGGAAAGATCAGTTTTTGTAGTCACAGAACGGGCATCATCACCCAATACTGCATACGGAAGAAGAAGAAGAAGAAGAACTATGAAATAGCATTGTTATTTTATTTAAATATGGAAACATCTTGATAATTTATAAACTTTTTTACATTACAAGAAAGGTCCACTGTAACCTCCATATTACGGTAAAGTGGACCCCAGAGTCCATCCTAGCCTGTAGACTATTTTAAGTTTTTTTTACTTATATAGACAGGTACAAATTTATCTGAAAGTATTTATGGCTGATCATTATTAAAAAAAAGTGTTAATATTTATTTAATGTTTTGAAACATTAATTGGTGATTATAACATTCACATGTCATTCATCTGCAGGCAGCTACAGTCTTTGGGTTTAGGTGAAATTTCAAGGATATTAAATAAAATTAATCAAGTGTATGGCTTTTACATATGGCACCCTTATTGATAAAATATATGTATTCGTGTAAAGTGGACCCAGGTCAGTTTTAACCACCTTGTGGAGGTTGTACATTAACCAAATTCCTTTGTTATCTTTAATTATTTTTATACGGCAGCCTTGTTACATTCAAACCATACCTGTCAGTATATTAAAACAACATTACATAATCTAATATATTTAGGAGTTTTTTCAACATTTGTAATATTCAATAGCAGAAATTAAGAATACATTCTTAGCTTGAAAAACTTTTAAATGGTCGTCTTCATAAATATCACAAATAAATCCTTCTTCGCCTTGAACACGTCTAAGTTTATGAGGAAAAATCAAAATTTTTCTGTTCCAATTAAAAAAAAGATCTTAACAGGGTCTACATTACCTGAACTTACTCTATATAAAGGTTAATATCACCCTGTATAATCGGTTAAGGCAATATGCCACAAGTCGCAATGGGGCCAGGATTTATATTTAACTCTCCTAAACCTAGAGGCAGCAGCACCAAGGTCTGGAATAGACATACGTCCTGGCACCCATCACCCAGCCGACATCTCATGCCAATTCCTTGGAAAGAACCTCCCACACCCCATGCCTGCCTGTAGTGGAATCATTTTATCTTTATTTTGGATGGACAGGGTATTCATGTACTTAAAAAATATAAAAAAGTAAATGCTAATATATAAATCTCTTAATAAGCTTGGCAAACTGATTTCCTCTACCTACATTACAAATACACCTTCCCCAAGTATTATATTATTACAGAAATAGGTTTTATGATCAACTGTAAATTAAGAATGGCAGTTTCTTGCAGCATGAAAATAATTTTAGATTATTTTACAGAAATAGATTTGACTATGCAACTTCCATATAGGTTTCAGTGAAGAAACAATTATGCTAGCAAAAGACAATATGAACTACAGACATTACATATAACTTTAAGAAGGGGCCATGTTGATAAATGTTTAATGAGATTAGATTAGCCATCTTTGTGAAATCAAGTATCTCATTGTTATAGCACAACTTTCCAGCATAATGATATTCATTCTGTGGATTATTCTTGTATATACCTCTTCCAAGCTAAATTCCAGCTGTAATGTAAATAAACCACACACATGACTACGTTTTCATTGGTCACATAATGGTTTTACCTTCAAGCGTGTAAAAAATACTAGTTCGCTAACACTTGAAGTAAAGGATATAAAAGTATGCATTATATAGCACATGTCTGTATAAATTATATGGGAGAATCTTAAAATATATAATTACAATTTTAATACATTAAATAAATAAGCAGTTTATTTCATCATTAACATTATGAAGTTTTCAAGTTAATAGCTAATGAGGTGAGATTGCACGACTCAAGCAATTCTTATGCATGCAGGTTACATTAGAATTCGAGGATGTGAGAATAACATAATTTACAGGTAAATCAGCATGGAGCGTAAATTCTGCTCGAATGGAATTGTAAATAAAGGATATCTATCAACATCATGGAAAAAAGTAAATGTCTGATTACGTAGCCCCATATATAATTTTTTTTGTCATTACTAATTAAAAATTAATATAAAATTATAGAATTTCACCTGAAAGGTCCATCTCCTCAACTTAATTATCATTTAACTGTAGCGCTTTCGGGACTTGTCCCATCATCGGCAGGATTCAAAACTGGTGTTTCACAGAAGATCTGGTAGAGGGGTTACATGTATTGGGTTCGTTTTTGTTTATCAGCTGTCGTTGTGAGCTGCTTTCATGATTTCCATCTCTCGAGTACGTTTATCTTCCTGGATTATTTTCTCTGTGCATTACTGTTAGGGTGTTTTCAATATTTAACATGCGATGTCCTTCATGGATAACGTGTTTTGCATAGCTTGATTTACCTTCTGCGTGAATGAAGTCTCGAAAATGTTCTTTGAATCTGATGTTAAAACTCCTGTTTGTCCTTCCTATATAAAATTTGTTGCAGTCCTTACATGTCAGTTTATAAACTCCTTTGCTGTTGAAAATGTTATTTTCTTCAATGTTATTGTTTATTATGTTGTTTAATTTGTTATTGGTTCTGTATGCTATTTTTTCGGCTTTCTTTAGTGCATTGGCTAATTTTGTCGTTTCTTTTCCTGTGTTATCCATGTTTTCTTGTTGTTGTCAGATTCTTTTTCTAGTTTAGTTATGTTGGTTATGTTGTTCTTCCTTTTTTGTTTTTTTACGAGCTTATCTATGAATTCTTCATTATAGCCATTGGTTTTTGCCATATACTTAATGTAGTTGAGTTCTTGGATATAATTGTCTTTGCTTAATGGGAGTTTCAACATTCTACTGACTAAGCTATTAAATGTACTAATTTTCTGTTGAAAGGGGTGTGTAGAATTTTTGTTTATGGCCAGAGCATTGTTTGTGGGTTTCCGGTAGATACCGATTTCTAGTTTATTGTTGTGTAGATTTTTGGTTATAGACAAATCTAAGTAGTTTATGCTGTTGTTAACTTCTATTTCTTCGGTGAAAGTGATTTTTTCATGCATGTTGTTTAAGTCTTGTAGTATTTTTTTTCTTTTCTGTTTTCATTTTCATATATTATTAGTACATCATCGACATATCGTGTTATTAGTTTTATGTTGAATTTGTGTATTAGTTCCTCAAAATGTTTATTTTCCAGTTCTTGTAGGAAGATTTCTGCCATTATTCCAGATGTAGGACTCCCCATCGGGATCCCGTCTTCTTGAATAAATAGTTCATTGTTAAATTGGAAGTAATTTTGCTTTATTGTTGTTGTTATTAGTTTGTTTAACTGATTGATATAGTTATCTTCAAGTTTACTGTCTGTTAGTTTTTGTTTTATTATGTTAGCTGTTTCGTTTATCAGGATATTAGTGTACAGGTTTTTTATGTCGAATGACGTCATTTTAGTATTCCTATTGATTTCTAAATGCTGTAGTTTGTCTGCTAGTTCAAATGAGTTCTTAATTGTGTAACGATTTTCAAGTTTGACATCATTTTTCATTTTCTGAGCGACTAATTTGGAAATTTTATAGTTAGGAGCATTCATGCAATTAACAACTGGTCTTATGGGAATGTTGTCTTTATGGATTTTTGGAATAAAAGAAAATTTAGGAACAATAATATAATACACACAAAAGCCGACAAGGGCAACACAATAGTTATCATGGAAAAGGAAGAATACATCAATAAAACCAAGCAATTTATAAAAGAAAACAATTTCAAAAAAATTGAAAAAGATCCCACAGGAAGTATAGCAGACAAATAAAGAAGCACTAAAATTGTGCCCTCTAATCACCAACACAACCAATAATGAACATAACAAATACAAAAACGCCAAATGGGTAAATAATACTCCCTCACCACCAGTAATGAAAGCCCTTCCAAAAATCCATAAAGACAACATTCCCATAAGACCAGTTGTTAATTACATGAATGCTCCTAACTATAAAATTTCCAAATTAGTCGCTCAGAAAATGAAAAATGATGTCAAACTTGAAAATCGTTACACAATTAAGAACTCATTTGAACTAGCAGACAAACTACATCATTTAGAAATCAATAGGAATACTAAAATGACGTCATTCGACATAAAAACCTATACACTAATATCCCGATAAACGAAACAGCTAACATAATAAAACAAAAACTTACAGACAGTAAACTTGAAGATAACTATATCAATCAGTTAAACAAACTAATAACAACAACAATAAAGCAAAATTACTTCCAATTTAACAATGAACTATTTATTCAAGAAGACGGGATCCCGATGGGGAGTCCTACATCTGGAATAATGGCAGAAATCTTCCTACAAGAACTGGAAAATAAACATTTTGAGGAATTAATACACAAATTCAACATAAAACTAATAACACGATATGTCGATGATGTACTAGTAATATATGAAAATGAAAACAGAAAAGAAAAAGAAATACTACAAGACTTAAACAACATGCATGAAAAAATCACTTCTCACCGAAGAAATAGAAGTTAACAACAGCATAAACTACTTAGATTTGTCTATAACCAAAAATCTACACAACAATTAAACTAGAAATCGGTATCTACCGGAAACCCACAAACAATGCTCTGGCCATAAACAAAAATTCTACACACCCTTTTCAACAGAAAATTAGTACATTTAATAGCTTAGTCAGTAGAATGTTGAAACTCCCATTAAGCAAAGACAATTATGTCCAAGAACTCAACTACATTAAGTATATGGCAAAAACCAATGGCTATAATGAAGAATTCATAGATAAGCTCGTAAAAAAACAAAAAAGGAAGAACAACATAACCAACATAACTAAACTAGAAAAAGAATCTGACAACAACAAGAAAACATGGATAACACTTACATACACAGGAAAAGAAAAAACAAAATTAGCCAATGCACTAAAGAAAGCCGATAAAAACGTAAAAATAGCATACAGAACCAATAACAAATTAAACAACATAATAAACAATAACATTGAAGAAAATAACATTTTCAACAGCAAAGGAGTTTATAAACTGACATGTAAGGACTGCAACAAATTTTATATAGGAAGGACAAACAAGAGTTTTAACATCAGATTCAAAGAACATTTTCGAGACTTCATTCACGCAGAAGGTAAATCAAGCTATGCAAAACACGTTATCCATGAAGGACATCGCATGTTAAATATTGAAAACACCCTAACAGTAATGCACAGAGAAAATAATCCAGCGAAGATAAACGTACTCGAAGAGATGGAAATCATGAAAGCAGCTCACAACGACAGCCTGATAAACGAAAACGAACCAAATACATGCAACCCCCTCTACCAGATCTTCAGTGAAACACCAGTTTTGAATCCTGCCGATGATGGGACAAGTCCCGAAAGCGCTACAGTTAAATGATAATTAAGTTGAGGAGACGGACCTTTCAGGTGAATATTCTATAATTTTTATATTAATTTTAAATAAACCTCAACGGAACACATCATGAATCTTATAAAAGTTGATTACTAATTAAGAAATTGAGGAATTTCCTAATTCATCTTTTGTTGTATTCAGTTTTATTTCCCATAAAATATGACAGTTCTTTACACAATTAAGTCATATGGCAGGTAAAAGTAGCACCACCGTTTATTGAAGGCCAAGGTTTCCATATGTTATGTATCATTATCAATTTTTTCTAACAGTTGAAACAGAGGGAGCAGAAATCAACCAACTGCTGATTCAACATTTTGAAAGAATTGATGATAATATGTAACATTGGCCTTCGAAATCTATAAATATTTTTAAAATTCCTTTAAATACTACATTCACTTATATGTGATAATGTTGGGAATTTTACATTATGAGATTTTCTTAAAAAAAATAAATTGAATTGTGAATTATTCTTACCTCATACATCTAAAAATAATGTTCTTTAACACAAAATTCTTGTACCAAGAGCAACCGTTCCGATCATCAGCTGCTATCACGATGGTGATGCTCTTGGTACCGCAGTTCTGTGTTATAATAACATAGATATATGAGGTAAGAATAATTCATGATTCAATTGATTTTTATTACTTATAACTAGAGCGAGGAATTATATGAAGAAAATTATATAAAAATAAGAAATCATAAAGACAAAATATGAAAAATATGACACAAAAATATTATGAAGCTACTATTTTCTAAACTTTTTACATATATTTATATACATAGGTGCACTACAATTTATAAGTGTACATACCAGCACGTAAATGAGACAAACAGAACTTATTTATAGCTCAAAAAATCATGATGTTGACTGTATTTTTTATTTTAATTTTTCATTAATTCGAACCCAATATAAAATATAATATCCATAATCTGAAACAATTTTAATGGATGATACCATAGCGTGGTTGTATAAGGAAACATGGTACAAACAGGAAAGTCATGGGTTCGAATCTTGATATGGTCAAGATTTTTAGCTGGTCCCCAGACCTTCTGGTGGCATTGTGGACCTGGGATCCACTCAGATCCTAATGGATGTGAGTACTAGATGCATGTTCTGGGCACAAATGCAGCCATCAGGCAGATCCGACAACCCGGCGGACATCTAGTACCTATTGTCTGGAGAAAGATGGGAAATTCAACATGCCACTACCCCAGAGGCCTCTCAAGACTGTAGTGGAATCACTTTACCTTCATAAATCAAATCTGAGAGGTTATATAATTATAATACAATTAATGTATTGGATGATATTTAATTATGAAATTCAAACATACAAGAAACAAAACATTGCAACAAAATAAACAAGTTTTCATGAAATATAGCACTAACAAAGTTTAGAGCAGGTATAGTTTGGGTTATTGCTATTTTTACATTGCATAAATACATTAAATTCATGTCGATGCAAATGTAACAATAACATTAAATTGGATGATTTAGAATACAAGTAAACCATTGCTGTATGTTATAACAAGATGATAAAACTTATTAGTCCATAGGGATTGTTTCAGAACTCTCTTTGCAGTTACAGTTACATTTAAAACATGGTGAAATGTAGTTAGAATTATTTTAAAGTTTGTTTTATTATATATGAAAAAGGTCTAGCATAGTATCTAGTCTTGGTCTATTTGTGCTTTGAACAATCCAATTGTCAATTATTAATTCTGTTGATAATACATAGTTAGGATTTTGTAAATATTTTCTGATAGTAAACTATAGGGCCTATCTGTCAGAATTGTTTTGCAGAATGAAAAATTATTCTCAACATCACATGATGTTATGGGAGGATATTCGTATCATGCTATATTGATAGTTTGATGTAAGTGAGAAAAATGCTGACCTAACCTACATCAATGTTACAAAGCACTGCTTCAAGTCTCCTACATTTTAATGCTGTAATCTATTCACAAAGTAAGTACTGTCCTCAGGTAGCAAGAACGACTACAGAAAATTCCAATATTGTTGTTCTACTTATTCATCTAGGCTCATGATCTTGTTCTGGGGGACAAAAACCACCATCGAACTTGACACTCTGTGACTCATCAATTATTTGCTTTTATAAAGATACTGAAAAATTTTCACTTGTCTATCAGATTCCACTGTCAAAAATTACACAAATACATTCATTTCAAAAATATTTTAATGAATTCCTAGAACTTTTATTGAAAAAAAAAACAGAATTTGAAAGTTGAAAAATATGAAGGAGTATGAAATTTTCACTGAAATATGAACATTTTGCTAAAATATTATGAAATATGAAGTTTTTTTGTTGGTCTTATTTGATTCTGCATATCAGAAAATGTAAAGATACTTAACCTCAGCGTTCTCTGACAAATAGTTTAAAACATGAAATTTCATAAATTCCTTGCTCTACTTTTAACAGTTCATTATTTAGAAATAGAGGAGATAACTTGCTCGTCCTAAAATGGATACCATCTTGACAAATAGAATAATATTTGTGTGTTTAATGTATTTTCTAAATAAAAAAATATAATTTTGAAAACTATATTAGGTAATTTTGAAAAATGTAGTAATTCCATTATTTAACAATTGCAGGTAGGTGTATTGTCAGGAATAAATTTTATTTAACAGCTAGAAAAAGAAATTATGATAGAAAATTTGGAAAAACTGCACTTAAACTAGCATGAAATATTTTCAAAGTCCCATAGAACAACAGCGCGCATATGCCAGAGTATATAGAGCCAGCAATAATCCACAATCGAACCACATATTGATTACTATCCATCGCTATGAATTTAAATGATCAATATTTGCAATAAATTCCCAAATCTATGTTAAAAAATATATTAATAATATTAAATTACCAAACGTTTGTTAAAAATGGGTGTACACATACTTATCACTCCTTAACGCTGACCAACCAACGATAGAAAAATCATAGACTAAGTAATATACGCTGTGGAGAAAATAGCAGTTAGTATCACGATATTGTCTAACAGTGTCATAATATTGTGATTTGCATATTTAAATAAATACTTTAAAATTGTGTAATAATGTTATAAAAATTGTTTGAAAAAAGTTTAAAATATTAAAATATTAGTAAATACAGAAGAAGAGCTATAGTTTACAACAATATAACTGAAAAATCAAGTGCTAGTAGAAGTGCAATTGAGCCGAAAATTTAAATTCTTTACAGACTGAAAAGCAAACCCTTTTACAAGCAAAATAAATTACTTTTTTTCACACCTAATTCCATTTTCATAGCTGTATTTTCTAGAAGAGCAGTTTCCTCCTTTATTTTCTACTAAATACTGATTTCTTTGTTTATTCTTTGTTTATTTTTTTTTTTTTTCAAATTCTAACAGTTCTTTAACAGACTCCATATTTTTGTCATGAAGTTCCTTTACACAACTCACTCTTTTTCTCGTGCAATTCTCTTGCCATAATCAGGATTTCCTCCTCAACGTGGTCTGGAAGTTTTTGTTTTCTCCTTACAAAAATAAATATTATGATATATTATTACATTTTTGCCATACATCTGGATGTACCCCCCTTTTCTCCTTTATGTGCCGTGTGTTACTGTGCATCCTCCCCTTCCTAGTGAAGTCCTCAAATAAGCTGTATGCGTGAACATCAGTGTCATCATCTTTTAGGTTTCGGCGGAGTCAAGTCAATAGTGGCTCGAAGGAGCCTGTTTGGTTAATTGCTCCCTTAAGCCAGGGTAGGGCCACTAGGACTGTGTACCCTAGCCCTTGACGGGACTGGTGTGAGTGGAAGTGTGTACATATGTTTATTATTATCACTATTGTTATAGACTTTTGTTTGGATGACCAAAAATGTTATCATTTCTTTCTTAACTTATTTTTCAATGGTCAAGAAAACTATCTTTTGTTATTTGTGTTTCATTCTATCTGATTTTTGACTCTCATTAAAGATAAGCTGTTTTAGTTAACTTCGGTTTATTGATTGCATAGCTAGTCATGTCAGGTTTTGATATAAAGTTCCAAAGCTTTCTCAAGTATATTTAATCCCTCTTTTCCATCTAGCTTCCACGATTGCAATACTGTGTAGCTTACAATGCTATATGTTTAATAATTTATTAAGGAAAGGTGGATTAATCTTAGCCTTCTATGGGCCCGGGCAAAGGTATGTTGATTTAAGCACTCTATACTTTCAAGCTCAAGGTAATTATAAAAAGATTGGTATGATCCCACGAGTGGTTGCAAATATGTTAGCAAGAGCATTGGGTTGTTGTTTGATTATTTTTTGGACAGAGAGTGTATTGGTTCAAAAATGATTGTAGTTGCTGTAATTTTGAGTTTTGAAATTGTGTTTGTGAATTTAGAAGTTTTGAGCTTTGAGTTATGCTTTGGATTGTAGTCTTGATTATAGATAGATTGTTTTGAGGAAAAGTGACTTTGGGTTCAAGTCCCAATATAGAACGTTGGTTCTGGGTTCAAGTCTCTGTAGAGAAGTGTAACGACAAATTTGTAGAGTGTTCTATAATTTTGAAAGATTTGTGGAAATATAGAACATTTGAAATTGATATTAATGAAAAAGAGATTGTCCCGTGTTACTATTGTTTACGTTGTCAGACTTATTTGTGTAAATTCATTGAAGTAGTACTTGCTTACGTACTCTGTTTGTATTGTATGAACATATTAATTCATCTTTCCTACTTTATTAAGTACTGTGTTGTTTATGTATAATAATTACTTCTCTTACAGTTGTTTACGTATTTTGTTATCTGCATTTGTATCTATTGTTTATTGTAAACATGCCTAGCTGGATAGATGTTATCTCTAAAGATAACTTGATTCAGGAATTAAGTTTAATCGGCATAGATACCTCTGGAGACGTATGTCAGAGACTAAAAGGTCATTTGAATAGCCTTTCTCCTTCTGAACAGTTTATAGTGGATAGTTTGAGTTAGTGAAGAGCAGAATACTGACAGTGCTAATAGAAAGATAGATTCTACTGACATGGAAGAAAATAATCAAAGAATTTTCAGCGATTTAATTAGGAAAGTGGATCCTTGTAATGGAAGTGATGCTGAGTTATTGGTTTTCTTCCTTATCAAACTCAATTCTATTTTTGAATTAAATCTGGTAAAGGAGGAATTCTATTTGAAGCTATGTTGAAGGAATTTTGATGAAAGTATGGAGTCAAGTAGTGAGATTGCACTTAACTTGGATTGAATGTTTGGAACATGTGAAAGATTCATTATTGCCTTCCAGATTGTTAGAAGACTACTATATTAAATTTGTTTCTCGTCAATTCCAACATCCCGGAGAATCTTTACTGGAGTTTATTTTATTTCTCAAATTCAAGGAGCTTCAGTTATATTAAATCCTCAACTTTCGGAAGAAAATTTGATTAACATTATTCTTCAAAATATGTCTCCAGCTGTTAGACAATATATGGTTTTCGCTACAAAACCTAGAAATGTAGCCGAAATGTATGTCTTGGTAAGAGAGGTAGCTAACATTCAGCCAAAGAAGTCTTAGTGAAGAACATGTTGCAAAAGCTTCTAATAAAGCAAATGTTCCTGGTGTATCACTCTTCATATAATAATTCCTAACAACAGAAAAATAAGACCCAATGTGGGAAATGTCATCTTTTGGGCATTTTTTCCAAGGAGTGTTGAGTTGAAAATTTAAATACTCTGCATGTTAATGTATTATCTTTGTCATCTCCAAAAGGTAAGAAAAAACTTCAACCTAATAAATAAAAGAGTTTTTCCTTCTGGTAATAATAAACCGACGTCATCTTCCGCTGACTTCCTTCCCGTTTATATCGATAGAAAGTTTCCAGCAAAACTTGGATGGATTGTTAGATAGTGGCGCCGTCTATTCCCCTTGTATGGGAAGACTTTGTGTCCACATTGCCTAAGAAACTTTTGAGAAGTACAGCTTTGACATGTAAATCCGTTAATAACCAGACTTTCTCTATAAATAAAATGGTCCGTCTACATTTGAAAATAAATAAATTTTCGTGTTACCACTTGTTTTATGTGGTGTCAGATTTGCCCATTCCCATTATTGTAGGTTTTAATTTCATGTCGAGATCTGGCATGAAAATTGATTTTCAGAATAAAGTATGTCATTTCAAATTTGCTCGGGACGTTTGTCTTCCATTTAATGTTCATCCTTGTGTTTATGGGCATGTGTGTGTTAAGAATCCTTCGAGACAAGATTGTGTTATGTCTCTTAACGGAAATACTGAAGATGAAGAGTTATCGAAATTGGTGGAGGAGTTTCCTGGATTATTTAGTGATGAATTGGGAAGAGCCAAGGATAGTTTCTGTGAGCTGGAATATTGGATAATATTCCTGTGCGGTCTCCGCCTTTTCAGTTTTCTCCTCCAAAATTACAAATATTGCAAAGTGAGATTCATAAGTTAATGCAACAGACCTAGTCGCTCAAGTTATACGAGCCCTGCCTTTCTTGTTCCAAAACCTAGCGGAGGTCATAGGTTAGTTATCGACTATAGAAAGCTTAATAAGAAAGTGATATTTGATTGTTTTCCGTTACCTACTCTAGAGGCTGCTTTTCAAATATTTCACGGAGTTACGGTATTTTCCGTGATTGATTTACATGCAAATACATTTGTCTCTACTCAATTACTTCCAATCACTGGTGAGCTGAGTTTTCCTTGAGAACATGCAATGATTGAACTAGGGAGCCGCTCACTAATCAAGCATGGAAGTCATTTTTCTGACAAGTTTGGTACTATATACCTGCTAAAAACTGGTTTCAATGCATTCCAACTTGCCCGAGGCGTATTATATCAGACAGGCTGCTGTATAATGTATATATTATTCTTTTCTAAAATAAAAATTTAGAACAAAAATACCTGTTATTACATGGTTACAAAGTAAGATACAATAATTAAAAAATTTTTACTGAATATGGACGCTCTCAATTATGTAGTCGTACAGATTTTCTGTAATAAATTAGGCTACTGTTTGCAACCTGTGATGCAACTTTTTTAATTCCTTCATAAACTATCAAATTTTATTGTTAGGGTTTCATTTTTCAAATTATTTCCCACCATTTACAATGATTTTTACATTTTTTTCTAACGATTATTTCAATTATAATAAGTTTATATATTCGTGAAGATCCTCCAAATGGAAATGCTTACTGTTGTCTCAAAATTAGTGGACGAAATTACGACATTATGACTTTTATGTTTGATTATTACTATTATTCCATGTGAGGTTATGCCTAAAGTAAAAAGAAATCTAATGTAAATAATTTTAATGTTGTACGGCTATTGAAATATTTAACTTAATTTATATATTTTTAGGTTAGGCACACAGGAAATTTGGTTAATAAATAATCAATTAAAATACACTTATACCTTCAGTCTGTGGTCTCGAGGTAGCGTGCTGCCTTGTCATGCAGCGGGCCTGGGGTTCAATCCCCGGTCGAGACAGTTTTTTCTGGGTGAGGTTTTTAATGGGGTTTTTCCTCAACGTAAGACAAATGTCAGGAAAACTTTAAGGCCCAAATGGTCCCCAAAATCATATGGCCATCGCAGTCATCATTCATATTCATCTTAGTTTAGGATTAGGGGCTCTCCTGGTGCACCACTATCATCATCATCACCGATCATATCATCGGAGCAATGTAACTCTGCCTTCCAGGTGCCCCAACCTCAGAAGTGGGTTACAAGTATGCCATGCTAGGAGAGAAACCAGGAATGTCGAAAAGACAACCTGGGGCATTTGCAAAAAAAAAATATATTTTTAAATGTTTTACAAATTGCGTACCATATTTATAACTTATGAATATAATACTAATGCCTAATAAAAAATCACTGGCATTATCAAACCCAGAGATTTATGGCTGCACGGACATAAGTTCTCTCCATACATCCCTATCCTGAGCTAATGGTTTCCAGTCATTCCTTGTATAATTCATCTCTCTCAAATCATGGTTACTGTTATTAGTTTCCATGCCCATATTTCATTCCCCATGTTCTGCACATCGCAGTTCATGAAACTTAACCATTCTCATTACATTTGGTTTCCCATAAATATTATGTGTAGCTTTCTTCTCCATTCACCTATCTGTTCATCTCTTTTTGATTTAAAATTTTTCCTAAGAACTTTATTATAAGATCACCTAATAATAATGCATCATCAATATATACCAACAATGTATTAATACCATTTTAATTAGGCGTATACCTCTTCTTTTATCATGTTGCATTTGATTACCTGCTCCTCTAGTACAAAGAGGAGACACAGCCTTAACCAACCTATATTTTTGAACTTATACTACTTATGACCACCACATTAAACAATATATATGAGTAATTATTTGAACATGTTTTAACATATTTATTTTAAATTAAATATTATAGAATGTTAAGCTTATTAATGTAATATTTAACTTAGTTTTGCATTTTGTTTTCACTTCTAATCTACATTAGATATTTAGGCTGTTATAATAGTCTGTGTCTCAATGTAAGCAGAACATTATTGATACTTGTAGAAACAATAATACCCTAATCTAATCATTGATGGTAGTATGCACTCATCACTCTGTTCACATTTTGAACAAATCACTGTTTTCTTGCTATGCCTCCCATGTGACAATTGCCACAAATTATTGTAGTTTTAATACTTTTGTTGTATTTTTCTTTCTTACACCTGAACTCTGAATGGACACATTCCATGGAATAAAGTTAGCATTTCATCAACTACAGTATGAATCCCAGCAGAAAAAAACATGTTTGCAAAGTTTGGTTCATTGTTTCAAATATCTGTCTTATTGCTGCAAACTTATCTTGTTCCCTACGTTCATTTCGGGTTTCTTTATCATCAAATCTAATTATTTTAGTTAGTTGCAGAAACCTGGTTGCAGTAGACCTATATATGAATCTGCCAGAAATATTAGACCAGAGATCTGAAATACAGGTGCAGTTCCATATAGATAAGCTATAAACATATATTTGTTGCTGGTATATTTATTCTCGCTGCTTCTTCATTTGTGTGTTTTATGATTATGCTTACAACTTCCGGTGTAAAGAATTTGTCAAATGATTCTCTAATGGTTTTCACTTTACCTTCATTTCTTATTCCTTCCCTTTCTTTTACAACAATCTATGCTTCACGTCTTGTAGGCTGAGGAGGCTTTGATGTGAAAATTCTTCCATTAGCTGTAACATATCTGACACTGACGTCACTATTATTATGATCCTCATCATCATCTTCTGAAGGCAATAATGCTCATGCACAGTATGTTCATCTTCCGTTTCACTCACTTCCACATCAAATTCAAATTCTGAAACTATTTCATTATCAAATATATCCATAATTTCTTCATCAATCAAAGGACGTCGATTTGAAATAATTTTGTTACTCACATGTGTGAATAACTATAACTTCACAAAAGACAGACTGAACACCGAATAAGTAAAAAAAAAAAGTAATAAGAGAACTTTCAGATCAATGAATAATGAAATAATGAATTATACAACATTGTTGGTAAAAATAAAATTAGAGATATAAAACCATTATTGAAGAAGCTAAGGAAAGAAATTCAAGACATGTTATGCGTCACAAGAACTACCACTTTATGTCCACAATAATATATCATTGTTTCATAAAATAACCAACAATGAAAACTTACAAACAATTACGTATTTCAATACTAGAGACAATGATTGACTATGAATAACTATTAACTTCTTGCTAATGATTAAAATGACAGAATGTGGGCATAAAGTACCCCCGTCCTCCCCTTCCGTTGGTATTGCTAGGGTTAAACCATTAGATAAAGAGTTTGAAATATTGAAGAAGAATGGCTTGCTCTACAAAGTATTTTGACACAAGCAGCAAATCAAAGCCTGGGTATCAAAACTAAATGGAATCGAAAAAAAGGACTACGGATATGGGATGAAAACATCAAAAAAGTAATTGATGATAAACGTGAAGCATACAAAAAATTTCTGTCTACAAAAAAAGAAGATAAAGTAGAGTATCATAGGAAGAGAGCCATAGCTAAAATTGAAGTTCGCAAAAAACATAGACAAAGCTGGGAACAATTTGTCTCATTTTTGGAAAATGATATCACTAGGCCTCAACCAAAAATATATAAAGTTTTAAAAAATTTAAATAATGATTCAAGAGAAAATGCACATTTAAATTGTATATCTAAAGAATCTTGGCTTACCTACTTTCATCATTTATGGACACAAAAGGATGATTTATTACAAATACCAATCTCTAATAACACTGCTTTGGAACAAATTTCTATAGATGAATTAACTGATGTTGTTAAATCATTAAAAAGTAACAAAGCTCCCGGAGAAGACCACATTAATCAAGAATTATTTAAATTTTCAACTAAAAATTTTTTAGACAGATTTCTTATTCTTCTTAATATGATATGGGAAGGACAAGAACCACCACAAAGCTGGAACAAATCCATTGTAATACCAATCTTCAAAAAAGGAAGTCGCCAAATCAAAGATAACTATCGTGGAATTAGCTTGTTGAACTCTGGATATAAAATTTATGCTAATATAGTTAAGAATAAATTGAGGAAAATTTATGAAATATAATTGGAGAAGAGCAGAATGGATTCAGAAAGGGTAGATCTTGTACAGATGGATTCTTTACTCTAAAACTACTATTAGAAAAGCACAAGGAATTCAATATAGAAACTCATATCGCCTTCGTTGACTTCATAAAGGCTTTTGACAAAGTAGACAAATATATTACTACAAATTTTAGCTGATGATAACGTTCCACAACAATATATTACTAATATCTTCAACATCTATAAAGATAATGAAATCTCTGTTAAACAAGATGGCAAATTATCTTGGAGTAAGACAGGGATGTGGACTTTCACCGGTGCTTTTCATTATATACATGAATAAATTAATAAATGAATGGAGGAAAACACAATGAGGATATATACCCATCAATAGGAACCTCAAACTCGATGCTATTCTTTTTGCAGACGATTTAGCTCTTCTGGAACTTTCCGAAAATGATTTGCAACGATCAATTTATAATTTACAAAAAATAGGTGCCAAATTTAATATGGAAATATCAATTAACAAAACTAAAATTATGGCATTTCATGGGAAGGACCCCATACAAAGTAAAATCTGTCTCCAAAATAAAATTTAGAGAGATCTAATCAATTTAAATATCTTGGATATTATCTCTCTATCTGGGATGAAAAGGATATCCCTGAAAAGTTACTAGTTATAATAAAAGTTTAGGAATTATTAATCAAGTTATGAAACCATCCCTTGTACAAAAAAACACCAGATTACGTTTATATAACACTTTGGCTAGACCAGTGTTGACCTATGGTAGTGAAGCATGGACACTAAAAAAACAACATGAAAGCAGAATACGGCTTGTGAAATGAGATTCATGCACAGAACAGCGGGTTACACCAGATGGGATCGGAAAAGGAACACCGATATCTTAAAAGAATTGAAGACTATGCCAATTTGGAATATATTAAACAGTACCAACTAAATTGGAAACACCATCTTGAAAGAATGAGTTCAAATCGGATCCCCAAAGCTGTTTATAATTATATACCAAGAGGACGAAGATCACTGGGCCGTCCTATGAAACGCTGGAGGGAAAATTTTCTATAGGATCGTAGCAGGCTTGGCCTGATACTGGAAGGAAGAAGAAGAAGAAAAAAAGAGTTTCTATTTGTTATTTTTTAAAAATAAAATGTAGATATTGATAATACTAGAATCTACTACAGTTATGCCTAGAGTCACAAATAGATGTTAAAATTTAATAAATTGTATATCACAGAATTAAAAAAAAATCTGTTTTATGACAAATGGTTTTAAATGAGATTTACTGAGTGCTAGATCATCATCCTCTTTCCTGTTTGCAAATGTTATGAATTTGAAAATGATGTATCTGAAGCAGATTTGCTCTGTTTGTATAATTATTATCTTTGGGCAGACCTTCAAACGTTGGATTGAGACCTTAACAGACCCCTAGGTCTATCACATGCAAGGAAGAAGAAGTATAATTATGCTGTAGGCATAATGTGACACACTGTTTAATTCTATATGTTTGCATTAACCAAATACTCTTCTGTTAGGGCACACCTGCCTGTTGATCTGCAGATCTGAGTTTAAAACCTCATGGGATAGTTTTTTTTTTTTGAGTTATTAAAACCACATATAAGAAGTGTATTGACAAGATTAAATGGGCAGTTCTGCATACAGCCAAGCAGTTTAACACATGATGCATTTCAAAGTCCCCATGTGAGAAGAATTTTTTTTTTCAATTATCTTTGGCCAATATGGAACTGGTGCCCACCCAACATTGTTAGAATTTGGGTAGCTACAATAAGTAGCAGTTCCAGGTTGAGAAAACCAGCTATAATGACTGGGGATCAGATATGCTGACTACATCTTACCCTAATATTGGCTACATGATCATCCACCTCTGTGATTTACATAAGGATGTGAAGCCAGCAGGTAGGTCAAGGGCCTTCTAGACCTCTCGTGCCATGGAATTGGAGATTAAGTAGATACCAAATATCTGGAGCAAATATACTGTACTGTTGTTTGATAGGGATATTAACCAAGTGTTACATAAATGCAATATTTCCATAGATTTTTATGTCTGCTGAAGAAAAATCACACAGAGTTTATCTACTAACTTGTGTAAATTAAAAAAAAAAAATATATATATATATATATCTTATTGCAATATTTGCAAGAGTTATAATGCAATGGAAAAAAAAAAGTTTAGGCTCTCTATAACGACTATTAGACTATAAGACAGATTTTTTTAGTAATGTTGCGATTATTTTATACTGGGATATAATGAAAAACCCCTATCAATCATTAACCCATGAATGACAATTCTTTATGAAAATTAATTGCCATAGATCATTTTGTGAAATGTACACACATATTATGAAAGCCTCTAAAAAAATTGAAAAATAGGCATAAACTAATTCTCGTAAAATTTCTTAAATATGTTAAATTATCACCATAGAGTACCACCCTCTTTATAAATAAATTTTGTTATCATGATGAGCAAAATTGTTAGTTTAGGTTACTGTTTGATACCTATTTATTTTGATAAAAAATATTAAATATTTGTTTTATCACTCATTAAAACTTATATAAAAATGCTTTTATGTACTTCATTTTTAATTATTTGACAAATAAAAGTGCAATAAGGCCTAAACTCATGTGTAACTTACTACAATTTCATACAAAATAATAGAAAAATCATTATTTTACACTTCCGTTTGATACCGATTTATTTTAAAAATAAATGATTAATTCTTTGATATTCGTATTATTGCCCATTAAAAACTAAGTAAAAATGCTGTTATGCAATTCACTATTATTTATTTAACAAACAAAAGTGCTAATAAGGCTTAAACCCATGTATAATTAACTATAATTACATACAAAATAATAGAAAATTCATTCATTCATTTAATTATTAAAGATTATTTTTAATCAAGTTTGGTATGTGTTATTATGCCTAACCTCAAATGTTTACAACATATTTGAAGAAACATATGATATTAACAAATTATTTATTTAAAATAAGAGACAAATAAGTTGTAACAGAGAATGACATAAATATTTATGAAATCAAGAAAAAATATACATTGAAGCAGTCATAATTTCACGCTTGAAAGTGCTAAGTCACCTTGCCAGGTAGCTTACAGAATTTCCACTTGAATTGGCAATTATTATCGCATGAATAGATTCTTGAGTACCCAAAAGTCTTTGGATGGAACTTTCTCAGCTGAGTACGTGTTTTACGCTAGAATGCATTCATAGATACGAGCCTTAATCTCCTCCTCCCATCCAGGTAGTTCTTAGTAGCTTACTAAGTTTGTCTTTGAGGCGATAAGCAAACTGCTTGTCATTCACTGTCATCTGTAGGGGCTTACGTAAATTGTCTTGTTTAATAACACCCACTGTTACAGGTTCAGATAGACTAAAATCATGTATTTCTAATTGTATATCATGGAGAATTTGTGCAGTTTCTCATGCTAGATGTGTATACTGTGATAGTATAAATAAACATTTATATTTACTTTTGCACAAATAAAATGTTTGTGAACTTTCTCAAAATGTCAATACTGTTCTATTATGGTTATTAGTTTGTTGTATGTTGTTCATTGTGGCAACTGAATTGATACCAGTTAATAACAACTGGTCATTGCTCTAGTAATCAGCTGCTGGCCTCATCCAGCCTGTGTTAATGGCACATTAATCATTACCACAGTGCAGGGGAGGTGTGTTCTTGTTAAGATTTAAAAGAATTTTATGATTTTAATCTAAACAAGCTCATAACATGTGGAAAGTGCTGTGAAATGGTTTTGTTGCAACTTGAACAGAACAAATGTTTATTGGTTTTCTGTGTCCCCCTGCTCTTCATAAACACTGTTGTTGACACGTGCTCTAAAATCTTAAGTGTTTCAATTATTTCATTATTTGTCAAATTTTCATTTAATACGAGAATTTCTTCCAAAGAATAGTGGTAGTTTATTCTTGTGCCTGGCCTTCCAGACATTACTGTTTTGATCTTTGTTACAAGATGCTGCTGCTTCTCCCAAGCATCTCAAAGAGTTACCTAATAGCAGACTCTCTGAAAATAAATCAAAATGTGCCATCGTACGTAATGGCAAAATTTATAACTTGGCATTGTATTTAGATTCTTTCAAGGAGTTGCCCTCTTTAAATATTACCGATACCATTTCGGTTTCTTGGAACCATATATAAAGATGAAATTATGTTTTATTTGCCAAAAGCTGTAGAAAATCTTCACCTTTATCTCAACTTTAACTACACCAGCCTCACCAGGAATTCGATGTAATCTCTGGTTTAATATGTCCAAGCTAGTTCATCCACTTCAAATAACCCCTCTATTGAAGATGGCTTCTAAATGTTGCAGACCTGATTATTAAAAACACCGTAAAGAACTTATTATACCTT